>CM070033.1:126760861-126795440 GCA_036250615.1 Ptychadena robeensis
GGACCTCCCGCTAAGCGTGCACGCTTAGCGGAGGGGTCCCAACGCAATGGAAACAAGCCCCTAGGGTTGACAATACCTCAGTGCCCTCAGGATATGTTCCAGAACTATCTGTATAAAACGCACATGTTAAACATTTCCAAACTCTCTCTTTGGTCACTCTTTAATATAAAAGCTGAAAATACCAGTTTATTATTATTATGGGTTAGACTTGGAGAGTAGAGACCACTATCATTCTTTACCAGCTTATGAAGGAGATTACCCTTCACGTCCTGTTCCATGGATTTAACATTAAGTGAATGGATAAACTTTGAGGGGTCTTACAGACAGTACACTATGCAGCGCACACATTAGGTCACCCATTCAAATTTATGGAAAACGTGCTGCATGAAAACTGTGCGCAGTACGGTTTGCTGTAACGCATGACGCAGCATGCACAAGTGTGACCAGAACCATGTTCTACCATGTGGTAATGCATAACGCACTGATGTGGTAACAGTGGGAAACAGCCCTTAATCTAAAGTAAATGCTCTCTTGTTACCAAAACAGGTCTGCATTCGAGGATATCCCCTTTATTCCTGTTCTGACACAAACTGTTACAATAGCCATTGTTAGTTCCTGGTGACATTAGTGATAAGGACAGTTGGGGAGTTAATGGGGACACAGCAAAGATAACCCTATGCAGGATCCAATCCAGGGGTGCATCCCCCTCTTTCTGGTGGGGGGGGGGCAACCACCTGCTGGGCAGACTGACATCATCATGCACAGCAAGTATTTGTCTTGCCACCCTGCACTAAAATGAAAGTACTGACAGGTGGAGATCCCCTCCCCACAGGAGAAGGAAGAGAGGGCTTGAAAACTGACAGGTAATCTGGAGGGGGTTAACACCTAAATGACCACTGATGGGGGGTAAACTGTTAATTGATCACCAATATGGGGGCATAAAAACTTCATGGTCCACCAATGGGGGGTAACACTCCAGTGACAATCAATACAGGAGGCATGTTAATACTTCTCGATTAAGAAGGGGGGTTAAAACTTCAGTGACCACCAATATATTGTGGGGGTTGTAAACCCTTCACTGACTAACAATAAAGGTGGAAAAACCCATCACTTACCACCAATACGGGTTTGTATACAAGTCACAGACCACCAATATGGTGGGAGTACACACTTCACAAGGTGCACAACATAGTACAACAAAGTAAGGTACTGTAGATGGTAAAATAAAACGAAACAGAATAAAACAAAAGACAAGATTCTCACATTAAAGGAGGTTTGCAAGAATTGATCTCTCAGGGCCAGGATGACACCACTTCCAAAATAAGGGAGTATAAATATTACTAAGTAAACCTATCACTGACCACCAATACGGGTTTGCAAACACGCCACAGACCACAAATATGGTGGGAGTACACACATCACAGACCACCAATATGGGGGAGTATAAATATCACTGAGAAAACTCATCACTGACCACTAATTTATATGAGGGAGTATACACATCATTGGCCACCAATAATGGGGAGAGTACACATGTCACAGACCACAAATATAGGGGTGTACACGCATCACAGACTACCAATATGGGGGAGTATACACACCACTGACCACCAATAAGGGGGAAATATAAATATCACTAAGTAAACCCATCACTGACCACCAATAAGGGTTTGTAGACACACCACAGACCACCAATATGATGGGAGTACACACATCACAGACCACCAATATACATCATTGACCATCAATATGGGAAGAGTACACATGTCACAGACCACCAATATGGGGGAGTATAAATATCACTGAGGAAACTTATCACTGACCACTAATTCTCGTTTCTAAGCACGCCACAGACCACCAATATGGTGAGAATACACACGTCACAGACCACCGGATCTCTCTCTCTGGCCTCACTCCTCCACTAATTACCGGACTCCGTGATTACCCAATCACTGGGTAAACTCATCACTGACCACCAATCCTGGTTTCTAAACATGTTACAGACCACCAATATGTAGGGAGTACACACTTCATTAACCACCAATATGGGGGGAGTACACTCATCACTGTTTACCAATATTAGAGAGTATAAATATCACTGGCCACCATTTTATCTTACTGACAGGGCAGAAAGCGAGGAAAAATTCCGCCAAAAAGTGGCTTGTTACCAGAAACGCATATAACTGTACAGTGAAACACAGGACCATGGGTTGGTGGTATGGGATCATCTTTAACAGGATGACAACTATTTTTATTTATTTATAGAACTGAAATATTTATAAACTACTGGTTCTGCCATAGGTCCATAGGATTAAGTGCTATTTTTCAGAATCGGATTCGACAGAGAACCAACATGTTGGTCTTTCTGATCCGATTCTGCACACATCAGGGGGAGTTGCCATTTGGGAAGTAAGTGATCGGACACGGATCCGTCCAGGAATCCGTGGGACAAGGTGGTATGCAGCGATCGGATACTCTTAATTGGCTGATTGATCAGCTCCGATTCCCGCTGAGATCGCCGGAATCGATCGGGTGAGTGATCGATTGGCCATGGAATCCGACACGTGTATGGCTAGCTTTAGAATTTTTGTGTGTACGGACACAATAATAAATAATGTAAGCTTTGCTGATCTTTAAGAAATATGGAGGCTATAAACATTGCTATGGCTGGGAAATTTAAAAAAATGTAGATGAGCATGAACTCCTTTTGATATATTAGGAGAAGCACTGAAATAAAGACATTTTTAGAATCTCTATAGCCTACTTTACTGGATCTTTATGGGAGATATAGGCAGCAGAAGATACAGGGGTAGACACAGGGCACCAGACTCCTATAGGCACTTTCTGGAGTCTGGTGCCCTGTGGCTACCCCTGTATCTTCTGCTGCCTACATCTCCCATAAAGATCCAGTAAAGTTGTAAATACAAACAAACTGCTGGTACACAAATAATGGAATATCAAGCATGATATGATCAATATAAAAGAACGGGTGATCTGCACTATACATATGTAGCTGATCTTAAGGAACCATAAACCTCATTTCTTTTCAATCTGTGCCATCAAAATGGCACAGAGCTCAGACAGGAGCCATAATAAACAGGTGACTACAAACACGTTCCCAACTTACACCGAAACTGCAGTTTGGCAGCAAGAAAGCCACAAACATTGCTAACCAGGAAATGGAGACACACAACTCTTACCTTTACCTGTGCTCTCTTCTCAGGTCTCAGCCTAATAACACTCTCCAGGCATCCACAGAGACAGTGACAGCGGTCTAGAATTGGGAGATCTCTCTCTCCGGCCTCACTCCTCCACTAATTACCAGACTCCGTCCCCCTTTCCTGTGTTCTTGGCTCAGGTATGTCTGGCGTCACACCTGGACACACCTTAGGTCTGCTCTCCCGGCTGCTGTGTGGTCACATGACTCCTCACCGTTCAGAGAACTGGAGGTGTATGGAAAATGCTCATAATTTATAGAGTTCTCACATTTTTTATGATTATTTTTTATGTAGAAAGCACCAACATATTATGTAGCACTGTACATTACATAAAGGTTGAAAGGCAACCCAAGCAAAGTACAAACTTAACAGTACTTTACAATCTAAAGTTAGGCATACATGGCTCGATTTTCCATTCCATTATTGGAATAATGTTTCATGATTCCCAACTAATGCTAGCCATACACATGCCGATAAGCGGCCGATTTTTAATCTGACAGGTTAAAAATCGGCCGCTAATCGGCATGTGCCCACATGGGGCGACAGATCCCTGTCGCCCCACTTCTCGGCCGGCCAGAAAACGGACATGTCCGATCTTCTCTGGCCGATGGGAGCCGATGAAAGCCGATACCATAAGCTGCAATGAAGCGGCGTCTTCATTGCAGCTTATGGCCGGCACACAAAGGGTGCCCAGCCGATTGAAGGGGCCCCATAATGCAATGGGAGGCTAACGTGATGACATCATCACGTTAGCCTCCCGGAAAGATATCGGGACTAGTCTGCCTGCACACATCAGCGTGTGTATGGCAGGCTTAATGGATTATTTTTCTCAGTTCTGTGAGCATGTGCCATAATACAATCACATACAAATTAATCAAAATACCAAGAAAACCTATAAGATACTTGAATGATCTGAAATTTACCAATGTCCGATCACTGCTCCATCGATTTTTGTTTGATTAGGATCACTTTTTTAAGTCGTACGAACGGAAAAATCGAATGTGTATGGCCAGTTTAAAGCCCCCATACACTTTAGATCACTCCATAAAATTTCCTTTAGATGTAGTACCAGGTCCTGATAGAATACATTGTGATTGGACGGTTTAGAAAGGTCCTCATATTACATGGTTTTGGTAGAACAAAAGTTGATTGTACAGACATTGTATGGTGAGATTGTAAAGTGTATGGGGCTTATACTGTACTGACATATACTGTACATCTAACTTAAGCACTATCTCCTCTGATGTTTAATTATATAGGCAAATCTAACTATGTTGTTTACAAAACTTAAAGCCAAATGTCACTTTTTAGTAAGACATTATAGAGACAATTTAAAACCTTTTTTTTAACTCAATATGGAAATTTTACTTTACTTCCTGTACTGTCGACTCAACACTAAGTGAACAGATAGTGACTACTTATGAGGACACAAATTGAGGATCAAATCCACCATTAATGTAGATAGACAAATAGACAGAAAAATATGTTTTTGTTATACTATTAAACTTAAATCAACAAGACGTTCTAGGAAATGTATCTAAAGTTGTTTATCTAAAGTTGTCAGTTGTCACATGAACATTAGTTCATCTGGTTCCTGTTTCGGTGACACAGGTAAAATTTTGGGCTGCTCACCTCCTTCTGTTCTCTAGATGGTCATCTGGGCTAAACTCCACCTATCTCATGCCCAGCCTAAAATTACACATTTTTGGCTTTTAATGTGCTTTAAACATATAGATGATGCAGCTATGTCTAATGTTTTCTTACTAAGACCTGCTGACTCATCAACCCAGTTAAATTGACTCAAACATAGTTTATATGAACGTTTATGTGAAACATAGCAGGAAATCCCTGAGGATGTATGATACCTAAACATGATTGCAAGGCTTACTAGACCTCCCAACTACTACATGTGTCATACTTAGATTATATTTTACCCATAGACAGGCAGCTTTCTCACTATGCATACATACAGTGAGATGAGTTCTTCATTGAATCCAACAGATTCTCCAACAAATGATTTGGTCATTGCTAGTAGGGGTGGTTGATGACAATTACTGCCCCCAAGTGTCTTTTATCTAATAATAACACTATTAATAACATTACAATAACCCTATTATATAATAACAATAATAACAAATACAATTTAACCAGTCAAGTGGTAGCTTAAAATTAAACCCACTAAACATTGAAAAGCCAGCATTGTAGTTGGGGGTTCCTAGAAATGTGTCGGCTGCTCTGGAAACTCTGTCCAAATGCTGGTGAGAACTTGAGGTGGCCATACAAGGACTACAAGAACGGACTGTTTAAGTCGATTGTTAAAAATGTATTCATTTTTACCTGAATCATCATCCAAAAGTGAAGTTGAACATAACATTGGTCAAGCAGTGGTCAGTGTTCATATTTCAGAAGATAGCTACAGAAAAATCTGGCTTGTTTTCCAGGTATTTCAATAGATTTTGTATCACATTGTACTATGGAGCATGTGCACAGACCTAAGGAAATTAATTGATTGGTTTGGAATCAATCACACTGTGTGCTGGTATGATTTATCGATGTTAAGCTAGCCACACGGTTCAATTTTGGTTCAATCGATGCTCGATTAGATCAAGGAATTCAATCGTCTAATCGAAAATCGATCTTAATCGCATCAACATACACTCCACCTTGAGTTTGCGATTGTGGTGAGATTTCGATTCCAAAATATTACTAAAATCGTCGATTTTGGTATGGAAAAGATTGAAGTTCAGATTGAAGTGGTCTATGTTATTATATTTAATCTAATCGATCCAGGAGAAACACCACAAACATCGTCGATTTTGTCCGATCAAAATTCGATACATTTTTCTGCCTTCATCGAACAATTATTGTCGATCGTACCATATGGGCATTTCTCGATTTTCGTTCAATGAAAAAATTTATCTAATCGAGCATCGATTGAACCAAAATCGAACCTTGTGTGGCTAGCTTTAGAGTCTATTTCTATCACAAGCCGATTGAATCTAAATGTAAAATGTAATGCGTGTATGGTCAGCTTTAGTCTACATTACTACCCCAGTCCCAGTGATGCTAGATCCAAATGATCTGTAATGTTGAATATGTTTATAGAATAGACAACTAGAAGAAGTTTATACATAAATCAGATTATACTTTTTCATTCCATGTAAGGCGGGTTCTAACAGCTTGTATATTCATCTGTTGAGTAATCCTGTAAATGTTAACATTTCGTCTCAAAACAACCTGCTTTGTCAACACAAAAGGTCTAATTTACATAAGTGTGAAGTGAAGTGGGGTGAAACTGGGCATGGGTTAATGAAGTGTGAAGTAAAGTGGGGTGAAACTGAGCTTCATTTACAGAAGTGTGAAATGAATGTGTATGCGCTCCAAACTTCCAATCACATGCATGAGAATTTGGGATGAAGTAAAGCTTCTTTGTCACATGCTCAGATGTTTGAAGTGAGGACTGTATACTTAACCTTACATTTCTACGCTTCAGATGTTGGTTGATATAGTTTCCATTTACCATTTAGGGCCATTGAATTGGAAGTCAAAAAAGAAAATTGTACAAACTGTATTGGTAACTCCATATCATTGTATAGTGTGTGTGTTTGCAAGATGCTTACAAAAAACACAGTGCAGTCACATTGTACCTGATAAAGGTGTTTTTCTATATATTGAGTGTATGGTTTGTAGCCTGCAAGTATATGATGCATAACATCAGTTATTAGGTGTGCATCATATGTGAAAAGGTCTTTGGACTGATCTCACATAAATGACTAAACAACCACCATATGAAGATGCCCAATGATATGAGATATTGATCTTTAGAATCAAGTGGCATGTCCAATATAAAGCCCCCCATACACCTTCAGATTCCTCCATACAACTTTCATGAGACCTACCAACAACTATGTAGTATAGTGACCTCCCTGATAGAATACATAGTGATTGGAAGGTGTAGAAAGGTCCTCCTATTACATGGTTTTGATAGAAGAAAAGTTGGTTGTACAGAAGTTGCATGGTAGTTGTATGTGGTGTATGGGGGGCTTTAGGGGAACATTGTTTTCTTATTGTGTCCTGCATACATGAATGTCAGGTGTTGGAGGCATACCTGGCACCATTTTGAAATAGATAGGACATCCAAATCTGATTTCCCATAGCAAGCCTGTCAAATAGTTCAACAACTGCTGCCCAATATAGTTTCAATAATGAACGTTTTTTAGACAATACAGCAAAATGTAGTTTACATATTTGGAGTGTCCCATAGTGAATCAAGAAATAAGATTTAAAAAATAGTCCTGCATGATTATTTTTTATGAAACATCCCCAATTAAGCCAATTCAGTCAGTTCAATTTAGTAAAATAAATGTCAATATAAATTCAGGCTCATAAGGCACATCTACTAAACTTTTTTTCAACTAGCTCACTTTGTGAGTTAATTGCAAAGCCCATGAGCATGGTATCATGGCCATTGCTGGTCCGTATCATCATCCCAATTGCTGGAGATGTAGAGAAGAGATGTGGAAACATTCAAAATCAACATTCAAAATGTCTTCTTGAAATATTTTGATTCAGGGGATTTGCAACTAACTCACAAGGTCACCTAGTCTTTAAAAAAATATATAACATCTCTAATGGAAACGCCAGTAACGTCAGGCACTAGACACAATTTCTCACATCTATCTCTGTCTGTCATACTATTTCTTTTAATTGTAACCAAATATAGAGGACAACTTACATTGTATAAAAGGAACACATGTTCTTGTCCTAAATCTTTGAAAGTATTTACAAAACAATGTTACCACAATCAAGTGCTTAGAGTTTAGGTATACTGGGGTTGTAGTATACTTTATCAATTTGAGTATAAAACATGAAAATGTTTGTACAGTGCATGCGGAAAGTTTTCACAGCACATGACTTTTACCACATTTTGTTATGTTACAGCCTAATTCCAAAATAGATTACATTCATTTTATTCCTCAGAATTCTACTCACAACACCCACACAACACAATTTTGAGCTTCATGACAAAGGCTGTGAATACTTATGTACATGTGCTTTCCTAATTTTTCCGTTTGTTTTTAATAAATTTTCCAAAATCTTGGGTAACTTTTTTTCACATAGTCATTATGGAGTGCCGTTTGTAGAAACGCGAGCAAAAAAAATTGAATCCATTTTGGAACAAGGCTCGAAACATTAAAAAATGTGGAAAAGGTGATGTGCTGTGAATACTTTCTGGATGCACTGTAAAAAAATATAGTACATAATGCACACAAGGTTGATTCTAGTGAAACATCATTAACCTCCCTAGCTGTTGAGACGAACCCTGTTCGTTCGCTGTTCAGGGTCGTCCCAACTGCAGGGGAAGCCAGCATCGGGTAGACCCGATGTCTCCCTGGAAAGCTGCAGCAATTGTCTTCATCGCTGCAGTATTTCCGGGTTGGCGGCACCGCCCCGATCGCGTCACGGTGACGCGGAAGGGGGCGGGGGGGGGGGCGGCACCAAAGACCTCCATGTTAATGGAGGAGCGCCGGCTTTCCCGCCACGCAGCTGGCGTCAATAATGACACCAGCTGTGTGGAGAGCAGTGGGGGAGGAAGTGAGAGGCAGTGTACTCTGTTTACAACGGTGCGGTACGGGCAGTGCGCTAGGAAGGTTAACATGCATTTTGTTTAGTTTTAGTCACTTTTTTCTCAATCAGGGCCACATACAGGCCAGATTATGGTATGACCAGATTAAATCTCTAATTCATTGTAAACCTTTCTTTATTTCATTTGCAGATGTCTACGAGAGAAATGCTCAAGTTATATGCTAATCTGGCCCTCAAAGACTGAAGCTAGACAGCTCTGATCTAAATAGAAAGTCAAGACAATTGATCAGCTCATTATTTATGGGATGTGCATAATCAATATATTGGACTATATTCTGGCCAGATTTGAAGCCTTTTATCCTATCTCCTGTAATGTCTCCTTTTTTCAAAATTCCAGCAGATGTATTACTATGCAGATTTTGCATTATCGCAGAGGAGTATTTATAGATTCCCCACGTAAAATCTGCAATTGTGCTTATCTGTAATGTTTATATTGTTACAAACAAACTATTATTTAGGACTCATTTACTTGGGCTGTCATCAACTGCCCGGTAATGCATGATAAGCGCAGATGAGGTGGTCGTTGGCTTGTCATTAGAGGGTCGTTTTCTAAATGTCCCATGTAAAAAGAGCCTAAAGGTGGGTTTACACGTCAAGATTTTTTCGTCCAACAGATGAACGGCGAACGATTTTTTGGTTCGTTGTACAAAAATCTAGAACGGCCATTTGTTCCGATGGATTTTTTTTGTTCGATATCTGACCAAAAATCGTCCACAAGGTTATCGAACATGTTGGTAAACTTTCATCTGTCATTTATTTTTCATGTAAAAAACGAATGCTCCTTATTTCACTCGATATTTTTTGACTCGATCTTTAACCAGTAGCATGACGTATTTCCTGCACAATGAATGCTGGGATTTTTACAATGTATGATTTTGATTAGTCTATGATGTTGTTTATATTTTATTTCCAAGTAGAACTTTCCGAACGAAACAATTGCATTGTGGACGAACTCAACAACATGCTGTCTATAGCTGTGGTATAAGGTGTTTCAAAAATATATATATGGAGACTGCAGTTCGTGTCATAAACATCCAACAGCAGCGGGGATTCCCCCTGAAAAATTCAGGGGTAAGGGGACTTTAATGGCCACCAATCTCCAAAAGAAGGAGAAAATAGGAGAATGAAGGATATATTAAAATAACATAGTTATAAGTTTATTGTATGATCATAAAAAACATATAGCATGGCAAGGCTGGGTTGGCAGACATTAATACATCACATAGGTGCAGTAGGTAGTCCATATAGTATATAAACAAAAAAAGAAAAATAAAGAAAGATAAATTTGTATATCAAGATTGTAAAAAAATGCCAGGATATGGGACCCCATCAGAACAGGGTCCACTTCACCCCAACGCAATTTCGTATGTTAACTTCCTCAGGGGGTGTCCTTAATCCCAAAGGGTTTCGTATCTTTCGACGTACGTATCAGTAAATAGCCAAAACAAAAATAGACAAAGGGGGGCGATAGTTAGCATCAAGGTATAAGTAAATAGGTAGTAAAATAAAAAGCTAAGGTTTCACTCACTTGTATGAATAAATGAATATATATAAAGTGCCAACAGATGGAACAGCAACGACCAAATACCCCCGAAGGGGACTGTCACGGGCCAAGAGCGAGGGGCCAAAGGAAGGCAGCCGGGCAACCAGCAGGACCTGCGCAATCAGGGGTCGACCCATGTAGGCATGTTAATGGGAATATCATTTAATGATATTAAAGAACAGTGGGGGGAGGTGAGCCCACCTGGATTGTGATAAGTTATTGTCGATCTTAAAATGTGAAAGGGAAAAAGAAATGTGCTAGAGTGTGAGGATTGGAGTGTGGATAAATATGTGGTAATAGGGAGAGGGAGAAAAAAAGAGTGCAAAAAATTCAAATAAATTGCAATCAAATGTGAAGAGGAGTGATCGGGGAGGTGGAAATGACGAGACCTAAGTCATTATTATATTGGGTGAATGTGAAGGTGACAGTGAGTGGGTTAATATATTTTATTTTTATAGGTAATTGAGCGGACAAAGCCCAACCTCCTTAAAGTTATAATAAATACAGTTAATGTGTGGGGTGTATTAAGGTCAAGAATGATAGGTAGGTATTAAAAAGCGTGAAGTGGGATAGTGGGATTGATATAAATGTGAGCGTTATGAATAGTGTAAATAATAATACAGAAGTTATAACAAATAAAGGAAGAAAAAGGTAGGGACTGAAAGAAAGTGCTAAAGAAGTAATAATGATGGAATAGGTATATTAAATCAAAGATAAAGAAAATGAAGAGTAAATATGTACCTGTCTTTGTAGATGTAGAGGGATCACGATGTTAACCAGATAGTAGCTAATAGTATAGAGTAGTTTAATGGTATTCAAGTATTCAGGTATTCAAAGGTAGATTAAATTAATTGCCTGGCTGCCTTCCTTTGGCCCCTCGCTCTTGGCCCGTGACAGCCCCCTTCGGGGGTATTTGGTCATTGCTGTTCCATCTGTTGGCGCTTTATATATATTCATTTATTCATACAAGTGAGTGAAACCTTAGCTTTTTATTTTATTTTACTACCTATTTACTTATACCTTGATGCTAACTATCGCCCCCTTTGTCTATTTTTGTTTTGGCTATTTACTGATACGGACGTCGAAAGATACGAAACCCTTTGGGATTAAGGACACCCCCTGAGGAAGTTAACATACGAAACTTGCGTTGGGGTGAAGTGGACCCTGTTCTGATGGGGTCCCATATCCTGGCATTTTTTTACAATCTTGATATACAAATTTATCTTTCTTTATTTTTCTTTTTTTGTTTATATACTATATGGACTACCTACTGCACCTATGTGATGTATTAATGTCTGCCAACCCAGCCTTGCCATGCTATATGTTTTTTATGATCATACAATAAACTTATAACTATGCTATTTTAATATATCCTTCATTCTCCTATTTTCTCCTTCTTTTGGAGATTGATGGCCATTAAAGTCCCCTTGCCCCTGAATTTTTCGGGGGGATTCCCCGCTGCTGTTGGATGTTTATGACACCAACTGCAGTCTCCATATATATATTTATATTTGGGATGTCGGCCACTCCACTCAGAAAAATGCAATTTTCTATATTATGTTTCAAAAATATATATATTTCACTACTAAATGTTCGTTGTTAATAGCGATATGTATGTATGAGTTTGAATACACAGTGAATATACAGGTGTATGTGTACAGTATGCTGCAGTATACATCACAGTAAACATCCACAGAATACATCACTTCCTAAAAAAAAAAATCAGAAAGATTTTTCATTCGTGGTTCCACCGATTTTTTTTTTATTCGAGATTTGCGTCGGTTGTACATAAAATCTAAAAAAAATCTAATTACCTTCGATAAATGGACGAACGAAATCTGATAAAAAAAATCTAACAAAAAATCGAATCTGAAGTTGAACGAAACAAAAATCTTGACGTGTAAACCCACCTTTAAGCCCCCGATTCACCTTAAGATCGATCTATACAATTTCCATTAGATCTACCAACAACTATGTAGTGCAGGGTCCTCCCTCATAGAATACATAGTGATTAAAATGATTAGAAAGGTCCTCATGTTACATGGTTTTGGTAGAACAACAGTTGATTTTACAGAAATTGTATGGAAAGATTGTAAGGTGTATGGGGGCCTTTACAGTGTACAGTGTTTCTAGAATGATTACTCTTTGATTGATGTACCTACAATAAACAATTTAAAACATATTGATGAACTTTACCTTTTTGCTGCTCCAGTTACAGTAAGTAATTTGTACATGTCTTATCTTCCTTAGTTTGTACCTTGATGTTGTTTGTTTACCCACTTCCTGCTGACTGAAACTGAACTTTGATGTTATTCTTAATCTTTGATGTTAATCTTAACCAGGGCAGAGCCTTGTCTATTTCTACAACAGCAGATGATCCATTTCTTGGGCCTTATGGTGCCAGATGAATCAGGAGTGCTTTATGTAGCAAAAGTTTCCCCCTCCATCCCCTACTTTCATATACCCTAATGGAAATTCTGTATCAACAGACCACAATATCTTGGGAATTACCTGTACACTAATATTTATGTTACCAATATCATTGTTAGCTTTATTTTGTTACTACCATATTTTCTGGTGTATAAAATGACTGGGCATATAAGACGACCCCTAACTTTTCCAGGTAAAATATAGAGTTTGGGATATACTCGATGTACAAGACTACCTCCCAATGCACACGAAATAAAAAATTTTAGGGGACGGTCTTCCATATGCCTACTTTGACTTTCAACCCCCTGATCTCCAACACGCTAAGAAGTCCAATACATTTTTGGATTAGTAATATATATTCCCAATTTTACACCCCTATCTGCAACCTTTCATAGTTATTAATGTTTCCCTGAGGACATTTTGTATACTTTTTATATCCACTGTACATAAAGGGATCATAAAGACTAATAAAGTCACATCCACACTGGAGAAATGTAGAGAAATCCAAAGATATCATAATGCCTGAATTGTGCTGAATTATAATTTACATAAATTGAAATAAAATATCAAAACAGGAAAACAGATTTTCAGACCCATCGCTACTATATACATATCCAAAAAAGTGATGTAAAACTGTATTCAAAATGGTAAGTAGAACTCAAATACCAGGTCCCAATGTTTAGAAGTTTGTTTAGGGTCAGATGTGGTCAGGCCAGGTAGAACATGTTTGCTCTAAAATGACTGTAATTTACATTCAGAGGAGGCCATAAAGTATTACAGTAATTACAATAAACCAAAACATCTACCCTCGGAGCACAGATAAAAACAGATATACAGAATATCTTCCAGACAACATTTTGTCTTTGTAGTTTATGCATCATGCCTCTCTGTCTGTTGCAAAGACAACAAATTCCAGCAAGCCCTGACAAGCAAAGGTTTTAGGGAATAAACTGGGTTGGCATGTTTGGAGTAATTGCTTTACTGTGGTTGATAATCAGCTAAGGATCATGCAACACATTCAAGAAACAGTTTTTTTGTTGGAATAGACTGCTGATTGGGGTACATTGACCTATGCATAACCATCCGTTTTTTCAGCCTTCTTGAACAAACTCAATGTGTAGCAAAAATGAAAGCAAAAGGGTTGAGACAAACTATGTAACACTAAGACTAAAGCCGGCCATACATGGGTCGATTGCTTTGAGATCGATCGCAGCGTGGTGACCCCATTCAAAGTATTGGCGATCAAACATGGATTTTTCTAAATGTTGCATCCCCGCTCGATCGATTTTCCTATGGAGCGGGATTGATTGCTCAAGGTGGGCTGCGTTCCATTCCTGAAAAATCGCTATGAGCATGCACAGCAATCAAATGTTTAGGAATCAAATCCTAAATCGCTAAATGGCCAGCATAAGGCCTAGTCAAAATCCTTGTGATTTACTTACGTCAAACTTGGTGATTTTGGTATGTGACAACATACGTTAGTTTCTATTTGCCTCGCTCTACAGGTAACCTAGACCTGTGATGCCCTGTGTCGACATTACTGCAGCCTGTGGCAGGCATAAACATGTCAATGTGTCCATTGGAAAGCAATGGACATGTCAAAGAACAGGGAAAAAATGCATCTGTTGTGTCTTTGACTGTTCTTCCCATAGTACAGTGGTTCCCAAACTGGGGGGTGCGAAGATATTCCATGCCCTCATTCTTAGCCTCTGTTTGAATAAGGAGGGTTGGCTCCATAATGTTCCTAAATAGAAAAGGAGGGCCCTGCAAGGAAAGTTTGGGAACCACTGCCATAGTAGTCGACAGTCCTGTTAATGCTGCATTAGAAAACCGTGACATTTAGTGCCTCAAGCACATAGGTTTTTAGACATGTTAATGCTAAATGGAGACAAAGCCTTAGGGTTAGCATGGATAAGGTATGATATCTTGCATCTGCCCTACAGTACAGATGCAGTTCTTAGATGGTCGGTAGCACCAAATGCATCACTCCTATCTAACCATCTGAACCTAGCTTAACCGCCCTAGCGTTATGGACAGCAGCACCTCGTCCAGCGCTCCAACTGCTACTATCGCACTGGACGAGGTGCTGCCGTCCAGTACAAGTCGGGGCTCTGGGAGAGCGCATACTCACGCTGTCCCTGTGTCCCCATGCGACATTCCTCTTCGGCTGCTCGTGTCTTCCCCCCCCCCCCACACTCGGGGAGGCGGCGGGAGATTTGTACAGTAAATAGAATGAAAGCAGTTTTCTATGTAGAAAACTGCTTCCAAACTCCCCCTATGTACTAAATATCGCCAGAATAAAGTCCCTGATGACCCAGATGTGCCCATTTGCAGTAACCCTTTCTTCCCTGGTGTGATTTTATCACACCAGGTTAGAGAGGGTTAAGTGCAAATGGGAACATCTGGGGCACCAGAGACTTTTTATTTTGGCGATATTTAGTACATATCAGCATAGTTTTGTTTCCTAATTTTTGTGTTTTTTTTTCATTATTTTTATAAAAAAAATAAAATTTTATTTTACATAATTGTTTGTTTCAAACATTATTATATTCAGGATGTCCATTAGACCCTTGTATGGACAGATTTTGGGAAGTTACAGGCCTACGACATAAAGAAAAATTTACCATTGAAGTCTATGGTGCACTTTTGGTACAGAAATCTGGACCTCAGCAGTGCGCTAGGGAGGTTAAAGCAGCCCATACACGGGTCGATGCCTGTGTAATGGAGGAACCCTCGGTGACCCTGACACCACTGAGCTTGAGCTAACTCGATTAAACAGAGAATCGGGTGCAGCGCTTCTACTCCATCAATCAAGTTCGATACTGTCATACTTTAATTGATCCCACTCGAAGAAACCAATGGCCGCCATCAATTCGAGTACAATTGATCACAGTAAACGTGCACAGCAATCGATTGTGCTAGAGTCAATTAAAAAACCGACCTGTGTATGGTCACCAATCATTACAATCGTCAGCTTCTAGTCACTTAGCTACAAGTTGTCTAGTAAAAAAAATGGTAGATTTTTTGAAGTTTTGAACAGCTCTTAACCCCTCTGGTGTTTTAGACAAACCCAGCTCTTCCAAAGTTTGTTAACAAACTGGGATTGTCAAAATGTACCTAGTATATTAAGGTAACCATACACATTACAATCTGACTATACTAGCTTTGATCTCAGTGAGAGGACATCTGAAACCCCAAGACATTTTGGAGAAGTCTATGCTTCCATATGCTTAGGCCCTTCTCTGTTGTAGGATCAATGTGCCCAAGTCCATTGTATATAAAGACCATATTCAAAGCCTGCTGTTATGCTCTGTCATTAAACCTATATTTTTCATTCTGTATTTTTTTATTATGGTGTTTATCTTCTTAAAATAAACATAGCATTTGACGAGAATTTTTTTTTCAGTCAATCAGCAATTTTTACAGAATGGTTCAATGTCCTATTGAAGAGTGATGGACTCAAAGCCGTAGTATTGGGGTAAATGTTAAGGCAGAAGAAGCTGCAACATTTTTACATTATGAATGTGTTCTTTGTTTTAACTTATGAAGAAAAAATTTTAACTGTCAGCAGTTTGATAATACATTACACAGGAGCAGTGTTTGATGCTGCATATTTATAAGCAGAGGCAGAACTGAAGGAGTCTCACAACATTATTGCATTGTGTGGGTTGAAATAATGTACTCATAGACTTTAGAGTGCCCTGTATGCTGGCATCTTTCCTGAATGCTTGGCATCGCTGATTTCTCGCCCCCGCCTCCCATGTCATATCCTGACACACAAACATCCAGGAACACACCCATATTTTCCCCCAAGGTACTACCAGTAATCAGTGTCTGCATGTGTGTTTAACATTTAACACAATTTTCAGGGAAATTGATTCCCCTGGAGTGAACCTGGATAAGTGTTAATTCCCTTTAAAGGTGAACTCTTTGCAAATCTATACACATGTAAATTACCTAAAACATGTAAACATCTTTCCTGAGTAGCTTGGGGCTCAGTCAGACACTTTAGATATGCATAGATGTTGCCAATATCATTAAGATCTTTTGTGGCTCCTGGGCCATGAGAACTAAAGATCTGAAACCCAACTTTTGTTTTGCAGATAATCCAAAGTCCTTTCCTTGATATGTAAATTTAGCACTTGACACTATATAACTAAAGCTGTCAACTTTTCTAGAAAAAAGCTGATCTAAGGATCTAGGAAGAAGAGCTCCTGTTGAAGGAGCCAGTGAAACACTAGCCAAATGGCAACCTTATATATTGTGTAACACATATTTACAGAACATTTATATGGTTTTAAAGTATATGTAAAGTCAAATTTAAGCATACAAGCTTTTACATTTTTAAAAGAGTTGACAGTATTTTTTTTTAATCTTTAGTTTACAATTCATTTAATTATAGATGGTAATCCTACATTACAGAGTGGTGGACCTCTGTCTGTCCCTCCCAATAGTTCTGCATGTCATACAGACTTCGTATAGAGTAAACAAGTGCTGATTTCACTTGTTTCAACGAATCAAGTGTCAAGTGTCCCATGAAGGGTGGTCTCTTCCCTGAAGCTTCAGCGACAATCTGAGCACCTCGCAGATCCGATAACAAAATGAAGATGCAGGTTCCGGGCGGATTAATATCTGCTATTCTCCTCATGTGTCCTCATATCATACCCTATGCTAAATAGCATGGCAGGCCCTATTCCAGCAGGGGGATTGGTATTCTCTGGGGGGACCCCACAGTGCTTATGGTCCCCCTGGAATGCTCTGGGAAGGACCCAACGCTTTAAAAAAATCTGATTACTGTAAATAAAACATGAAAAAACTCAGTATTTTTTCTGTAATGTTTAACCATTGATTGTCTTCTGTCATGACACTGTCCAGGTGGTTGCACACTTTTTTAATGGTATTGTGGCTACAAATATGACCTGAATGTTTGAGAATTTTGCCTGTCTTTACAGTCAGTGTTGTTCACCATGAACTGCAAAGTCTGTGTATGGTCCATGAACACCTGTGACTGATGTTACATCACTACTGGTCAATGACCGAACCTGACACACACCATGGACACACATACATTATTCGGGCCAAAAGGATCATCGTGTAAAAGCCTTAACATATTAACGTAAGCATAAACATTAATTTAGAACCACAGACAAGACAATGGTAAAGAATAACCCAGTTAATCGCCCTTGATGATATTAGAATGTTGAATGATGTCAACACCAACAACAAAATAGAAATAGGATTCTATAGTCTTCTGTAATGAAATCTCAGCTAAAATGCTTGTGTGCAGAAACGAAAAAGTTAAATCAATTTTTAAATGACAAACACCTTGCTGAAGGAATTGTATTCAGACAAATAACATTGTTTCAAAACACAATAAAACAATATAAATGTAATTAACATTTTTGTACATTACTGTGTTATACCATAAGCCACTTTTTTACGAGATCACAAGTATTAATGAGATTGTTAAAGAATAAAGGTTAAATGCTTGCCTTGATTGAATTAAAGTAGCTATACAGAAGTAGTGATGACCAGCACAGGCAATGTTCGTATTCGCTAAATATTGCAATTTTTTCTAAAAAAAAAACCCTTGTGATCTCCAGTCATTCTATCTTCAGATCATAAATAATAATTTATGACCTTCCTTGCGCAAATCAGCACATGTGCATGCACATATTGGGAACGCAATGCACAGTAGTTCTGGGTACTGATGTAAAAAAAATTGAATATTCGCAATTACGAAGAAATAGCACTATATTGAAGATCTTTGCGAATTCCAAGAACCAATATTCACAATAAAAAATTTACATATTTGTACATTTGTAGACAGATTATTTAAGGCCCCAGTAAAACAGTTCACCAGAGCTGCATAACATTACATATACTATTTCTACTTATGGCATAAAATACTATTCAAATGGCAAAAAATAACTTTTTTGGGGTAATACAAACATTATAATAAAGCTACCATTGCCAGTCAAGCACATTTAAATAAAGATTAAACTGGTCTTACAAAAAGCTCTTGTTATAAGAAAAGAATGAAGGTGGGTATAGTTTAATGATAGAGAAAGTATAAGTTTAACTTTTCAATCTTTCCAATCAACACCACTGTAATAAGAAAATTTTAAACTATAACAAGCTTTTATAAATATGGTCCTGACATGACCTTTTATGCTTTGTGAGTTTAATCATCTAAGATAAACTATACTCCCAAACTATTTTGGCACAAGTGTAAGCTTTAAATACTTTGTCATACACAGTGTTGTTTGGTTTTATTGTAGTAGACAATCTGATCTATTAAATATGTGGTTTACCTTGACTTTTGGCAAGGGTGGCAGGGTAAGGGTCATCTTCTTTATATAACTTCGGACCCCATGTACAGTCATTTTGGGTGGGATTTTAGTGATTAAAAAATAGAAGATTACCTTAAACATAATCCCTGGTTAGTTATAAATATTTAAATCATCAACATAATCCTTGTATTTTCTTATATAGTGCAAATGATATCCACTTTTTGCCTGTACATTCCTGTACACCCTAATGAATTACTGTGTTAAATTTTTACCTAGGGCAGGCTAACGATTAGAAAGAAAATCTACAACAAGCAATGGAGGGAAACTTACTTTAAAGTACTTCATAGAGACTATGGGACTTTCCGCTGCCCTCCAAAAACCTAACCACTTCATGTTTAACATGAGATTTTCTGCTGTATTTTACTGAGGGCACCCTAGAGCCCTGCCAGCTACCCCTAGGGTGGTCTCATCTCTTGCAAACTGTTTCCAGGACTTGTATTGTATACCTTGGATGTGTCACATGGTTATCCTCTGTAAAGCCCCCCATACACGTTCCTATTTTTCTCCCGACCAAGTTTTCGTCCGATCCTGTCACCCGATTTTTACCTAAAATGTTATGGTCGGTCGGTCGGCTGGCACGAAAAATCGGAATTCGAATTATCACCAATCCATCAGCCCGACCCTATTCATTAACAGCAGATCGAGCAAAAATTTACGGACAGGTCCGAAGCGGTCCCGACCGATTTTGGGAAATCGGGATCGGTCGGGTACATAATTCCATATCCGATTAATCTCCCGATCGATTAATCTCCCGACCACATTGGTCGGTCAGGCAAAATTCGTACGAAAAATTGGAACGTGTATGGGGGGTTTAAGGCTTAATGTGCCCATACACGCATAGATATGCGCTACATCGATGGCCACTTCGAGTGCTGTTCACGCTATCTGGTGCATATCTAAAGCCCCTCATACACGTCTAGATTTTCTGTTCAATCAACTTAAAAAGATAATTTTTTTGAGGTCAGGGAAATTTGTGATTGATTGTATGTTTGCCAACCGTAGTAACAGATATTTGATTAACCTTTTTGGGATCGACTGAAAGTGTAATCAATTTCAATACAACCAATTAAAATGTACCAGCACGTCCAATCCTTTTTCAATCAATTTAATTTAATTGTTTTAGGTTGATCTAACCATGTGGGCTACCATCGATTTTCAATCAATCAACCCAAAAAATTTATTGAATTAAGTTGATTGGATGAAAAATCTAGACGTGTATGGGGGCCTTTATGCGACCATCCCTGGGTTATCGGACATGACCGTAAATCATGGACGATGTCCACTGCTCCATTGCTGTCCACAGCATCGGCTGAGCTGAATGACGCAGCAGTGCTGTGCCTCTAGCTCCTTCTATATGAGGCTCAGCACGATGACGCTCGAAGGCTTGTCTATCTCGTGTATGACAGCCTTTAGGTTCCACTGTACACTGGGATCCGCTGGTGTCCACTTCAAGCCTCCATTGCGTTCCCATAGACGTAGCTTGCTGCGTCCATTTTAACTTGACGGAGGCACAGACCAGCGGATACAGGGCTCTGACGGGCTGTGGAGACAGCCCTGTCATAGCCCCATTGCCGTCAATGGGTGGCTTGTGCACCCTGCGTTCCTGCATTCAATGCAGGGGATTTTACAGACAGTGGAGCCCTAGCCTTAGTAAGTGTTTCTGTGTTTTTGTTGTGAAAAAATTACAACATTTTAAAATAAAAATGATTGAATGAAAATAAATGTTAACCACCAACATAATCCCTGTATTCCCTAATATAGAGTTATTGATATCGACTTTTTACCTTTAGCATAATCACTATAATGCTTACACAACCGAATACAGGGTTTTATTAATTCTTATTTACCCCAAAGAGAATTCTTCCATTTTAACTGTTTACTTAAATTATAAACTCATGCATCTTCTTCTTACCTTGTCCTACCTGCTTATGTGTGTACTCTTATATTGTAATAGATTGTAAATGCTTATATTAACTTTCTGTAATCTTCCATATGATCAGTTCATTGTGCGGCTGTTGGTAAGTGGATATGTGGCAACCAATGGGATGCATTTGAGGACCATAGTTTTACCCGTTGATGCTACATCCCATTTAAATATTTATTAAAATCTGCATTATGTCTTTGGCAACAACAGAGTTGTTCCCTTGCTGGAAAAAAACAGTGAAAAATGAGTTTATTCTGCTTACACAATCCCTAGGCAGCATATACTGTTAGTGACCTTGTAAACAGGCCTGGAATGCCTCGTGTTACTTTCAGTTATAGACATTGTATCAACCACAGTTTTGCCTGTATAATCTGTTCATAAAAGACCAAATCATAGTGTTTGTCAGGCAGCAGCAATATGTTTTTCCATGAAATAGTATATGGGCTTGTTTCCACTAGAGCGATCAGCCGCCGCCCATTAAATATAATTGCTTTGTTTCCATTTAAGCGATCTTGAATGCTATCCTACAGCGTTTTTAATGGCATGCTGCACACGATCGCGTCTATTGACATAAATCAACGCAGTCAAAAATCGCATCCCCAGTGAACATGATTTTATACTGCAACCATTAATTTCCTATGGGCGCATTCGGACACAATAAAAAAAAAAGGTTGGATTGCGGGCAAAATCATGGCCAATCACGCGGACAATCGCGTGCAAACGCGCAGGGGAGTGATCTCCCGCGGACATGGCGGCGTGATGTGTCGTGCGTCATGTGTCCATCCACGGCCGATCGCTCTAGTAGAAACAAGCCCTAAACTGGGCATAGACAGGCCGATTCCTGCACGATTCGACAGCTGATCGGATGCTGTGCGCGTTCCCGCATTTGATCGGCGGTTGGGTCAGCAGGGAATCGGGTGCGCCAACTGGTCCTATTGACCAAAAATCTGCCGTCATGTCGGATCGCACAGTGATTTAGATCGGATCCCATTAGTTCGGAGGGGGCGACAAAGGGTGCCCCGCCGATTCTCGGCGCTAGCAGCCGTGCGTGATGACATCATCATGCCCGCTAGGTCGGCTCGCCAGTCAGCGGGAAATCGTCCCATCTATGCCCAGCTATAGGCTTTATCTGACTTGAAGGTAAAAATAGGTGGCTCTCCATGGCATTGGTTAAACCAACCCATCTGTATTTTTGCTGTGTCTTCTAAATCCGTTTTTGCCTTTGCAAAATGCATTTTGAGCATGTCCAAAAAGTATGCTGTTATATCTACTGAGACGCACAGAATTTGCATAGGTGTTAACCAGGTTCTAGATCCTAGGTGCCCAACCTGTGGCCCGGGGGCCGCATGCGGCCCTTTGGGCATTGTTAGGCGGCCCTCCTTGGTCCTCCACATGCGGTCCCCAAAACCTAACTGTTAATGCATAGGGCATAGCAACATACCTGTGAAGTGGTCACACGCTGACCCGGCTTTTCTAATCATCTTTAGCGGTCCTAGTTTTCGGGGAAACCAGGTCTACATATGAGTACTGCACCCAGTGGCAGGAGGGGGGGGGGTGTGTTGTTGGGTTTTAACTGCCTGATGGGATCTGGTCCACCGCCTGCTGAGATATGTTGACAGGGGGAGGGTCTGGATCGATGTTATGTGCGGCCCTTTAGAGATGCTGAGGGCCGCACTTGTGGCCCTACATATCAACTCAGTTGCCCACCACTGTTCTAGATCTACCAGCAACTATGTTATGTAAGGGCCTCTATAATTGGATACTTGGATACTTCTTCATTGGCCTTCATTTTTTAAAAACCTTCGTAGGCCTTCATTTTTTATCAACAGTATAACTTGTTGATTGTAATGTGTATGGTGACTTAACTTGACTCCCAGCTGCAGTAGACTGTAAGCTTCTCTGACAGATGACAGAAATTGCAAACTAAGCTTTAAATTTGATATTTGGTTTGTTTCAATATGACTGACCAACCATCAGTTCCCTGCAATACAAGATGTGTTATATTTGCTTTTCCAGCCGTCACTGAGGTTGATTTACTAAAGGTGTAGCTCATAAAACAATAAAAGCTGAAGCAGCCCACAACCTTGTGTCTAATCAAATAGTAACTTTTTTATACATTGTAGAAAGAGCAGTGCTCTCACAGACAAACTGGGTATGCCTCCGGCATTAACAGAAGCGTCCCACCAGAGTAGGAAGGGATCCAACATCCTGGACTGGGTGGGTAATGGGGATGGAAGCTCTGGAGTAACCACACAGGGACAAGGTAGACAAACTCCACAGACCTACTGTAAATGTCACTTCCTAGTTGACTCTGTTGTAAGAAGACTGTCCATAGGTCAGGTAAAGGACCAAGGCAATGCTTTCCAGGGGGAAAGCCTCAAGCCTTTGCAAAACTATACTTGGAAACCAGCACTAAAATCTCCATTTAATTAAAGTGCACTCTTCTTTGTAGAAATATCTCCAGCTGATTTTCTTGGAGCGGCATCAATTGTTCCAAAATCGAATGCTAAATCAACCCATGTATGGCCAGCTTTAAGCTGTGTACAGCTTAAAGCTGGCCATACCTATAGTGTTCTATATAATAGTTGCCTGAGGCTCCTTCTCTTTTGTGACCTTAAATCTAGACAAACGGGTAGATTACCGTGCAATCGACCCCTGGTCAATCAAAGCGTGGTGACGTCACCACGCCATAATTGATCGGAGATCAATTGAATGGAAATTAATGAGCACCACATGGGCACATGGATTCCCGTTCAATGGAGACCCCGTGGACCCGTTTTCCCCTTCTCTCCAGCTTGCAGCATATGTGAACGTGCTACAAGCTGGGGAGAAATCCAGCCTGCCTCTCACTCACACAGCAGCAGCTTCCGAGTGAGGAGTGCTGGCTCCGCCCCTTCACACTGACAGCAGACGGCTGAGCAGGAATATATACATCCTAACCCTGAACTATTATTTGCATCTCTTTGGTCTGCTGAATATACTATTGGAAGCGTCGGATACAGCATATTGGACTGAGTGATTAGTCATTATACATTTATTAATATTGATATTAGGCATATTTATTTAAGGAACTTAACAGTATTAACCTATTAAAAAAATAACAGTTTTAATGTACAAGAAATAATAAATATGGTACATTTCTTTTCCCTCGTTATTGCTTGTAGAGTATGTTCCTTCCTCTGTCTTCCAGTGCCAGTTTGTACCCCAAACTTAGGCTATCTTCCCATGGCGCTATTGGGTCTGTCGATCCGCTGGCCAGAGGATGACGCACTGCACTATGTTGACTCCCGGCCAGGGGATTGGCAGATCGCCATGAGAACGATTGTCTTTACAAGGGCTCCTTCCCTGGACTACATGTCCCAAGAGCACTTGTGTAAGTTACCTACTGCCCATGCACAGCAGAAACAGTGATTTGGGGATGTGTGGCTAGTGTGAAGTGCGAATATTTAAATCATCATGAAAATTGGCACTTCAAGAATTTGCAAAGATCTTGAATATAGTGCTATATCTTTGTAATCTCGAATATTCAAGATTCTGGGGAAAGTACCAATGCTTTATATACCATTTATATACCATACTTCTGTGTTGTTTCATAAGATAACACTGCAGCTGCAATTTCATATTCTGCCACTAGACTGCGTTGTGACACATTGCTTTTGCACTCAATCACATCACATCACAAATGCCAATATAATGGACAGGAGATCTTGAATTTGTGAATTTATTTCTAATATTTTGAGAATAATTTGAGAAATTTAGCAAATTTTAATATTGCCAATGCTGCTCATCACTAGTGGCTGCATACCGGTTTCAATATAGCAAAGGTTGCCCCGCAAGACAGGAAGTTTCTGGTGTACAAATGTCTGCATATAAATCAAGGTTTCATCGATATGTTGGATAGCAAAATGACTAGTCGAAGCAACCATTCCCTCTTTTATGGGCATGTTTATTTGTTAACACTGTCCCTAGTAGCTAGGCCTGGTTCATACCTATCCACATTTTCATAAGCAAAATGTTAACATGGTAACAAGTGCACATTTTATCCAATGGGCCTGATCATATATGTAAACAGGTATTGCCCAACCCAAATAAATGTGTATGTGGGAACCAGTCCTTCAATTTTGAAAGTACAGGGGTGCACATAAGTGGTACTCTGGTACTCAAAAGGGGCCAAAAACTAGCTACCTTGTTTCCCCTAATATAAGACTTATATTAATTTTAGGTGCGAAAAAGTTAGAAGAAGTGACAAAACTCCTTCTGCCATGTCTTTTCTAAATATGGAAGCTTTCTCTGGGACATGGTAGGTCTTATTTTTGAGAAAGGGCTTATATTAGAAGCACAGGGGGGAATAGCAGCTAGGTCTTTCGGGGGAGGTCTTACTTTCGGGGTAGGTCTTATATTAGGGGAAACAGGGTATGTGTACCTACATTATTGTTACAAAGCTCATATGTGTACTTATAACTTGGAGGCGCTCCGTGTCTGGGCAGCCAC
Source organism: Ptychadena robeensis (assembly GCA_036250615.1). Lineage (NCBI taxonomy): Eukaryota > Metazoa > Chordata > Amphibia > Anura > Ptychadenidae > Ptychadena > Ptychadena robeensis. The sequence continues at coordinate 126,786,467 of CM070033.1, forward strand.
AGCTAAATGTTAAATGTATACAATTTATGTCATTTGGATAACTGCAGAAAACATGAATAACTATGAAAGGTTGCAGTTGGGGGTGTGAAATTGGGAATGCAAATTATTAATCCAGATAAAAAGATTGGACTTCTAAGGATGTTGGAGATCTGGGGGATGAAAGTCAGAGTAGGCCTATGTGAGGGTAAAAGCTGACAAGAGAAAAGCACTGTGTGACAGCTGGAATATGACTATGAAAGGATGACATTTGGCCTGCAGATAGTCTCGGGGGTTAGTTACGAAGTCAGAAAATTTCAGGGTTGTACTACTGTGGTATGAGATCTGGGGGTTCAAACGTGTTGTACTGTGAGAGTTACATTTGATCCAAAGCCAGCTGGTGACCTGTGGATGGAGACAGCTTATCAGAGGATCAATCAGGAACAGGGAGGTCCATCTGCAGCAAAATCTACCATGCAGGAGGCTAACCCAGAGGACAGTGAGGGAGACAGTGAGGAAGACCACATACATATGGGGTGAGTACCAAACACCATCTGCTGGTACTCATCTGAGGAGCTCACTAGTTATGTGCACCCCTGTGTATGTATGAAGCTTTATTCTCATCTCCTACAAAATAACCAGCAGTGGTCTATTTCAAGCCAGCAGAAAATTTTCATTTCTATGGATAATATTGATCGTATTTCATCTTGACTAATGACAACACATATTTGTATTGGTGGAACAAACTATACAAAAAAAATCATGAAAATAGAAAACAATCTGCAAAGTACATATTAGGAACAATTCCTGAGCCAGAAGCCAAAGTGAATAAGAATTTTTAAATTACAATTTCTACCAGTAAATATCCTCCACATCTCAGTTCATTCTACTGTTCATTCTTCTGCAGTTTTTTTATGAAGAAAATAGCCGGTGTGAAAACTCTCATGCGATTTCCTGGCAACAGACACTCGGGTTTCGGATTCCCAACAGGTGACGCAACTTACTATAAATAAACTTCTCTGAAAAAGCAGAGGAGGACTCTGTTACAGAAGTTCTAAAGATAATAAAATACTTCTATATATGATTGAGAATTCTCATGCAACTAGAGTTAGCTAAACCAAATTATAACAAATTATTGATACACAGCTTAACCGAAAAACATTTCACAATAATAACTATTATTAAAATACAAGTTAAACAAAACATTAATAACTTGAACAGTACAATACAATAACAAACTTACAACAAAAAAATAATATTACCGATTATCGCGATATATCTACCTGGTGGGGAACATGGTAGATGGTTATCTTAGGTGGTAGATTGGGAACACACACACATCTAACATTCTCTCTCTCTGGTCTTTATATCCATGCATACATTGAACTCTTTAGATTTTCCAAGGGGAGTTTTCCTAATCCGAGTGGTCAATTTCAAATAGAATGAAAACCTCTCTCATTAGAATGTTAAATATTCATGAGCTACTATCCCAAAATTATTGCTGTCCTTAAACTGTTCCCATAGGAAAACTCAACCCCCCCATGTTAATTATCACTAACAAAGGCCATTGGTTTCCCAAAAATAGTCTAGCAGAGGTCAGGGACCTTAGGAAACTTATCGTAGCCCATCCACTTAAGGATTTGAGACTCTATGACTCTTCCCTTGGAAAGCAAACTATTGTCTACTCCACCAGATAATTTTAACCTAAGAAAGTCATATATAATATACATGTATATATATATACACATATACATATATATATATATATATATATATACATATATACATACACACACACACATACATACACATACTCATCAAGTAGCCATAAAACTAATACGATTCTATACATCTACATACAAGAAATATATATGCAATACACAGTTATATACAACACCAATGAAAATAATTCATAAGCAATTTTTGTAGTGTAACAACTCTGATAGCAAATTATCAATATTTGTGGATAGAAGGGGTGTAAGTATTACCAGCCCACATCTTAGAAATGCAGAGTAGTGTAATATTTCAGAGCTATGAAAACAGACTTTATCTATTTTCTGCGTAAGGCTTAATTTACACTGTCGTTTCCAGAGCTGCTTTCAACCCACAGCAGCTCGGAAAACGTCAGTATGCTCCTGCAGCCGTGCAGGAAATGACTGCCTGCAAGCAGCTGCAAAATAGTGCAGGCATTCGCAATTCGTCTAGATTAGGACCCCATGGACCCTGATATTGCGTCTGCCGGTCGGTTACATTTATGGGCCGCTTACCTGTCGGTTGAAAATTGCCAGTGTAAATGAGTATTTATTGTTTCTCTGTGGGCCTCAGGTTCCTAAAGAAAACTATACAGAATCTCATCTTTAATGGACAGTGCTGCTAAAATCCGTACTGTGCGCCAAATGCCTTAGCAACTCAGATATTACCTTGTGATGTGTAGCACATAGCCCATACACAGAGCAGAGCTGAGGTCAGTGGCAGTTTGAAGCATGGAAAGGCATGCCCCTTTCCTCTTCTTTATTGTATCTAGAATACTCAACTGTTGCTGCAATGTCATAATACCGAATTTCCTCCACTTATTGACATCTCCTTTCCCTATTGTCTCTAGTATACCCAACTGCCCTCATCTTCATCTATTGTTGTCTCCATTCTATATTTTATCTAGTGTACTCAACTGTCACCAACCACTCCATCTCCATTCTATACTGTATCTCATGTACCCAAACTTTTCCTTACTTTATTGTATCTAGAATACTCAACTGTCATTGCCTTTAGTCACTGCCCTCTCCTTATTGTATCTCATGTACCAAACTGTCATTGCCTCCATCTCTTTTAATATCCATTCAATATTGTATCAAATGTACTAAACTGTCCTCACCCCTATCAATTGCCATTGTCCTTCTATTTTAAACCTACATACTCTTTGCGCTTCTTTATTGTATCTAGAATCATGAACTGTCATTTCCTTTGCCTTTGCCCTACTTTATTGTATCTAGAATCCTCAACTACCATTTTCTTTAGTCACTGCAATCTCCTTAGTATACTCAACTGTTATAACCTCTATCCATTTTCATCTCCATTCCATAGTGTAGCTAGTGTACCCAACTGTCCTCTCCTTTGTCCATTGCTATCGTCATTTTATATTGTATCTACATGCTCTATCCCCTTACATATTGTATCTAGTGTAGCAAACTGTCATTGCCTCCATCCACTACCATCTTCATTCTATATTGTATCTAATGTACCAAAATGTCCTCTCTGTTTCGTCACTGCCATCTCTATATTGTATCTAGTGTATCACTGTCATCATCTATTGCCATCTTCATTCTATATTGTATCTTCCTGCACTATCCTCTCCTTTATTGTATGCTTCAAATTTCATTGCCTATAGTCTTTGCAGACTTCTTATACCCAACTATAATTCCCTCGATTCATTGCCATTTCCCTGTCCATTTGTCTCTAGTAAACTCATTTGTCCTCAACTCCATCCAATTTAACCTCCATTCTATATTGTATCTAATGTACCCAACTGTCCTCAGCTCCATTCATTGCTATCTCCCTTTTCTTTATTTAAGCTAGTGTTCCCAACTTTCCTCTTCTCTATTCATTGCCATCCTAATTCTGTATTTTATCTAGTGAACCCAACTGCCCTCTCCTCCATAACTGCCATCTCCCTTTTCTATTGAAGCTATTGTACCCAAGAGTTCTGTGTGCAGCCATGTATTGTACCTGTCAGTTTCAACATGCAGATTATGTATCAACATACAGTATGAGTGAAGGAAGAGATCTGCCTATACCTGACAACACTCTCATTTTGCCTGGGAAAGTCACATTTTTATGTGTCTTTCCCAGTCAAATATTTCCAGGATGGTAAAATTGGGATAAAATGGTACAATTGGGATAAGATAGGATGGGGAAGTTCCCACACTGCTTGTGCAGATGATGTATGGTGCGGGGACCTGCCTTCTAGTCCTGTTAGGGACATACAATAGCTGAATTTGAGTTTGGAGCCTAAGGCCCTGAATTCTAGTCCTATATGCAATGAAACCTGCTCGTCCCTGTATGCTTTTACCTGTAATCTCCTTTAATAGTCATTAGGGGTATGTAGTACTTTGCAAAAACCTGTTTCTGGTCCTGTTTTATTGTCTGCTGCCTGGACTGACTTTTACTTGATCTTTCGACTGTGACACTTCTAACCTCCTTGGATTATCACCCTGACTTCCGAATGTGACCTTTCTGCACCTTCTGGACTTTCTACTGTTTATCCCTTGGATAATCCTCCAAGCACATGACCTTGGCTCTCATTTCTGGGCTTGCGTCTCTCCACCATTTATTTTGTTGGAATCCAAAAGCACAACCTTGTATTTTTGATTGACATATTTTATTTTCCTGTCCACCTCCAAATATTTGTAGGTAAATTTAGTGAAAGAGTAAAATGCCATTGAACTTCTTTAACCTCCCTAGCGCACTGCTGAGGTCCAGATTTCTGTACCAAAAGTGCACCATAGACTTCAATGGTAAATTTTTCTTTATGTCGTAGGCCTGTAACTTCCCAAAATATGTCCGTACAAGGGTCCAATAGACATCCTGAATATGATAATGTTTGAAACAAACAATTCTGTAAAATAAAAATAATTTTTTTAAGGAAAATAATGAAAAAAAACCACAAAAATTAGGACACAAATCTATGCTGCTATGTACTAAATATCGCCAAAATAAAAAGTCTCTGGTGCCTAAGATGTTCCCATTTGCACTTAACCCTCTCTAATCACACCAGGGAAGAAAGGGTTACTGCAAATGGGCACATCTGGGGCATCAGGGACTTTATTCTAGCGATATTTAGTACATAGGGGGAGTTTGAAAGCAGTTTTCTACATAGAAAACTGCTTTCATTCTATTTACTGTACAAATCTCCCGCCGCCTCCCTGAGTGACGTCATCACGTCACTCGGAGCGGGGGGGAGGAAGACACGAGCAGCCATGTCGCATGAAGGGAACACAGGACAGCGTGAGTATGCGCTCTCCCAGAGCCCCGCATTGTACTGGATGGCAGCACCTCGTCCAGTGCGATAGTAGCAGTTGGAGCGCTGGACGAGGTGCTGCCGTCCATAACGCTAGGGCGGTTAAATGGCATTATAATACAGTGGATGTGTAGGATTTACATTTCAAGTTGCATCTATTCTACCACTTCAGCACCCACTGTCGTTTCTCTATGGGCATTACTCCTTGGCCTCGGAACTCCCATCCTTGTGTGCTAAGTAAAGATACAGGTGTTCAATAATATAAAAAATAAAACAGGAGAGTAATTTCAATGCCTAAAAAACACACACACTATGGTGGCTGTAAATAGTCACCTAAATAGTACAGTTATTTAAAAATTACCAACCAGTCAGTCTTTGAAGTGTATGAGGGAACCTACAATGACAAAGGGCAAACATACAAACTCCCTGCAGATATTGGCCTGTAGTTATAAAAGCAAAAAGTATATCTAAATAGCCTGAAAATACCTTGGAATCTAAAAATAATAAAAGTCTGCCCTTACGCAAACATGACTAGATTAAAATCCTCAAAAATGTGATGAATGCATTATGAACACCATACAGTTTAACATCAATTCATATTTTAATCTTCTCTGTGTCTATTAAAATCAAATATTTCCTAGGAATATATTCATTTCAAGATAATGCATTGCAATACAATGCAATATAAGGAATACAATCGGAAATATCAGATTATTTTCCGCCAATTACTTTCTATAGTTTAATATAAGAAGAGAAATACCTGCTTCTTACGTTATGCTGCACGTGCTTTCATCAATTGTGTCCTGTTAAAACTGTCCCAATCCTCTTAACAGTGCAATCACATCTAAGACCTTGGACCATTTATAGAAACAGGTCACCAATATGGCACCTAAATTATGAAATGCGATATCATCCTTTACTAGATTTACATAACATTGTTAGGTAAAAGATTAATTTCTCTATTCCATTGATTGCCTAAATTAATTACATTAATGTGGTCTTGGTTTTATGTAATCATATAATCTATACTGTGTTATAGAACAGCAGCTTTGTATTAGAAAAGCTAAGTATTATGCATTATATTAAAATATATAAGAAGTGTGGGTCTAATTTAATTACTTTGTAAAACATTGTAGCCTTGCTAATTCATTTTGTAAGGATGACATTTGGTCCAGATCAGTTATTTAAGTGACCAACATTTCAGTAAACCAACTTATTAATTAAACAGGTATTTTTAGCTCTAATTCCACAGTATTAGTATATTATATATAAAGTCTGAAAATAAGGGGCTGTAAAATGCTGCACATTTTGCTCAAAAGGGAACATTTAAAGCCTGGAATATTCTGTTGGTATTGTTGAGCAAAAAAAAAATCTGTGGGCCTAAACTTACAACATTTGAGAAAAGACAGTCTATAGACTCTTGTGTTTGTGGGTGTTTATGTTGACAACAAGGACAGTAAAGATCTTTGTGATAATGTGATAAATGTATTCCAGGCTATATGTAGAATTAGCTGCTTGTGGTTCTTCTGGTGTAGTGCAACAACATTACTTGTTCTGGGATCACTGTGCAACCATATAGTAAAGGTAGTATGAGGGTGTCAGGCTTGGATCCAGGATCCTAAACTAAAGTATCACAGAAGAGTCACAATTGCATAGGCGATAAAGCAAACCTCAAAATGAATGTAGTGATTATAATTGCTGAATTCATTTCGAAGAATGATAATCCTCCTGATTTTAGTTTCTCTGGTTTCATTCCCATTCCTGAAACACACATGGTGCTAACTGCAGTTTTAGGTTAATACTTTTGCTGCATGCTCAAATTGGGTCAGTGATTCAGAAAGTATAAAATATAGAGGTAAACTTTGTCCACGCAGAACAGTTAAAACTCCAAAATGTATATTAAACTGTTAACTGCAGGTGTCAGGTAGTGAAACCAGGAAACACACGGAGAACAAGTGCTTTTAACTGTAATAACTTAAATAAACTGGGGGAATGACAAAATACTGCAAAGGTAAAAGTCCAAGCAAAGTACACTTACTGTTCACACTGCAATGCAAATTATTCAATCCCTAAAGGAAAAAGAGTTTTGGCCTGGGACCTCCAGCATTCCAGTGAGCTGATATTGACAAGAGCCTTAACAATCCCCACTCAGTGGGAACCTGGGACTTCGTCCTGAGCAAGGGATGGCTCAGAGCAGTCATCTATGGGCAGGGGTCTTCTTGAAGAGCATGGGTTGTTCTGCTCTGGAGCCACCTGCATGTTCCTAAACTGGATGTTCCGGCCTGGGGGAGAGAGGGAACCCCTGACTTTCTCCTTACTCACAGCAACACCAGCACCTGGCTCTACACTGGGGCTCTACTCTGGGCCCCCCTCTAGTGTCGGGAGGGCTAACTCCCCCCTCTATCTGCCTGAATATCCCACACATTGTGTAGGCAAAATAGGATTATTCCTTTCCAGGTGATTTGTGTGCTTTACCTAGACACAGAAATAAAAAACAATAAAAAGTAAAGTAGTTCACTGGATAGTACAACTAGTTTGTTTTCTTGAGGAGAATTGACAAATTACTACAGAAACACAGGGATCTTAGTCTTCTAGATTTTCAGCAAGAAAGTATTTTCTGCCAGAAAACATATTCTTAAAACCTGAGCAACAATTTCATCCATAAACCTTCCTATCAGATCCCCAAATCCCCAAAAAGTTACTTCTCCTAACGGTGGCACATCAGCAATGAACTGTTATGTGGAGCTAATTAGCATTAGCTTCGGTTGATAGGCTGCTAATACCGTTAAAATAACCTCTCTTATAGCATTACCAAAGTTATAAACTGTTGAACAGAACGTGTAAAAACTGCTCTTAATAACAGCTGAAAATACATACTTACCTGTATGTGTTTTACGATTTTGAATGTGAATACTTAAACATCAGAAGCTCATGGTTCTTTAACTTAGTGTAGTTATTTCAAATAAGGCCATGGCTCCCTCCTAAGTTTCCACCCTGCTTGTGCAGATGATGTTTGGGGTGAAAAGTTAAGAGTGAGAGTAAAGTAACCTTCCTCCTAAGTAAGTTATCTAGTAAATAGGAGGGGATGGTAAACCTCCAGATGCCAGCAGTGATGTCATGAACGGCACTTCCTGTACTAAAAGTGGCTCTCTGCACTTCCTCACTCCAAATACCAAAAGTAAGGTCTGCGATGCCACTTCCTGTAGGTTATTATTTCATTAATAAGGGAGAACCTGACAGGTATGGGACACCGTTCCATCCCAAATCACTTCCTGTAAGCAGAAACGTACTGGAAGTGATATTGTGGATTGACACTTCCACAGTCCAATAGCCAGAACTGCCATTGCAGAGTGACACTTCTATATTCCAAACACCCCACACAGCATTCAAAGAAGTGAGGTGGGAAGTTCGGTGGGAGAATAACTCCCTCTCCCTCCTCATTTCCCATCCTGCTTCAGCATTTCTGCTTGCAGTCAGTGAGCGGGCACACCAACAGGATCGCTTTAGAACTGGTGCTGATGTGCTCTTCTTTGCTGCAGGTGGCAGCCAGCTGATTGGTGTATAACTGCCTGTATGGCACGCTAAATGGAAATAACTAAACATGTTTGAGAATGTAAAAAGTACAGATATTTCTCTGAAAATGTATGAAGTAAAAAATCTTAAAAACAAATACTCTTATATAGTACAGCTACCTGAAAAATCTGCTAATAAGTACTACCTGTAATGGACTGCCCGGAGCCGAGGCGCAGGGCACTTGACTGGGCAGTCCGGGCGGAAGTGCCTCGCCTGCGGCGCGCGTCTATGATGCGCGTGTGGGCGGGGTCACTTCAAATTTAAGCCGGGAACGGAAGGGGAAGGTCCCCTTTCGCCCGGAATCTTCAGGTGAGGAACAGCGCGGTCCTCGCTATGTCCGGCGCGGCCCGTGATCCAGCTCTGGAGGGTCTTTTTGAGACCCTCCGCGAGCATCTTGCTCAGCATGGCGCC
>CM070033.1:126795465-126815617 GCA_036250615.1 Ptychadena robeensis
ACCCTCCCAACTTAAGTAAATTAACTACAAATAAGACCATGACACATAATCGGTTTTATAGTGGTGTATTAAAGGCCACAGGCATTACAAAACCATCCAACATATTTCAAACAATTAAATAAAATAACATTCCGTAATATTAACACCCCCAATTGGTAACATGAGACACTGAAGAGTCCCCCATCGTGCAGTGCCCGTTCTTAATGGATTTTTTGACTGTAAAATGCTTTTTGTATCGGCCCCAGCCTTTCCGAGGCTCGTATGTGAGGGGTGAAGGTACTAAAAATCGCCCTTGGACGCCTTTATTAAAAAAATGAAAATGATTTTTATTGATGGAATATTTTATATTTTGAAGATGGAGCTGAGTGAATTTGATGAAGGACATTTGATTTGTGATGAATTGCAGCATACTCTGAAAGTTGAATGTGGAGGTTCATGTGACCTTATGCTTTCCAATCAATTCTCCCTAACAGGGGGTTTTATCCTACAGGTATACAAAGGTCACTTCCTCCATTGGCCTTGCCCAAGTCATACGCCTGGGCACACAATCACAACCAAGACCAGAAGTCCATTCAAAAGTCTTTATTGAGGTAGTCCAAAACAAGGCAAATGGTCATACACAAGAATCAGTCCGAGGAAGAGTGGAACAGAAGGACAGGGCAAGAGACGTGGTCAAACAATCCAGGGTCAGGGCAATGAGATTCAAGGCAATCAGGCTATCACTGTTGGTGGTAAGGACACTTGCAGACAGGTAGGTTTGTAATACAACAGGAAGCACAGAAGCACACCCAAGAGTCGTCAGAAATGGGGAACCTGCCCAATCACATCATGCCACCTAGTGCCATGGTATTGGTGGACAGTTAGCTGGTGAACATTCCAGAGCTGGTTGGGGCTGTAGGAATTCACTCTTGCACACTTCCACCTGGTTTTGCTGTGCCAAACACATCCACAGGGCTGCAGGGATGTGGCCCTGGTCAAACACTGAGCCATTATACATGTGCTGAGACTGTCTGAGAGCTGGCCAGGCAAGTACCTTACACTGCCGTATATACTCGATTATAAGCAGACGCGAAAATAAGCTGAGCTTACTAATTTTATTTACAGAAATGTTGAAAACATATTGACTTGAGTATAAGCCTAAGATGGGAAATAGAGCAGCTAGTTGATAAGTCAGGTTTTCAAAAAGAAATTCCACCATTTCCAGTAAAAAACAAATAAATGCCCACAAGATGGCTCTGCCTCTCAAGTTTGTTTACATTTCACCAGCCCAATCCAGCTTAGAATGCCGCACAAAAAAATGAACAGTCATCAGACCACCCCCAGAAGCTGCCTGTGCCCTTAGAGAGACCAGCGACCACCCGGACAGGTAAGTGGGACCCTGACTTTGACCCTGACTTGAGTATTAGCTGAGGGGGCCTTTTCAGCACATTTTTGTATATACGTTAAGTATTTTACTGCATTTATTCCCACTTCTGGCCAAAGACAACATATTAAGGTGCAATCAGTATATACATGACACCTTGCAGTACTTCCTCATTGCTTAGGTCATCAAAAGACCATAACAACACACAAGAGCATATAATACAGAGTTAAGGTATCCATACATATTTTCATTAAATCAACTAAAAATCGACCATTCAAAGTAGATCGAACGGAAATTATTTCCCACACACCTGGCAAGATCGACCAAAAGGGATGGAAATGGAACATAAAATTGATCGACCTGTGATACAGATACAGTGGAGGAAATAATTATTTGACCCCTCACTGATTTTGTCCAATGACAAAGAAATCTCGAACATTATCATTTCAATGGTAGGTTTTTGTAACGCAGCAGATAGCACATCAAAGGAACATCGAAAAAATAACTTTAAATAAAAGATAGCAACTGATTTGCATTTCATTGGTGAATAATTATTTGACCCCCTACCAACCTTAGAGTTCTGGCTCCCACAGAGTGGTTGGGACACTTCTACTCATTAGTCCCCCCCTCATTAGGACACCCTGTCTTACCTAGTCACCTGTATATAAGACACTGTTCCACAAAATTATCAATCAAGCGACTCCAAACTCTTCCCATGGGAAAGCACCAAATAGCTGTCCAAGATATCAGAGACAAATTGTAGACTGCACAAGCTGTAATGGCTCAAAACCATTAGCAAGAAGCTGGAAGAGAAGGTGACAACTGGTGGGTGTTTGCGATTGTATTCGAAAGGAGAGCACAAAATGACCATCATACTGACCTCGTCTGGGGCTCCACAGCAAATCTCAACCGCATCGTGGGGTGTCATGGTTCTGAGAAAGGTGAAAAGCTCCTAGAACTACACGGGAGGGATTAGTTATGCCCTCAAATTAGCAGGGACCACCGTCACCAAGAAAACCATTGAAACAACTTACAACACACGAATGGATTAAATCCCGCATGGCTCCCGCCAGGTCCCCCTTGCTCAGGAAGGCACATTTGCAGCCCTCTGAAGTTTGCAGGACACACCTGACGTGATTTCAGAGAGTTACTGGAGAAGTGTGCTGTTGGTCTGATGTGATCAAAATAGAACTCTTTGGGCATTAACTCACTCGCTGTTTCTTGGCGGAAGCACAATTCCTGCCTATAACCCCCCAACCACGTCCCCACCTTCAAGCATGGGGGTGGAAACATTTTGCTTTGGGGGTGTTTTTCTGCTAATGGCACCGGACAACTAATCGCATAACGGGAAAATGGACGGAGCCATGTAGTCGGTTTGACATACGCAGCGACAACCTCCTTCCCTGGCCAGGAAACTGAAATGGGTCGTGGATGGGTTGTTTTCCAGCCGACAATGACCCAAACGTACAGCAATGGCAACAAGGAGGGGCTCAGAAGAGCCCATTAAGGTCATGGATTGGCCTAGTCAGTCTCCGGACCTTAATCCAATAAAAACCTTAACAATTTGGAAAAGGGGGAGCTCAAGCTCAGCGTTGCACAGAGAAAGCCTCGAAACCTTAGGATTTAAGATGATCTGCAAAGAGGATTGGACCACATTCCTCCTAAAAATGTTGCGCAACTTGGTCATCAATTACAGAAAAAGTGTTGACCTCTGTGCTGCAAAACAAGGGTTTTTCCACCAAGTATTAAGTCCTTTTTTTTGTTAGAGGAGTTCAAAAACGTATTCACCGTCAAGGAAATGCAATCAGTTGCTATCTTTTATTTAGTTATTTTTGTTTTCGATTTTTCCTTTTGATGTGCTATCTGCCACTGTATCAATGAAACCTCACCTTGAATGAATACTGTGGTCTGATACTTGTTTTTTTTCATTTCTTTGTCATTGGACAAACTTACAAAATCAGTGAGGGTTCAAATAATTATTTCCTCCACTGTATCTGGTTTTCTAGGTATTTTAATAGATTCGTATATCATCATACTATGGAGCATGTGTACCGATCATGCCGATGCTATGTGCACTTAAATTAAAGTTTATTGTTTTTTAATCAATCACACTGTGTGGTGCTACAATCGATCAATGTTAGACTGACAATTTTTAAATTACACAAGAAAATCGAATCTAAGATAGTTTGTGCAAAAGTTGAACTGTGTATGGCCAAGGTGCCCAACCTGCGGCCCGGGGGCCACATGCGGCCCTTTGGGGGTTGTTCAGTGGCCCTCTTTGGTTCACCACTTGTGGCCTCAAACCTAACTGTTAATGCATAGGGCATGGGAACTCGCCTGTCCACCGATCCCCCACCGATGCAACCTCGTCCGGGATCTTCTTAGAGAAGAAAGAGGAGGACTTGCTCAGGCTCCGACTGAGCACTCTGATTAGCGTATGTGAAAGTGTGCATTACCACACTACAGTGTCCCCTAATGCTTTAAGTGTCATTTAAAACAAGTTTTGTTATTTAAAAATGACAAATAATATCTTCTCGCTCTGCCTGCTGTCATATCTGCATTATAAAATGCTTCTACAAGTCAGTATAGATTGAAAATGTTATGTGCAGCCCTTTAGTGATGCCGAGGGCCGCACTTGTGGCCCTTCATATTAACTCAGTCGCCCACCACTGGTGTATGGCTACCTTAAAAAACACGAAAAGGAAAATACTCCACAAAAAAATGGCTAAAAATACAAGATGGCTGACTAATGGTCTCCAATGTTTCCTTGCAGTTGGTATAGGTGAAGTCCTGCTTTGGTAATGGCCTTAACATTATAACGTATAAATGCCTCTAGGCATGCTTCTGTTCCTTTTCTATTTCTCTGCTGGGAATATCCATGACCCTCCATGTTGGCTTACACCTTGTCTACACTTGTCTCGCTGTAGCAAAAGTGGAAACAGTTGTCTCTCTATTGTGTCTCTACAAAAGAACCAGAAGAATATTGAATATTAAAACTATGAGGCATCAAAATGATGGAGATAATAAAACATGGTAAACAAACCACAATATGGTATGTATTTTAGAATTTTTGATTCTAAAAAGTGGACAACTTTTGCCTGGATTCCAGCTTTACACACTTTCATCATTGGCACATATGTCACCTTTTTTTTCCCCCTTTGATCCCATGTTTATTCTACTGAGGAGATAAGAAAAAAAAAGGTATCTGAAGATCACTTGTGTGATGACACTGCTGTCAAGAGGTTTACTAAGAAACACCAATTGCACTACAACAGGGGTGGGCAAACTGAGGCAGGATCCGGCCCATTTAGCTTTCTTTTCCGGCCCTTTGTCACCTTGTTGAAAAGATGCTCCCCTCTGCTTGTTCTCTGCAATGAGCGCACATAATGCCTAGAGGTGTCCAAACGTTGACTTGGGGACGATGCAGTGGTGATTATGTGATCCTTGTGGTGAAAACAGGAAGTCTCTAGGAATTATCTCTGACCATTGCAATGAATGAATATTTCTTTGTAAGTGCAGTTAATGTAACATAACAACGTCCCTGTCGTCATCTATCATACATCACACATCACAGCGATGCATGTAATTGGCACACATATGGGTGGTTGGCCATTACAGCCCCTTGGTCCAGTCCCTTTATCAAATCTAAGGCCTTGTCTCCACAACGTTTTGTGTTCCGCCTGGACCCCTATGTTAAGCGTAGTGCTTGGCGGGGGTCCTGACGGATCACATACACTTTAACTCTGTTCAAGCAACCACCAATGCAAGGGCTAATGTACTGCACTACGTTAACTCCTGCATTGTCGGATTGGCTCAGCGCCATGAGAACACAACATATGCCGAGCAGGTAATGTGTATGTGATCCATCTGGAACCCCTGCCAAGCACTGCCCTAAGCATAGGGGATCCCGACGGATGTGGAGACATGGCCTTAGAAGCCAATGTGGCCCACAAGTCAAAAAGTTTGCCCACCCCGGCACTACAAGAATATGATTCCTGGGGAAAGTTGCCTCTGCCTAGTAATAGAGAAATTTTTGATTTTTAAATTCAAGTAGATAAAGGCTATAATACATTTTATTTTATTTTGGAAGATAGTTTTTTTTGGTAGCATAGGGGAAATAAAAATATTTAATGGAGCCCCGCATAGTTGTAAAACCTGAAAAACCTCTTTGTTTGTATGTCAATAAATATAAATGTTTTTTTGATACTGGCATGTATCATCATTTTTATTGAACAGCGTATAAATTATAATACCATGATATTCCCATGATATCTTTGCCTTCCATTTGGGCAATATAGATATTGTGCCCTCGGCACAGGCTTGACAAGAGAACATCTAGGTCTTTATGAGATTCTTCTAATTATCTTAGATCTTCTTATCTATTTCAGCCAACACATGGTACATTTAGTTAAGTAGTGTCACTCCCTCTGCAGTGCTGCCTGCTCAAACCAGCCACAGCAACAAGGGAAAATGCATGCAGAACTACTGGAACATACAAAGATTACTTGGATTTAAATTACCAATCTCTTAAATTAAACGTCGCTGACTTGGATATTTGTGTTTTAATTACTCTTTGACTTGACATGGAAGATGATGAGAAGACTGGGATCAGAAATTAAATGGGAGGATGACATTTTGAGTCAGAAAGAAAGATCTGCAAAATGAACTTGAAGAGAAGATTAACATTCATCAGGGAAATCTGAGATCATCTGTATTCTGTAATTTACTGAAATGAAGAAAACTGGAGGGATACAACTACATTAAAGATTTCATAAGTAGCCTTTTTCTGTAGAACATGAAATTTTCTTTAATTGTTCTTGAAGACAACAGAAGACACATTGAGAGCTCAGCCTGTGGAGGTTGGAACAGAAGTCACATGGGGGATAGCATACTCTTTCTGATTCATATTTGAAGACAATAAAAAAGGAAAGGGCTGGAGAGACTTAGTGACAAGGATTATAGACTGAGATAGGAGGCCGTTTGTATTGCAGGATTTCCTCAAAATGGGGCAGCATCTCAGTGAGGAGTCCAACAAAGTGGAAATTGATGTTGCAGAACTTCAGGAGTGGTACAAGAAATTTGTGGTAGAATGTCCCAGCGGAACTCTTTTTATGCATGAATTTAAACGTTTTTTTGGTGTGCAAGATAACCAAGAGGCAGCGGACTATGTGGAGCATATGTTCAGAGCCTTTGATAAAAATGGGGTAAGTTTTACTTGCATGTAAATATACTCTTAATAATAGAACTGTCTGTATGTATAATTTTAAGTATTTCATTAGCACGGGAATAGGCAGCAAAGTCTTTAGATACCTAACGTATCCAAAAACATAGAAATGATAAATTACTTCTATTGAGTTACTTGTAAAACGTGTGTACTTATATATTGACTTTTGCATCATAAGGCAAGGCTGAGCGGTACTGACATGTTTATTTGATATGTAACATCTATCTGTTAGATTCTTAGCTCCATCATTGGGCTAGGTCCTCTCAATCTGTGTTATAGTTTGTACCTGTTGTGTTGCCATTTTTATTGAATGTACAGTGCCCTGTAATTTTTTGGGCCCTTATAAATTAAAGTTAATAATAATAAAATAATATAGTCATGGCAAGTTCACCAAGAGGTTTTACTGCAGGGCTGATAATATAATACTGTATAATATCTGTATAGTGTGCCAACTCAGCATATATGGTAATAAAATTAATATAGAAAATAAACAGTAGTGTGCCTCACATATGAGTATGTATCTATCTAACGCACAAATAGAAAGTATTTGGCAATTAGCCACTAGTCTAGGTTCACACTTATGTGTTGCAATTTTGACATGCAAAAGGCCCCATTTAAACATATTTGCTATTTACATGTGTCATTTATGGTGTATGAATTATCATGTACTGGCTTTGACATCAATGGGGCATCAACAGATGTAAAAATTAACTTGTAACAGAATGTAGTGCAACCACCTCATTGAATATAAAATGATTCCTTTAACCAGCCTAACACATCTTTATCACAATTATTTGTCACAATTTCTAAAGTCTATCTAGCTTGTTTTATACAGAATAGCAATGATATACAAAAACCAGACTGTATGAATATTTTGAAAGACCCTGTTTTAATGGCTGTATGCATTACCACACGTCACAATATATCTGATGGGCTAGCTCACATTGACATGTAGCATGTGTGTTTTTTCATCTATTGATGTTCGTTTCTATCCCACTGATATTGATGCCCATTAATGCATCAAATGCACATTAAGGCCTAGTTCACATTTCTTAGTTTTTATGCACTTTTATGCATGAGTTCACATTACATCCAAAGAGCCTTTTCATATAAATATGCATGAAAACATATCAAAGAAAATTGGTGTGCACATGGTGCAAAACACTGTAATGGAGCTAGGCCAAAGCCCCCATGCACCGTACAATCTTACCATACAGTTTCTGTACAATCAACTTTTGTTCTACTAAAACCATGTAATATGAGGACCTTTCTAACCCTTCCAAGCACTATGCATTTTATCAGGGAGGACCCGGCACTACGTAGTTGTTGGTAGATCTAAAGGAAATTGTATGGAGTAATCTAAAGGTGTATGGGGGGCTTAAGGCCCTGTTCACATTATTAGTTATTTGCTTTGGGCAATACACATTATTGTACAACCAGCAAATGCATACTATTAACCCTATACCCATAAAAAAACAGAAAAAAGCATGTGAATGTTTTAGGTGTGAATGGGGCTACATTCCTTCTTATGATAAAAAAACAGCATTTGCTTCTCCAGTCTATAGGCAAGGTCCCAATATTCCAAACGGTACATTTGGCTATGACGTTTTTATGGTTGACTTACTACTCATATACTTTAGTTGTAGAACATTAAGCAAGACACTAACTGTAGGCGCAGCAAAAAAACAAACAAGAAAAACACAGGGAGAACATCTGTGCCTTCACATTATTACATGTGGTTACACATTTGTACACATTAGAAAAAGTCTAGGGTGGCATCTACTATGTTACTCCAAATGTATGTCTTATATACATTTTTGCTCCAATGTGTTAGGACTAATTTTCAAGCAATGAAATGAACAAAAATCAACATTTATTTAAATCGAATTATGTAATCACATTCTAGAATACCATCATAACTCTCCAAACCCAGAATTGCTGTCAAGACACTTGGCATTCCCGCTTGCTTTGGGTCTCGTCTTTTGAGTGCATTTCTTTTTAGGCTGTCTAATCTCCTTGGTGAAAAGTCTTTCTCTCGTTTGCCAATTATTTGCCATATTTGACATGTATAGCTGCCTAGACACTATTAAGGTTGACCATTCTTAAATATTGTAACTTGCACTTATTTTCAGAGAAGGGCTTATAGTTCAAGTACCCTTAAAAATCCTGAAAAATCATGCTAGGGCTTATTTTTGTTGTAGGTCATATTTTGTGGAAACAGGAAAGCAGGATGAACTCGCTTAATCTCCATCCACTGCTGGTCTGGCAAACCTTTTTGCATTTCATAAATTTATTTTTCTACACAACTTCCTATAAAGTCTGTAGCAGGCAAATTTGGTTGGTAAACTATTTCAATAGTGTGCCTGTACACACACTACTGTTTAAATAAAGGCACCGGCAGCTGAGTACTCACATGTAACAATAAAAAAAACATATATATACCAGTAGTTAAAAACATTTTGTAGGGATTATTTGAGGGTATTGAGAGTATTAATTAAAAATACACAAATCTTTGAATGACAAGCTAGGGAGATGCCTCAAAGCTGTACAAGGTGTTACAGAACAGCACGATTTGCATGGACAGTGATATATAAAGCCCCCCATACACCTTACAATCTTACCATACAATTTCTGTACAATCAACTCTTCTTCTACCAAAACCATGTAATATGAGGACCTTTCTAAACCTTCCAATCACTATGTATTCTATCAGGGAGGACACTATACTACATTGTTGTTGGTAGATCTAATGGAAATTGTATGGAGTGATCTAAAGGTTGTTTCAGCCTATGTGGGCTTCAGTTCCTGAACCCATTGGGGAAATCATGAAGACATGCTTATGGTGATTCAATACAGAAGCTCTGTGTCAAAACATCCTACTGTGATGGAACACAACAAGATGTGTATGAACTTATAATGGACTATTAAATTCATGCATTTGCTTTACTTTTTCTATGCATATGTTTTCTATCATGCTTCACACCTGCTAATTACTTTTGACCTTTAAAGTCCCCCAGCCTCTGTGTTCACAGAGGACATTGGACTGTGGGTTTGGAATATTTACCGTACCTACAGCCCCTTTTTTGTATTGGCTTTACTAACTTATCATTGCCAACTTGTATCTTACATCTTGCTTTACATACAGTAGCAGCGGACAAATCATATTATTTTCAGTTTGACAAAAAGAAATGATTAATTTTTATGTAGCAAGATTACATGCTTAGTCCTCTACAGCAGTATGGAGATAGAAATTGGCCATTTGATCATCAAAAACAACTTCTCGGTAAGGGCTCTGATGCAATTACATTTGATTTACCTTTCATTGAAAGCGCAGAGGTAGCTAAAATTCATAAAGCAGTACATTTTAAAAGTTTTTAAACCACATAAGTGTGAATGTTACACAAGTTTCCTATAGGTAATCCGTGTACCATATGGAACACACCTGGGGGGAAGGCAGATGTGAAAGACTGTATCTATCTATATATTGGAATATTACTGTATTTGTTAGAATGTTAGACACACTTTTTTACCATTAAAAGCAATGGGAAAGTGTCCCAGCTTCTTATGGTCCGAATGTGCAAAAATAAACTTTGTATTTCTTATAATCCCAATCATCCTGGGAGAAATAGCTTTGCATCCCATAAGACTGAAATATGTCCCATTCCTTCCAGCCAAGCCAAAAAGCCCCTGCCAAGGGATCTTGTCTGCATTAGCACTAGCAGTACCCATTCTCTGAACTCACTGACCAACTTATGGAGAAAGACATTTCACAATTAGATAGCATGTGTTGTGTATTTACATTAACATTCTGCATTGCAATAAATAAATTTTCTGACAAAGATTCATATCTCCTCTCATATGTAAATAGCTACTCATGGGTAAGTTGTTATGGCCAGATTGTAAAATGTGTCTCTTTATAAGTTGAGGAGTGTTTTCAGAGAATGGGTACTGCTTGTGTATAAACACATAGCATAGTTTTAGCCCCGTACACTCTGATCAGCAAAGACTTCCCTCCTGGCACTGGCCTTTTGGCTGGAGGAATACAGAGTAAATACTGTCCAGTCCTACTTACTTTGCTGGAACATTCTGTATATACCCATGATATCTGAATGGCTCTAAGTGTCTCTGTTTTCTCCCCCCCCCCCCCCCATAATTTTCTCTCCAAAAGTTCTGTTTGGTGCCTCTTATAGTGTAAAAAATATGGTATATGCTTGCCGAGTTCACTGAAAGACAAAATAGGACAATTTCTGTTCTTTATCATGGTTTAAAATGAAAAACCTGCTCTAGTTCAATACCCACCTCGATCTCATCTTCTTCAAAGCAACAAACTGTTTGGAAAATACCACGACCCACACAAAGAAGAAAGTCACATGATTTGTCTACCCGCAGGATGATGTTCAGAGGTTTTCTGAGGGTAAACCTCTTTTTGAATACATTGACAGATTCACTAGATTTGGCAGGCATAGATTTTGGGCTGTAGGGCCAGTTGAGGGAAAATTTTAGTTTCATAACATTTGCCAAAATTGTTTATGTTAAGGCAGTGCATGCAGTATGTGCAGGTATTGGAACAACAATTGCATATTGCGATACTGCATAGTGCATTCTGCCATTATACAGAAAGGCATATTCACACCTTGCGTTACAGTGAGGCAGTCCCAAATGCCTACAGAAAACACTTTTAAACCAATGATCATTAAGTTTAATGAAAATGAGAGGGCTTGGAGTTTTCAAGACATTTTAAAATTTATGAAATGTTAGGTAACTCTTTATTTGTTCACAAAAGCTGTGAGAACTAGCCGTTAGGATGGCAGACCAGAAGCTTCCACATTTAAAATGATGGCTATCTGACCTGGTAGAATTCTTTTCAAGTGCTGTCCTTAGCTAAATAACATCTACCATATTTTATGATCTGTAAAAAAATTTCTCTCAAATTATTTCTCTCAAAATCAGAGATCCATGTGAACTTAGTCTAAAGCCCCCCATGCACCTTTAGATTGCTCCATACAATTTCCATGAGACCTACCAACAACTATGTAGTGTGGGGCCTCCCTGATAGAATACATAGTGATTGGAAGGTGTAGAAAGGTCCTCATATTACATAGTTTTGGTAGAAGAAAAGTTGGTTGTACAGAAATTGCATGGTAATTGTATGTGGTGTATGGGGGGCTTGAGGGTAGTGCTCCATTATGCACTTTGATGCGCTGACGTCAGCACATCCAACAAGCGCTAGCCTACCTTTTTCACTCCATTAGGGCCATGTTACATAGCATTTCCAATAACGTGGCCCATTATGATGTGTCCATTGATTCTCAATAAATGTGCCATCCGTCAAGTTTCCATTGCCTTGATGTTGATGCATAGCTCTGCATCAACTTTAATGTGAAGCTCACACCAACGTATTGGGGGCTCTGACAGGCTGTGGAGACAGCCCTGTCATAGCCCTATTGCTGTCAATGGGTGTCTTCTGCACTGCAATAAAATCCCTGCATTCAATGCTGGGGTTTAAGGCACAGTGGAATCAATTCCCTCCCATCCCAACCCAGCCACTGCACTGATAATTGCCCACATATGTTACGATTTAAAGTAATACAAAATAGTTACTACATTAAATTTTACTTAAAGTAAAAACAATATATCTCCTATTACAGTGTGTTAAGCTGCAACCATGAATTCCTATTTATTGTTCCCATCCAGAGGATATTTAAATCCAAAAGCCTGAAAACAGAAATTTGTGCAATTGTAGCCACTGCTTATATGAACTAGTAACTAAGCAAACATATCAAAATCAAAAAATATAAATCAAAATATGAATTCCAAAAAATATATATAAATCTAATAAATAATATAGAGTCAGAGATTCTGTCCCTGTTGTTTTCATGAGGAATTTGTGGTTTTCAACATTCTTTCCTGCGGTGTAAATGTAAGCTGTTATACTATACTACTGCTGATGTGGCAGTTGCATACAGATCTACATGATTCTCGCTTAGGGTGCGAGAGGTCCCGGGTTCAAATCCCGGACAAGCCCATTTTTAAGTTTATTTCTCAAATGCAGTCTATGAGCTTCACAGTTAAACACCCTATTATAAGCAGAGTATTTTAAAACAAAGAAAAAAATTTACCTGTGATTAGAAAATTCAGATTGTCCCATGTTACTCTTCACCTTTGTGACCTTTGATGCTAGGGCTCCAATACAGAGACAATAGGGTAGAAATGAAATCACGCTCAATTTATAAGCCTATTGGGATATGTTTTCACAATTGAAACCATTATCAACAGCCATCTAGTGGCCTTCTCATTATTACACCTACTTACCCTAAATGCTGCAAGCTAGAGAGGACTAAAAAGTTCAACTTCCAATGCTTAAGTGAACAGCAGGTAAGAATATTTTTAGGATTGTGGAGTGCTTCTCCACCATTGGGCTGGCTCAGAAGTAATTGATTGATTAATTAGCATTAAATAATAATGTAATTAATTGATTAATCATGTAATCATGTCATTTCTTTTCAGTGTACATCCATTTTAAAGGCATTCAGCTACTAAAGAAAACTTAAATGACTGCATATACCAGATTATAAGCCAAGTTTTTTGGGCTGAAAATGCCCCCCTCTGCTTATACTTGGGTCAGGAGTCAGGGTCCCACTTACCTCAACTTCCTACTCAAGTAGTCCTCCAGATCTTGCTTTCTTTTGACAAAAAGGGCCTGTTGCATTATAGATTATCAGTCTAAACTTGGATCTAGGGTTCTGTAGAATGTTAAAAGTGGTACCAGACATTTTTATCTAACTAGTAGTGGGTTCAGCAGACCTCTCTAATGCCTGGCATGCACATGCCGATAAGCGGCCGATTTTTCACCTGACCGACGGGCGTGCGCGCCATCGGTCAGTGGAAAAATCGGCCGCTTGTCGGCATGTGCCCACATGGGGCGACAGATCCCTGTCGCCCCACAGCTCGGCCAGCCAGAGAACGGACATGTCCGATAATCTCTTGCCGATGGAATGAAGACCGGCTGAAGGGGCCCCATAATGCACCAGGGTGCAAACGTGATGACGTCATCAAGTTTGCATTCCGGTGCATATCGGAGCTGGTCTGTCTGCACCCCTCAGGGTGTGTATGGCAGGCATAAGCTTCTAATGTGGCAGACTTACCATGGATTGCAGTATCTGAGTATTGTCACACACACTGATATCCATCCTGCCTTAAGGCCCCCATACACCCCCCGATTTTCTGTCCGATCGATTAAAAACAATCAATGTTTTCCGATATGAGGATCTTTGATCGATCGGACTGTATTTCATTATACCCCCAAATAAAGCAACCAATTATTGTCCGATTTTACCTACTTCGATCGAACATTTTCTATCGGCCGATTTTATGTTTGATCGGAAGTGGAAGGGTTATGACAGGGATCAGCAGCTTGAGGCACACAATTGTACCACCCGAATGGGAGTTTTTGGCCAGGGCCAGGTATCTGTGGGTGTCTGTTCTGGGGGTGGGGGGGCTTTTTTTAAATTTTTGTGAATCTGGGGGTGCCTTTGATGGGGATGGCTAATCATAGGGAAACAGGGTCTCAACCTCCTTTAAGTTTAGTTCACATGAATAAAAAAAAAAGAGAAATACAGGAGAATGTTAAAACATATAGACATCCTAGCACAACCTGGCAGATGATTTTACACACACCACAATGTTTGAAACAGGAAGTAAAAGTATGATAATTAGTTAGATCGGACCTAAATCTGGTCATAAGAAATAGTAGCAGATACAATTTAGATTCGATCGAGAAAAATTTTGTCCGATCACATTCCGACCGATTATTCCCAAAAGTTTAATCGAAGTTACTCGGTTGAACCATGTGGTTGAACGATTTTTGGAAGTCCGATGCAAAAAATCGATTGTTTTTATTGATCAGACGGAACAGTAACCCCAATCTTACCTACCGTAAACCTTATTCATAACAATAACTCTCCTTGTATGTACTTAATGTTAAGTCTCTAGGTTTGATAACTCAAGGATTGTGATATTTTAATGGAACACTGCCACTTTTTGTCACCAGGGGCATCTACTGCACATGGCAGACTCATTTACTTCCCCTGAGCCAAAACGATTTTAGGTTGATAGTAAAGATACAGCAAATACATCCCTGAGTACTATAGGTGGAGGAGTAATTGAGGTTCCCTGTGGGCACCCATAAAAAATTAAAAAAAATGTATATCAAAAGTCTCTGACAAAGTTATGTTCATTATGGCTAGTTTAGTTCTTAATGGTTTAATAACATTAATTAATGCTCAGTGTAATGTAAAGATATAAAAAATTATAAGGTTGCCACTATAAACAGGTTTAATCTTGTGACCCTACCCTACCTTTAATGTATTTGTCTTCATCTTGAAAAACCCTTGTGAGAAGCAAATTGAATAACTATATTTGAATTTATCCATATTGCAATAGTCTGTGTACTTTATTTTCTTTTCTATAACCTTACGAGGAGGATTTAACTAAGTTAAATTATTTACATTCAGAACGTTTTTAGGGGAAATGTCAAGAAAAATCATATGGTCACCATGGAGTGCTGAAAGTTATGAAAGTATCAGTTTTCTGGGCCACAACTGATGAGAGATGTTTCAGCATTTTCAGAGACCTTTTTTTTTACAGAACTTATCCTAAACCAGTGGTTCCTAAACTGGGGGGTCTCGAAGGTATTGCAGGGGGGCACGGGCCCTCATTCTGAACCTGTGTTTGAATGGGAAGGGGGGTCTCGAAAATGTTTCTAAATAGAAAGGGGGGCCCTGCAAGGAAAGTTTGGGAACCACTGTCCTAAACCATTATAAATGAAGAACAGTAGTCGATAAAAAAAACAGAAAAAAGTGTTCCAAACAGAAAGTTCCACCCTACAGTACCCACCTATAAAGTCACCAGCATGATCTATATGCAGAACCAGTGGGGGGCAACATTGAAAAGCAGGGGTTCAGGTCATCAGTCCTCACTAGCATTTATTGTGTTTCTGAGATGCTTGTGCTGCAGAGGGCCTAGTGAACCTTTCTTCTGTACTTAGACTTATTCCTGGTCACTTCTCCAGATTGACATTTTCACCAAATTTCAATTAGCTAACAAGTATTGCCCTGGCATGTAGTTACCATCTCCAGTAAAGATTAACAAATAGTACACTAGATGGCGCTGCCATGCCTTTTACATTTCACCAGCCAAGCTCAGGAATGCTGCCAATAGAATACAGAATACACATCAGAACATTTACAGAGGCTGCCCACGTCTGCAGGGAGCAACCAACACCCAGACAGGAAAGTGGTACCCTGACTCAAGTAAGCTGCGAGCGACTTTACAGCACATTTTTGGGATGAAAACTTTGGCTTATACTCGGGCATATACGGTATGGCAAACAGGGCTGTGCTTAATTGTGACTATATAGAACTACCACACAATTTTGTAAGAGGTGCCCTACCTTTAGGGTTTTCATGGGTGGTGTCATTCTGTGTGAACCCCCACAAACTGCTGAAAATGATGACTCAATAAGGCTAAATTCAGACCTGTGGACCGCAAATCTCTCTCAAAGATTTCCTTTGAATATTTCAGTCCTAAAAAATTCCTTTAAAAAGTTCCTTATTTAAGGATTTACTGGGGTTACCTCTTTTAAAAATAATATATATTGTAGAAATAAAGATATATAAATACAGCATACATTTTATATAACCCTAACCTCGCCTTTATCTTAAGCTTCCTCTAACCTTCACCAGTAACAGTGAATTAAGCCTTCTAATCTGTACTTACCTTGTTCTGGTTGAGACTGCATGGTCATCCTGCAGTAAGGTCAACACAGTCACCACCTGGAACCAAAACTAAAGCTGGCCATACACATGCCGATAAGCGGGCGATTTTTAACCTGGCCGACGGGCGTGCGCGCTCGCGCCGTAGGTCAGGTTAAAAATCGGCCGCTTATCGGCATTTGCCCACATGGGGCGACAGATCCCTGTCGCCCCACTTCTCGGCCAGCCAGAGATCCGACATGTCGGAAAATCTCTGGCCGGCGCGAGCCGATGGGAGCCGATGCCATAAGCTACAATGAAGCGGCCACTTCATTGTAGCTTATGGCCGGCACACAAAGGGTGCCCAGCCAACTGAAGCTCCCCAGGATGCAATGGGATTGTAAACGTGATGACGTCATCACGTTTACAATCCCGGAAGAAATCGGCGGCAGATGTCGGCGATGGTCGCCGTGTGTATGCCCAGCTTAAGTATCGTACTGATTTTCAATCTTTCACTCTTGGTGTTTTATTGATTTCCTTAGGCTAATGTAGAAGATATTTTAGAGAATGTTTTTTTCTCTGAATGTATATATCATTGGCATATGGTACTCATTAATTGACAAACTATAAATTTTGCCAAAATTGCATTTTATAGATGGAAATTTGCCGTTGTACCTTTTGTTTAGGTATAGTTTTAAATCTACTTACAGGCTACAATAAATCTGTTACAACAAAGAACATAATAAGACCAGTGGTGAAACAACTTCTATATGTATAGTGATTTTTTTATCGAAGAATCGACCTGAATATTCAAGATTACGCAGATGTAGCTCTATATTCGAGATCTTCATGAATTCTCGAATTGCTGATATTCACAATAAAAATCTAATTTAATTTAATTAAAACAAAAATGTTAGTGGAAGTACATACATATAATTTCATATACAGTGGCTTGCAAAATTATTCGAACTTTTCCACATTTTGTCACATTACAGCCACAACTATGAATCAATCTGATTGGAATTCAACGTGAAAGACCAATACAAAGTGGTGTACACGTGAGAAGTGGAACGAAAATCATACATGATTCCAAAATTTTTTACAAATAAATAACTGCAAAGTGGGGTGTGTGTAATTATTCAGCCCCCTGAGTCAATACTTTGTAGAACCACCTTCTGCTGCAATTCCAGCTGCCAGTCTTTTAGGGTATGTCTCTACCAGCTTTGTACATCTAGAGAATGAAATCCTTGCCCAACAGCTCCATCTCAGTCAGATTAGATGGACAGTGTTTGTGAAGAGCAGTTTTCAGATCTTGCCACAGATTCTCGATTGGATTTAGATCTGGACTTGGACTGGGCCATTCTAACACATGGATATGTTTTGTTTTAAACCATTCCATTGTTGCCCTGGCTTTATGTTTAGGGTCGTTGTCCTGCTGGAAGGTGAACCTCCGCCCTAGTCTCAAGTCTTTTGCAGACTCCAAGAGGTTTTCTTGCCCTGTATTTGGCTCCATCCACCTTCCCATCAACTCTGACAGCTTCCCTGTCCCTGCTGAAGAGAAGCACCCCCAGAGCATGATGCTGCCACCACCATATGTGACAGTGGGGATGGTGTGTTCAGAGTGATATGCAGTGTTAGTTTTCCGCCACACAACAGTGTTTTGCATTTTGGCCAAAAAATTCAATTTTGGTCTCATCTGACCAGAGCACCAATAACTTTTTCCCTGACCTGTCTGGTGTGTTCTTTGGACTTCATGGTGTTGTTGCTCACAATATTTTCTTAGACAACCTCTGAGGCACAGAGGTCACAGAGCAGCTGTATTTGTACTGACATTAGATTACACACAGGTGCACTCTATTTAGTCATTAGCACTCATCGGGCAATGTCTATGGGCAACTGACTGTACTCAGACCAAATTGGGCTGAATAATTACGCACACCCCACTTTGCAGTTATTTATTTATAAGAAATGTTTGGAATCATGTATGATTTCCGTTCCACTTCTCACATGTACACCACTTTGTATTGGTCTTTCAATTGGAATTCCAATAAAATTGATTCATGTTTGTGGCTGTAAATGTGGACAAAGAGTGGAAAAGTCCAAGGGGGTTGAATACTTTTGCAAGACACTGTAAGGCCTTGTTTACACATAGCAATTTTAAACACATGAATATATATGTCCATCATGTGCATATTTTAGTTTACAGTAAAAACTATGAACAGCGTTTCCAATACAAGTGTATTAGAAATGCTCACACTAGAGTGGCAAAAATGTGTTCAAGAGGTGCGTTATGCAATAACGCATTAAATAATGCAGCACCGCATATGCAATACATACCGGTGTGAGAAGCATACCTGTGAACCTTTCCGTATTGGCCCAGAAAATCACGTTTATTGTGTGGCTTTCCCGGCCAAATCCCAGATTTTTGAAATTGCAGTAATTTAGTTTAGTCCCACCCCGCACATTATCAGCACAAGTGGGGTGGGACAATAGCAGGGAGAGTAACGCCCTCTCCCTGGTAAATCAGCCGAGAACTAAGACCCGATACCACAAGTGACATCAGTGACTTCAGTTCCAAAATTTGGAACGAGGAAGAACCACAGTCCAGGTACCGGAAGTGTACTTCCTGTATTTCCCCCAGGTTTTCTTTTTTTAATAGTTGACAGGTATGGTGAATGGAAGAACAGATTTCCTAAGAGCCAGCACCATGTTTGCAGGAGGGTAGCAGACAAGAATGATATCATTACCATGATGCAGATAGGTAGCTCAGTTATTTGACAAGGGGGTGTAGGGATCAATAAACGCTCTACACATAATAGGTTAAGCTGTTCACATATATTTGCATTTTCTTATGTTTTACCTTAATGCCAGGCTCACACCTATCCATTTTACTTGCATTTTATTTTTTTACATTTCAATGTTACCATGATCAATCATTTATGAAGAATACTGGGGCAAATGTAGTTGCCAAATGTATATGTTATAAGAACTCAACCATTCTGTATAACATAGGCAAAGGTTGCAAAGTATGGGCGTGTTGAAATAAACAACAGAACAACAGAATTGGCTAAATTTAGATGATTATGAATTTTTTTTATTAGATCTAGGCATGTAAATAGTGTTCCTATGTATGAAGTGTATCTGTAGTCATATCACAATAACTGAAGGTTGAATTCAAGTCAATAGCTTTCAATGTAGAAGCCTCAGTAAGACTGCCTCCTGGTGGTGAGATGGTAGTACTGGTACAGAAATATTTTATAAACAAAGCTCAGGTAGTACCCTAACTACACAAATCTTTAAAGGACTTAGAGTCAATCCCAGGTGAGAAGGCCAGGTTACCAAGGATGGGGAACATGTGGAATGGAGAAAGAGGTAAAGTATTTCTAAATAGTTTAAATTACATAAAACCAATGATTGTCCCTTTTCATCTCATTCCATTGTTTGTGTCCCCCATGGAAGAACCAGTCATATTGAGAAGTGTACTTTCTTATGGTAGATGTGAAATCAGCTTTATTTTGAAAGTGAATGCAAGAAAACATGAAAATTGGAAATTATCCTTTCACATAGTAAACAACACATATGAACCTGTAACACACCAAATCAGGTTTCATTAAATAATTAAATACTAATTTCAATATGTGAGAGATGTGGGAAAAGCACAGCTCATCCACATCTGTGACTTTGTAATGTCTCCACCTCAAAAGATGTAAACTTCTATTATTGCTAGTAAAGGCTCTTATACACCTTACAATCTTAAGCCAGCCATACACAGTCGGATTCCATGGCCGCTCGATCACATATCCGATCGATTCC
>CM070033.1:126815717-126826794 GCA_036250615.1 Ptychadena robeensis
GTTGTTGGTAGATCTAATGGAAATTTTATGGAGTGATCTAAAGGTGTATGGGGGGCTTAAGGCCCATTGTGCTATAATAATAGTACAGTACTGATTTTAGTGACTTTTTGACTGATGTTGAAATTACCTCACAGTCACTGTTTATGATCGCATCAAGGACAAAATCATAGGAAGAGAAAAGATTCTGGAAAAAAAGTGTAGAATTAAAGGTAGACTCAAAACCCAAATTTTTTGAAAATTCCAGAACTACAGGCTACTACAAAAATACAGTAAGGACATAGGGATATTAAGAAGGAAGGAGTTTGGTAAGTGTTCTGGTGTCATGTTTAGTGGTGTTTGAGAGTGAGGTCCTGAAAGAACTTTGTTTCATTAAGCTGGCCATACACCTTCAGATTTCTCTGTCAGATTTTCTTCAGATCAGATCAGATCTACCAACAACCATGTAGTATAGTGTCCTCCCTGATAGAATAAATAGTGATTGGAAGGTGTAGAAAGGTCCTCATATTACATGGTTTTGGTAAAACAAAATCTGATCTGAAGGGAATCTGACAGAGAAATCTGAAGGTGTATGACCAGCTTTAGAATCCCATAGTGTGTAAGACCCACATACATTTTCAGGTGCAAAATCCAATCAAATCCTAGATGTTTCAAGTTACAATGATTTATTTCTGATACACCACTGTCAATGTCTTGTCATTTTCACCATTTGCAAATGCATGATAGAATATATTACCCCTGTAATTCATCCAAAATATGTCTATGTTTGTCGTTTACAGGATAATACCATAGATTTTCTGGAATACGTGGCAGCTCTGAATCTAGTTTTAAGAGGAAAGCTTGAACACAAGTTAAAGTGGACTTTCAAGGTTTATGACAGAGATGGAAATGGCTGCATAGACAAAACAGAGCTCCTAGAGATAGTTGAGGTAAGCTATTTTCACTGAATTTCATTTATATAAATATATATATATATAATGAACTTATGTACTGTATGTTGTAGCAAGATAAAATTCAATTATACAAGTATTTAGCAGAAGAGATATTAGAGAAATAACAATTTCAAAACCAAATAGATCAGTTTAAATGGCATCTGACTATAGGGAAAACATTATGACTTCATGCTCACAATCCTCATTTATCTATAGCTCTTTCTTAAGCATGAGCTGGTTAAATCATTGCACAATGACTTCTAGAAACTAGTAGACACAACTGGACTATTAGAACTACTACAACACTGGTTCTACAAGAAATTGTCTTTTAAAAATTAGCTACAGATTTAAGACGGAGTAGGAAGCGTTAATTACTTTTTGTTTATTGTGGCTTGAGTTTTGGTTTAAAGCCAAATTGTTGAAAATATATAACTTTTATACTAATGGCATCACAAATAACATTACAAATAAAACTAATATACATCAGAGACAGTTAAAAAAAGGCATTTATATAATATTTATATAAATCGTTCATTTATGCCCCATCAGCCATAATCACATTGCTAGTGTACAGTACAAATTAAGTTTATTCTATCAGACCAATTTATTCCCAACTTATCCCAACAATATTCCCAACAATATGACAGTTTTAAGCTTATCAGCAATAATTATATATATATATTTTTCTTTTTTATTATTATTATTATTATAATTATAATCAGTGCAGTGCATAGAAACTATGGCTCTATAGTGTAAGGTGTGGGAGCCCACAATAAAGATGACCATACAACATATTGATTGAATATTGATCGGCAATGGCTGTTCTTAGCCATACTAAACAAGTCTGTGTACATAATATAAATATTTGAAGGAGCTCCTTAATTTGAATTTTTCTAGACTTTAAATAAAAAAAATTTGTATTATTTCAATAAAGATTTTTTTCTGCTTGTTGGAAAAAAAAATTTGTGCTTATTGAAGTAAAAAATCAAGCTTTTGAGATGTCCTTCTTCAGGCTTCATACAGTTCTGTTTTTATCCACAGTGTTAAAAGGATGGACATTTGGACATAAATATTTTTTTAAAATACAGCTATTTGGTCTTGACTGACCAGAAGTTAGTGTGAAGGGTTAGTCAGTGGAGAATGTGATCAGAGTAAGGAAAGGTAAGGTAAGGAGTCAGTAAAGCTCTTCACAGGTTGATCCTTGTGCTTTCAATAAACGATCGATCTCAATGTGGTGATGCAATTAATTGTGAATGATTGTTCGCTAAATAGATGTGCACCACCTTTGGCAATCGATCCCTGGCCGAGGCTCCCTTATCCAAAATAATGAAGTTTGAACAGGGATTTACCAGCATGGCGGATCCCTGTTCGATCCACATTTTCTTAGAGCCGGATCGAACGTTAGGGAATCGAACTCTAAATTGAATGCTTATTCGACCTGTGTATGGCCAGCTTTATAGGGGTAATTGACATAGAGATAGAAAGGCATAATTTTTACCTACATTAGGAATACATTTGCAATTAAAATGAAACTATCTTTGCCACTCCCCAAAAATTTTTTGAATAAAAACTTTGCCTCAGGATCAGTAATGCTAAATGGGTTGGGCAAATATATCAGTAATATATGAAATTCTATTGAGAAATGTATAATAAAGCAACACAGACACTGAGCTTTGTAGTCAAATATTTGGGCAAAATGTATTACTGTATATCCCTAATCAAGCTAATTTTGTTTTTTCAGTCCATCTACAATCTAAAGAAAGTCTGTCGCCAAGGTCAAGACGACCGATTTCCCTTGTTATCCCCAGAAGAAGTAGTAGACCGAATTTTCCAGTTGGTGGATGAGAATGGAGATGGTATATACTTCATATTTTTATTTAAACATCAGTCTACATTACACAAAAAAAGTACAATGATAGAGTAATTCATGATCTGGTGATAAATGGGCTTGGTGGAACATTTTTGAAGACAACTACAGCATAACTCATTTGATCACATATCAGTTTAAAAAAAACAGCTGTCAGAATAGGTATTTTACATGGGTGCTTTATGGGGTTGTAAAAGAGCGCGTTTTGTAAGGAACACCCTTTTATTTCAGACAGAAAATTGTTGCTTGAAGAAGAGAGTGTTTATTATCTTAGAGAGTTACAAAATGCAAAGTAACACATTACCCTAGAAAATCTCTGCAGTGCATGTGTGTCAGTATAAGTGTGTCAATCTAATTCCCCTCAGCTATCAGCAATATTAATAAACTTTTCTATCACATATGAGGAATTTAATACAGGAGTAGATATGTCACACACACTGGGTAGGCCCAGTCAATCTAAACACAAATTCATGAGGTAATGTTTTTTTTGACTGACAACAACATATGGACTGCTACATTACACAAGATAGCTCAATTTGATACAAAGTATAAATATCCATACATTTATAGACCAATGTATAGACAGATAAAACATATATTTATATACCTTCTAAAAGATGGGAAACAATGATTTTTGAGACTTATGTTTCTAACAGGGGTGCTCCTGTATGTGAGTGCTTGCACACTAGTGGAATTGATCGTGTTTAAATCCATCACAGTGTTTGGTGGTACAATTGATCGATGTTAGACCGACACAAAATGATCGAATCTAACATCGATCATGCAAAAGTCGACCCATGTATGGATAGGTATATCTTGCCTTATCTTACCAAAAGGCACATAAGGAGGTAGGAAACATTGTCCCTTCCAAAGTGAGGGAAAATGCAGTACAAGTGTACTCAATATAAGAATTTTTCTACCTTGTTGTTCCAGTGACCACTGGAAAATCGTACATCCATTTTTAGTTTTCATTCCACATAAAATGGAACAAAATATCGGTGGTCAATAGAACTATTGTTGAGGGTGGACAATGACAATAAAAGTTTTATAGACTTGATAAAAATGTTGTCCCAATAAAAATTATTTTGGCATTTTTAATATCATCATGCTTTTCTTTGTTAAATCTTTTGATTTTGTATCTGTTAATTGTTTAATGTCTTTCTCTCCAGGCCAGCTATCTCTGGATGAATTTATAGATGGGGCTCGCAAGGACAAGTGGGTGATGAAAATGCTGCAGATGGATGTCAGCCCTGGTAGCTGGATTAATGAGCAAAGGAGGAAGAGCGCTTTGTTTTAATGCTGGCTTAAATGTTTCTGAACGACCTGAAGAATTCCATTGAGAATAGAGCTGCTCAATGAAGGATGGGCAATTAAGGATTTGAAAGCTGGCATTTACTGTGATATATTTCCAGCTTTTTTCTGATTCACAACTGCTGCTAGGGGTTTGCAGATACCTGTGTATTCCCACAGTATCATGCAATATGGCAGCACAGGGTGGGTTAAGTCACTTCTATGTGTTACCAAACCTAGATCATGGGCTGCTGAATTATTTCTGTACTGTCAAAGCAAACCATCCTTCGACAATGCAGACAAGGTTGGGTCTCTTTCCCTCCGAATAGTTTTTGCTATTACCATCTATGTGCAAGCATCTGTTTCAAAATTTGTACACTTATTGTATGTATATAAACAGAAGAATACCACTCACATCTTACAAGGGTATGGCCACCATCCCAAATTGTAATGAAAAAGGGGGGGGGGGGGGGGGAGGTTAGATAGATAACGAGTACTGAGTGTATGTCAGACCCGTGGACCATCTAGTTGTTCTCTCCACCTAGAAGGCAGAGACACAGGGACTTTAAACGTGGCCAACCCAACTCTTTGAAATATTTTGCCCCAGTTGGGGACTTTATATGACACAAGGTTAATAGAAAGAACAATACGGTGGTTATAGGTCTAATGACCGCTGTATAAAAATGTCCATAAGGTCTTTAAAAACTTGAAATCTTTATTAATCTTTCATGGGCAATATCGTCAGGCGAACATGATGTTAGTCGATCCACCTGGCAGGCTGAACCAGTCGAATATCTCTACAGGATGTTCATGAAAGATGTACCCACCACCTCGTAGTGGTAGGGTCCGTTTCCCAGGTTTCCTCCGGAGGAAACACACGGAGGAAACCTGGGAAACGGACCCTAACACTACCACTACAACCTCTTCTCTCACTGCCTGACTTCATGCAGGCTACTCAATTGACCACGAATACCTCTCTTTACATACAGTGGCCCCCCGTTCCTCCTGTCGTCCTCCTTATTCCTTGGGCAAGCTGAAACCAATATCCACAAACTCTTACCAACTGGATTCAACCACACCTCCTGAAGAAAAATCGCTAGAAACGTACGTCGAGGTGGTGGATACATCTTTCATGAACATCCTGTAGAGATATTCGACTGGTTCAGCCTGCCAGGTGGATCGACTAACATCATGTTCGCCTGACGATATCGCCCATGAAAGATTAATAAAGATTTCAAGTTTTTAAAGACCTTATGGACATTTTTATACAGCGGTCATTAGACCTATAACCACAGTATTGTTCTTTCTATTAACCTTGTGTCATATAAAGTCCCCAACTGGGGCAAAATATTTCGAAGAGTTGGGTTGGCCACGTTCAAAGTCCCCGTGTCTCTACCTTCTAGGTGGAGAGAACAACTAGATGGTCCATGGGTCTGACATACACTCAGTACCCGTTATCTATCTAACCTCCCCCCCCCCCTTTTTCCTTAATGTATGTATATCAAAAACAATACTAATGATTCCACATATGGTGATTTTGCATGTAAACTGTAAGTGGATTTGATGTGTAAAAATGTTTTGTGTTATAACTGACAACATTTATATCTCAAGACAGTGCTTTGAAAGTTAGTTAAACTATGCAGATGGGTTATTTAGGGTTGGATGGACAGTTAAAGGATACATTTAAACAGGCCACCCAATAGGATTTTGTTTACATTCTAGTGGGTCCAGTCACCAACTAGTAATTGAGAACATAACCAGTTTGTAGCTTGCCTCCAGCGAGTTAACGATAACCAATGCTGCTTACGTTCTAAACAAAAGTGCCATAGTAATCATGGATATTGTCAATGTAATCCAAGTTGCGGATGTCTGCAGGAAGATATACAGTAAATAACGAATATATTTATTTTGTTAATTGTGTACTCCACAAGAAATGTGGTGGACATATACTTATGCCTAAGAGTCAGCCATTTTGTTATTTGCAACATCTTTGGGGTATTATACCCCTTTTTTCACTGATCTTACCCAAAGCCAATAAATACCTGTAGTAATTAAATGTACTTTTTGCTAAAATTGGTTGTTTATTAAGTATGCCCCTGCATTTGATAATCTACCTTTGGATACGCCTTGACTTTGTCTTTATCCTTTATTTTTTAAATGTCTAAATAATTGTGATCTTTATACCTGTTTTTTTACATGATTTAGTATTTGGTAAACTGATTGATGAAGTTAAACCACTGGCTGACAGCCTATGTGAGAAGACATAAATATAAGGGAGGGTTCACTATCCCACCAGTAATTTGTAGACATTTTTCAAGTTGCTATTTCAAAGAAGAGACAACTAGGTGCTGCAGGTCACGGCACTGTCATCTTATTTCCTGTTGGGTAAGGCATATTAATTCAGTTTATGAATCGCTATTTCATGTGTAAGCGGACACAGGTTGAGAGTACACTATCTGTAGCATGACTTTACCAAGTAATACATAACTGTATTGCCCATTGTACTTTGATCTCTTGTACAGAAATAAAGAACTATATAATCTCATTGTTGTCTCTTTCTTCATATCAGAGTGCACAATCAATGTGCTAGCAGTTATACAAAAGATGCCCAGTTATTTATAAATAGAAATGTATACTTTTGGAAAATGAGAATTTGAAATTGGAGTTATGCCTATTATTGTCATTATATAATACATATGACATGCTCAGTAAGTAGTGATGTCTGTTATGATACAAACATGTAAGATGCTATTTTAGACCATTACTACTGTGCATTTTTCTGGCTCAATTCATTCACTACTTTAGTGATATTTTACAGAGATAGTAACAAGGGGTGAACCCTTAATACTTGTTCTGATCTATGTATGGCAGATAGGGGAGGATGAGATTTTCTATGGCGAGGACACTAAAGGGAGCCATTTACTAGCCCTTTCATCTTCCCATTCCTGTTCCATAGCATGATCACTGTGTGTTCTCATTTGGGAGTGGGAGCATGAAAGATCATTCTCAGTGCAAAAAAACGTTACTGAACAATAGTGACATGGTCAAATAAGGATAAAGCATTTCTTTTTTGGGTTAAAAGGGATTAAACATAAGGCTTTGTTTTATGGGATGATAAGGTGTCAATTGGTAAAGGCTTAGGACATTTCATTTTAGTTGACGACCAAAATGATATATCGCCATCTCTTGTTAAGTGGTCTTGCACAGTTGATCATTTTGTTTACCATGGGGAAGTCCCAGTTTTCAAAATGAGAGAAAGCAAGATGGCAATGCATTTATAGTGCCCAGAAAAATGTATTAGAACATGCTATGAGATTAGATCAATTAAAGCAAGCCAGATCTATATTACAACAGGATGCAGTTATAGGAAGTTGCAACTAAGGTGTGATGTTAAATGAAAACTCATTTATCAGTAGGCAATAAGCTAAAGCTGGGCATAGACGTCTCGATTTTCTGTTCAATTGTAGTGCGATCGTTTAACAAAATTGACATGTCCAAAGTGTCCGATCGATTGATTTTGCCCTAAATCGCATGTAAAATCGATCGTGCATGGATCCGTTCTGTTTGAAAAGTTTAGTTAAAAGCATATAGAGTGCTGTTAGTTGTCTCATGCGATCGTTTTAAGTGATCAATCGATGATTCTTGTAGAAATGACCTTTGTTTGTTTGCTATTGGTCACTGGCCAGTTCTTCAGCTAACACCACTCCAAACCTATAAATGTGTGCGTGCAAGACATATTAAGACTTTCAGGATAGAATCGTCCAGGAATTGAAGCCATCATATGGTGCAGTCTGCGATCGATTTTGCAAATGAAATCGATTCCGGAATCGGATGGTCGATCGATTTAAATATCGAACGCAGAAAAATCGAGACGTCTATGCCCAGTTTTAGGTGTCCTCCTATATACAGTATATAACTGCATTTTTCTCAATTGCCTTCAGTGCATAATACCCCAAGTTTCTTTGCCTGCACATACAATATACTGGGGAGAGTAGTGTGGGGGCTGCTGATATTGGAGTCTTAACTATAGTTTTTGTAGCAAATGCCTACTAATATTTGAAGTCAAACCAGTGTATTCTAATCACATATACTGTCTGTTAACATTTGTCATAATAAAAATAATAGTTTTCATGTTTTTAGAGTTCTAACCCTAAAGGTATGGAGAATGAAACCTTATAAAATGATTTATAGTGAAAATGTCATTTCTTAGTTGCCGTTTTGCAAGGTAGACACTCAATGTCATAAGAAATTGTGTTTTTATTTGACACAATAAGAACAGTAGGTTCTTCACCAACCAATGCTTCTCAGCTCAGTTGCTTTTAGTTAATTAAGTGACTAGTTGATATGGGCAACATATCCATGTTCATCTGTTTTATTGATTTACATTCCACATATATACATTTTCTGTATATAGTTCTTACTAATCTACTACAATTTTTTGTATCTCATCTCTTTTATATCTGGTGTTGGAAAGAACTGAATCTCATTGTTGTTTTTAAAATCTGTTTAAAACTTCAATACTGACTAGTTTGGCCATTTAGGTAATATTCTATCACTGCTCATAATCAGAACTCCATTCCTTGGATTCTTCTTAACTTTAACAGATACTGTTGCATTATCTTAACATTCTCTTTAGTTTTGTAGTAGCAGCTTGAACTTTTCAGTGTGGGCTAGAAGATTCTAATCCACTTTATGATTCTTCTTCCAAACTCAACTTCACCTCAACACGTGTCCTAATCCAATGGCAATGGATTTTGTGTTGATCCGATTTCTTAACTGTCCCAAATTAGAATGCTAAAGAGGAGGGCGGAGTTAGGAGGACATAGAGCCTTTACAGAGGTCAGGGGCACCCTTAAGGAAAACTTGAGAGAAATATGGGTTATATCACTGCTGTTTTGCTTTGAAGAAACAAGTTTAGGGGTACTTCTTAGTGAGACACTGAATCTTGAAAAAGGAATTTAAGTGGCCACACGTCCATACATCTGATGCACATACTTTTTGCAGATTATTGACTCAGGATAAGAAGCCACAGATTAAATGTTGCGGCAGGATGTTAAGGCAGGATCAGGATAACAAGCCACAGATTAAATGTTGCAACATGAGAGCAGGACAAGAGCAGGACAGTTCATTTTCTAAAATAACAGTTTCCAAGATAAATTTAACAGTTCTATATGCACTATTGAAATCTGAGTTTTTGCTCTTAAACACTGTACCATACTACTTATGCCACTACTTACCACTATACCATAAGAACAGTAATAGGTATTACTATGATTATCAAAATATCAACATAATGATGGCATTGTACAGAGGCCAAAAACAAACAAAATGGATAACAAAAGAGTTGGCTCAAATGCAACGTTGGGCTTCCCAAAACCTAGACCTTTCATCTGCCAAGTTACCTTAATAGTTTGGGTATGAGGAAAATGGAATTGTTATATTAACGATGCTAGCTCCAACCCAATGCACCTTCTAAACAAAAAAATTTTTTCTCCAACTGCCATAAAAAAACATTTGCACCAGTGCTTTTAGAGCTAGCTCTTTTTCTTGCTTAACCAATCCAGGACTAATGTAGAATTGATGCCCTCCTTAATTTCCAGTGTCACCTGAAACAGGATCCAGCACATCTGGATTTCACCAGAAAATCACACAATTAAAAAGGTTTCTAGCTTCAAAGCCAGTTTGTGGGACCCTCAGCAAATGGAAAAATGTATGTAACATGGATAAGTGATAAAACATAGGGACGTACAGTATGGAATTCTTTCTAGAAGGTGGTCATGCTTTTTCTTTATTTCCATTGGGCTGTCTTTCCAATTTTACAACACAAACATATATATTTAAAAAAGATAAAAAAAACTTTAAGTTTAGTACTGTACATTAAATAGGAAGAAGTTCTGAGATATTGTATGTTATAAAGTGCTGAAAACTTTTTAAATTTTTTCAGATATTTTTTGCATTCTATATATAATATAGACATGAGACAGCAGCCATGAGTACCGCAGATACACAATACATGTACAATTATAGTCAATACAATTAACTTACATACGTTGTCAAATACATTGACACATGGCTTCTGTTCTAGCTCGACAACGGATGATTTCTGTCCCTATTATGGTTGAATCAGACTTAATACACAGATCAAAAGCAAACTTATTCTAGCCATTAGTGCTAAATGGTAACGAAATTCAGGGAGTTCATTCCAGAGCTCCTGAACAAGGTATTAAAAAAGAAAGTATTGCTCAAGCACATGTAGTTTTTGCATAAATTAAGTTCAAAATTAAGGTTAAAACATTTCAACTTGATTTTTCACTTAATTTATGCAAAAAAATTTCTAGAGCAATACATTTTGTAATGTCCCTTCTCTACATCTCCAGCAGTATTGGTGATGATACCATGTTCATGGGCTTGGCAAGTAACTTCCAAAGTCAGCTAGCACAAATAAAAAGAAAAGTCTCTACTGGTCACATTTAAATTCATAGACAGCCTAGACTTTCATTGAATCAAGCATATCCACAGTAATGTTCAGGACATATTGCTAATTCACTTCAGTGGCAGGGCCAGCATGCTTGATTAACTTGTTAAGGAAACATCTGGATCTTTACAAAGAGGGTCGTGGTCCACCTTTACAGCTATGCTGTATACTGAATTATACCAAATCAGTTCAGGCTGACCAAATAGCTCACTGCATGATGATATCTTATACAGATGATGTAGCAAAAATGCTTTATCGATAGTTCATGATCCAATTAACCATATTTGTTTTTTAGAATGAATGAAACATGCCACAAAGGACTAGTAGGGGTTGCTTGACACATTTCCTAATGCATAGCATATTCAGCCCTCTACTCGCCCATTTAAAAATGTAGAAGAATTATCTGAAGGGTAAGATTGCTTTTTACTTTAGGTCTACTTTAATGCCAGCAACATATAACACATACAGTGGAGGAAATAATTATTTGACCCCTCACTGATTTTGTAAGTTTGTCCA
>CM070033.1:126826894-126837145 GCA_036250615.1 Ptychadena robeensis
TTTGACCTCTGTGCTTGCAAACAAGGGTTTTTTCACCAAGTATTAAGTCTTTTTTTGTTACAGGGTACAAAAACTTATTTCACTCAATAAAATGCAAATCAGTTGCTATCTTTTATTTAAAGTTATTTTTTCGATTTTCCTTTTGATGTGCTATCTGCCACTGTTACAATAAACCTGAAATGATACTGTTCTGAGACTTTTCATTTCTTTGTCATTGGACAAACTTACAAAATCAGTGAGGGGTCAAATAATTATTTCCTCCACTGTATTGACTTAGATCACTGAATAAGATATGTTTCTCCAATAATTGTTATGTGGATGTTTTTAGGAATTTGGCTTACTTTGATGGCCCTAAGAACTGGCTGAAACTAATAATGTCATAATATAAAAAAATAAAGATACGGTAGGTTAACTTAAAAAAAAGTTAAAGTACCAGCCGATGAAAAATTAGCAGTGTACTACTAAGGTTATCAGAATAATGTTGCAGATGTGTTTAGAGCTAAACATCCTAAGGACTTCACTTAGTATTCCTCCTATTTTTATTTGGGTGAACAACTCAGCACAATCGCTTGCCTGTGGTTTAAAGTCTGATGGGTCCAATCATTAAGAGGCACTTAAACTTTAAATATATAGATAGTCATATTAATATTTTTTCATCTGCATTGTGGACCACAATGAAATAAGTTATACTTCAGGCCACATGGTCTTATTTAGTGGAAAGGTTTACCTTCAATGTCAGTTGAATAACATAGGAAACTGACCCCAAAGGAAAATGAAAGCTAACACACAGAGATCAAAAACATTGTAAAAAAATATATATATAAACCTAGGTGTTCACTTGTAAATCTCAAAGGAAATGGCTAAATGGTTAATATTATTTTTATTCGTTCATACTAATAGTACATCACCGCACACAAAGAGAACTGCGATGTCTATATAACACTATACCTACTAAATGCAAACACATTTGTGCACTGCTATGCAAATAAAGTCCATCAGAAAAGTGCAAAAGCAAATGACTATTACAATACAACTGTATGTACACTCTTATTAAGACTTTAATATCAGGCCTTCATGGTACATTTCAGGCTCTTTTAGTACCAGTTAAGAGTCTTCTCTCTTTGAGAAACAGGTGACTCTTAAATTACATGCCAAAATTGCATTCAAATACAGAATGATATCTCCCACAACAAAGAAGGGGTAAGCTATGGCTAATTAGGATATTTTATTAGCCAAAATAAACTCTCTGTGTTGCTTTAGAGTTTTTATTTTAAATGTGACAGCTTCCAATTTTGTAAAGTGCCATTTAGTTATGGGAACTGTATCCTGGAGTAGTTTGTCCTATACAAACCATCCCGGTAAGTCACAGTCAAGTTTCAAAGTCAAAGGTATAGAAAAAAAACATGGACACAAGTTCTGCAGGTCCAGGGAAATTAGTTTCCAGTTGTAATTTCTTGCCGTGCGAGCTCTGATATTTCCATCCTTTTTCCATCATTTTGTATCATGTAAACAATATGCTTTAGGTCAAGACTACGGGTTAATACGTCCAGGAGAAGCTCATCTTTCTGCACACCGTCAATAAATTCTTCCAATGATAACTCACCTAAAAAGAAAAGAAAAAAAATTTGATATACTCTACATGCTATAATTCAACATAGGCTCCCTCCCTGTTTGTACTGTCTCCTGAACTGTGGACCAAGCTAAATCTAAATACTTTTTGGCAAATAATCATTTTTCCAGCTGAGGGAGCTCGTTGGTTTCTATGCTGAACTCTCATTGTCTGCCGTCTGGTATAGTTTTGGAAATAATTTTACCATCTAAGAATTGTGGCTTCACACTGAGGAGGAACTCCACGTTTCTT
Source organism: Ptychadena robeensis (assembly GCA_036250615.1). Classification (NCBI taxonomy): domain Eukaryota; kingdom Metazoa; phylum Chordata; class Amphibia; order Anura; family Ptychadenidae; genus Ptychadena; species Ptychadena robeensis. The sequence continues at coordinate 126,828,756 of CM070033.1, forward strand.
TATGTCAGCAAAAGCCTTTATTGCACTTTAACTAAACTGTTGATTAACGGCACTTCTGTTTAACTTATGTGGGCAGCATTGCATGTTTTAGGGGGTAATCTGTTTTAGAAGGTGGAGAAATATGCATCTGGGTTGAGCATTCCTCCCAAACAACTAGAGAATAAAGTGATTTAGAAACAGAGTTCATTCTGAAGAGGGCATTGGGATATATACAGTATTCCTTCAATAGGCACAATAGGATATTTTCCATTTCGTCAGAGCCAAACACCTGTAAACACAGTTACTTTTTCACACTATAGTACACAAAATATTGTATACGGCAATAGTGTGAATGCTAGAACAGATTTCCTATGGGAAAATGTCTACCATGTGGTAATGCATAGCATGTCGTGCCGTGCTAATGGCAGTGTGGATAATGTGAAAGAGCACTGTGTGATATTATTATTGTGCTCCAGTGCAGTGATAAAACCATTATTAGTATTAACCACATAGAGTTTCATGATAACATCCTTACGTATTTAAAGGGGATCAAAGTTTAATAAAAATGGCGTATTAGTCTACTAATAGAAAACACTTTGTATTATAAATAATCTTGCCAATGAAAAATTTTTACATATACACATTCTTCATTTTCTGCAGTAAAAAGATTTTTTACTATAAAAATTTAGTTTTTTACAGTAAGGTAGGAAAATGGACAAGTAGTTGGATGTTCAATACTTAACTAAAAAGTGTTAAAAATTTGCATCTCTACATATCTTTTCATCTGGTGTTGTATAGATATGTCTCAAACCACACTTTCTATGGTCAATATGATTTCTGTTAATCTATATTTTCAGCAGCTATGTTTTTTAAGGGTCTACCTTAACAAATGTTTTTATTTGCATTCACATGAGCAGTTTCTGTCGACTGCATAGTTTGATTACATAGCCAGATTAATAAAAGTTGAAGGGGGATTAGATACATTTTCTAATTTCTGGAGATAGTCATTATTTATTTATTTTTAGTTCAAAATTGAAAAAAAATACTCACCATCACCATTGATGTCTATTTTATCAAAAACCATATCAGTGAATTCTTCTGCTGTCATCTCATCATTACATCTGTTTATAGCTCGAATAGCCTGACATGAAACAAAATAAATGTAAAAGTCAACAATGGTAGAACAAAATCAATAACTAAACTAGTTACATTCCATCTTAAATTAGACTCAGTGACCATTAAGAGCATTTAAAGGTGAGGATGACAACACAATCCTTCAGGGGAAATTCTCAGACTACTAAAGCTAGCCACACACGGGTAGATTTGTAAAACGATTCGAGTACAATCAATCAACGTGCGCGGTCACGGTGATTGATTGTACTCGAATCTGCTTACAATCCTTCCTGTGTGTGCTGTCCTTCGAGGGGGTTCAATAGAGCCCCCTCGAAGTACCTCGATTGAATGGGTTTTCCAACATGTTGGAAAACCACATTCAATCAATCACCAACACTCTACATGAAATGTTTTCATGTAGAGTGCAGGCTGCACGGAAAGCCGACATCATCACAAAGAAGTGACAGGCTCCGAGCACAGCTCTGTGTGAAGGGGGCGGAGTCAGCACTCACTGCAGCCGTGGAGAGTGAGGGGAGAGAAGCCGGTGTAACGTCTACTCTGGAAGGGGGAGCAGGAAACGTCTGGACACCGGCTGGATTTCTTCTTCAGCTTTCAGAATGAGAGAACCCTAGCTAGCCGCACTTCTTTATTGAACGTAATCGATGTGCCCATGTGGTGCACATTGATTTCCATTCAATCGACCACCAATCAATCACAGCGTGGTGACGTCACCACGCTGTGATTGATTGGTGGTCGATTGCACGGGAATCTACCCGTGTGTGGCTAGCTTAAGAATCACACATCACAACTGCACTTTGCTAGAGCACTTTATCCTGAGATTATCCTGGATGTTTATCATTTCCAGGGTCTTACTGGATGGATCATAAAATTGCAAATTATTATTCCCAGCAACAAAAAGAACACAGAGCTCATATTGTTGCATAGGGAGAAGAGAACAGTGGACATTGGACAGATCAATACTTTAAGGATCTAGGATTGCTTCCCTCTCCATAGAATACAACAAGTGCTGAATGTAATGCTCCTTCTTTCTATTGGTTGCCCAGAACAATTGTGAAAAATGGTTCAAGCAATATTTACAGTGTGTACATAGCGTAAGTTGACCTTCCATAATAAAAGCTTTCTCTCACCAAGGTATACCAGAAATGTCTTTGAACCCACCTGCACCACATATTTTTATAGTACGAGGTGCAGTTTTTCAGGGTGGCCCAACAACTCCTGACCATGACCTATTTATCTTCTTTCACGAGTCGTCTATATATAGTTCATATAGATCATATTCAAGTATCTCGTTTCTTGTTAAAATATATCTGTGGCAGGAATTTAATCCACGACCAGGATAGTTATTCTCATGCATAATGTTGTTCGGTTGTTATAAATATCATATTTACATTTTTCTGCCTTAAGGTCAATTTTCAGGAATCTCTCTTTTTAAAGGGGACATTCCATTTTGCTATAAAATACATTCATTAAAAACTTTAACAGAAAGTCCTCTGTAAGATTCCTTTATTTCTTTATTGTACATAATACATGACCTAATATTAGTGTAGGAGCACATGAAAAGCACGTAGCAATGAACTGCATATACACTTTAATCTTATCCTCCTAGCATCTATTACTATTCTCTGATCCCAACGTATCTACAACAACACACCAAGCATCATTAATCTAGTCCTGGAGAGTCTTTCTTACAGCAAAGAACAGAAAAATGTCCATTTCCTGTCCCGCTAATTATCAGAAACATCAGAAAGCAAAGCGCTTGATGAAGAACAGCACATTTGTGTATTTTAAACAGCCTCATATATGCCCATTATCTATTAGCACCTTGGCTTTTCCAAGCTCATAACCATGCAAAGAACGTGTGCACAGACACACATATTAATATACCCATACACATTAATCATTTCCGAAAATTCTGTTTGCTTACAATTTCATTCACTCTTATACAGAGGGTTGGCAACCACCCTACATGTGCATACATGCTATGGGAGTGAAGGTTGGTAAACCATCAACTCGGATTAAGTAGAAAGGCTACATAATCTTTTCAAAAGATGGAACTAAAAAACAAGCTCAATAATTGACTTTGGTTTTAAGTTGCAATATAATTTCAGTAAACTGTATGAGTTATTTCTAGGTTAAAAATCACTAGGATAATATATAAAGGAGAGAAAATGGTTATTAAGATACTGCGTACTGCATTTATCAAATAAACTGTGAACATGCAACTGTTTCTTACCTTAATGATATTGAGGAGCTCCCCTCTGTCAATACAGCCATTGCCATCCACATCATATAATTTAAAGTACCATCTTAGCTTCTGCTCCACTTTGCCCTTCAAGACCAAGCTCAAAGCTGCAACATACTCCATGAAATCCATGTAACCATCCTGGAAAAGAGGGCATATATAAATACTACCATGTTTTATTTCAATAACTGCCATGTCATCAACATTTTATAAATTGTATTTCGTAGCTCATCCGTCCGGAAATACAATTTTGTAACAAAACTGTGTTAACAAAATGTAACTACAGCATTGCTGAAATATCATTCCTGAGTCAAGAATCTGTTGTGTCACTAAACATACTTTTTGTGTCTCCACAAAGAGGGCAGGTGCATGCTTGACATATTTTTAGCAATCTGTATGAGGACCTTGGGAAACATGCAACCCAATGCGCTCTACTATAGAAAACTCAACTCTGTCACTGAATATGTAAGACCAGGCTATAAGTGGATGGTTAGGTGTTTACTGGTATATAAACAGAAATAAGGTAACTTTGTCTTAGTAGAGGAGAGGAAAATTGATCTCTTTTAGCTTTTTATGAATCTATTAGTGTTGCAAGTTTTCCTTATGTACTTATAGAACAAAATAGGACTTTTTACAAAAGTGATGGGCAATTTCTCTGAAGGGCCGATTTTTTATAAACAATCAAACATGGGTTCTAGTCTTTAACCTTTAAAAAAATGGGGCTGACATATACATTTTGTATCTTACTGTTGGTCAGTTAAATAGTTTAGGTCAAATAAAAAATGACTACATTGAGCATCATATCAAAGCTTGGTCACATAGTTTTAAAGGTTTGCTGTAAAGAAATTTGAGTGGCATGAACTGATACCTACGCTCAATTATTTAAAAAATATTTGGGATTCATTTAAATGCTATTCTTTACCTGTCCTCATCAGTATCCTATCTTACAATATGGTGCCGTTGACTCCATTGAGGCAGTATATTGGCAACCCATTATTCCAGCCAACTGACTGCCCGGAAACCTTGACTGCCTGGTGGGCATGGCTTGTCACTTTTTCCAGGTGATTCTTAGCAGTCATCCATAGAGATAACATGGGAGTAATTGTCAGTGATTAAATCACTGCACACAGTGGTGCAGTTGAGGTTTCTGCTAAGCATCAATGGCTCTGAATAAAGCCGAAAGACATACTTCAAAATTTACAAAATCTCTGGATGTGTGGAATTAATAAAAATCGGAATGTTGCAGCAGCCACCCAATAACCAACAGACTGAATTTAGCCATACTGTATATTGAATTCACAATAAATGTTACAAAGGACACTTTGTAACAGAGGACTGTACATTTAATGTATAGCAGTACAGATATTAGGTGTTCACAAATTCATGCCATCCAAGTACAGATCTTTCACTATGATATTTTCATTATTATGGTATGTTGTATTATTATATTATGTATATATATATATTTTATGCCTGCTTTTATTTTATGTATAAATATACCATATATAGTCTTTAAGGAATACATTTGGAGAAGGTTTAATACCATATTGCCTTATAAGGAGGCTACATGGTTGCCAGTCATTGCCATGGATGTTATGTAGACACATAGATTTAACACTTGCCATTTGTGTTTGTAGGTTTTCTACTTAGTAAGTTAGTAGTAAATATTCCCATTCTTTTAGATTCCTAGAGTGCGCCCTTCTTAGACAGCTCTCTATGGATATAATCCAGCAAATCCCAAATGTAAATAGGTAAATCTACTAATGCGTTTATCACTCTTTACTGTATATTTTAGGAAAATTTACAATGATTTACTAAAACAGTATATTATTCCCACTTTATCAAGTAAATTATTGCATTAAAAAATCTCCTGCATTCACTAAACTAAAGCCCCCCATACACCTTAAGATCGATCCATACAATTTCCATTAGATCTACCAACAACTGTGTAGTATAGTGGCCTCCCTGATAAAAAACATAGTGATTGGAAGGATTAGAAAGGTCCTCATATTACATAGTTTTGGTAGAAGAAAAGTTGATTGTACAGTTGGCCTTAAGGGCCCCCAAACACATTTAGATTTCTCTGTCAGATTTCCTTTAGATCTTCTTTTGTTTTACCAAAACCATGTAATATGAGGGACTTTCTAAACCATTAAGTCTATTTGGAGTTTAAACGCAGAGGACCCGGCACTACATAGCTGTTGGTAGATCTAAAGGATACCTGACAGACAGATCTAAAGGTGTATGGACAGTTTAAGTGAAAGCTAAGTAAAAATCCTATTCCCAAAATGTACTGCTTAATTAAAGTTGTGCCTGTATAAAAACATAAATGAAGTCCTTTAATATAGGCATAACATTTAGCAGGTTTTTTAACATATTTCATAAAATTAACACATATTATACATACCAAACTATCAATATGCAATAATAACTAATGTTTTTCTAAATGTGAAATGCCTTGTGGAGCAAAGTGTATACAGCACAGAAAGCACAGAAAGTCATGTATTTCTCAATATAGCATTCTACATTCCTCATAGGACAAACTAGTTGTACCACTTACAGTTATATGCTACTAAATAAACAAAACGCAGCAAAAGCGTTCAATATATTGGGGAATGACGTAAAATACTGTGGGTGATTTACCTTGTTAAAGTCAAATGTGTCAAACATTTGTTCAATATATTTGTTAGATGCAGGACTAAGGTTCTTGAGGCCGAAGAATTGTTTGAATTCATGTTGAGTAAGCTGCCCAGATGGACATTCTGTCATAAATTTTTTATACCATCTGTGAATTTCTGTAGCACTTAGTTCCTCAACAGCTTTTCCATCTATGTTCCCCATTTTTCTTGTTCGTGAAAGACACTTAAAAAATTCTAATGGTTTGTGTTAAATTCCGGTAATAAATTCCTGTAAATTTGCCCAGACAAAACAGACAAAAATAAAAAAAAGTTTACCAAAGCAAAAATTTATAAAAGTCCTGACTCCTTAGAATAGATGCTTTCAAAATATTGTTGCCAAGCTTCAAGTATTCCAATGTGTGCTCTTCACAGGTCTAAGTGCAAAGTAATTTTTTAGGTCAAGGAAGTTTCTTTTTGAGAAGCAGAGGAAAGCACTGCTAACCAATCACAGAGTCTATGGGAAACCCCTCGTGTACATACAGGTGGTATTCGAAGAGAAGAAAAACAAACACGTATTGAAAAAAAGCTTGGAAACTATCTCTAGTGATTAAGAGGAAACAAGATTATAGGAGCTGGTATAGGATGCCACTCAAAAGATTTGTAATCTTTTAATCAGGATCTGGCTCTGACATTGCCCATGTCCTATGAAAGCTCTATCCATAGCACCAGATAGAAATAGCACCGCTTCATTTTGTGCCTTGATAAAGATTAAGAAAATGGTTTCACTGGGTTAAAGCCAACCCATACATTAAGTCCAAAATAGGGCTGTTTATTTTTAGCCACAGTAAACATTAAAAAAAAAATGATTTTAAGAAGAGCTATATAAAAAATGGTTAACACTTAAAACTTTAAAACAACTCAAAAAAACTTTACACAACTCAACAAGCATCTACATCAGAGGTTCCTATTGTAACCCCAAAACATATCTGGGAATCCAGGCAAAGTTTAATGGCATATCATTTGGTCAAACATGTTTACGACCAAATTTGCCTAAATCTCAATGCATAGCAGTAGGTGCTTTTTTGTGCTGTTACATTAGAAGACAATATTTATTGGAGGAATCTTCTGGAACTACTAGTGTAGTGTACTAGTGATCAACATTTGAACATATTAACCTCCCTAGTGCACTGCTAAGGTCCAGATTTCTGTAAAAAAATAATAAATAAAAGGTATCATCTGAATGATAAAATCTCTAAAATACTTATTTTGTATGAAAGATTTCAAAACAGTATGTATTTATATTTATATTTTGTTTATAATACCTTTTTTTTTTTAAATTGGAAATTAGTGTTTTGTGTTTTCTTTATCCAGTACAATTCCCTTTGGCACCCTCTCTCCCCTCCACACCAGGGGAGAAAGGGTTAACTGCAAAGGGCACATCTGGGGAATCACACTGAGAACAGTTTTTGTGCGATTTATTTTTGAATCTCCCGCCGCCGCCGCAATGTGACTTCATCAATGTACTCAGGTGGGTGGGGGGAGTGCTCTCCTCCAGCAGCTTTTTGTTCAGATCAGAGCCGCCGTTGCAGTGCGAAATGGTAAATCTGCGCTGCAGGGGCTCTGATCTTCGCCGAACAGACCTGGACGAGATGGTGCTGTCAGGATATTGATAAACGTTTATATTTTTTTCACTAAACTGGAAAACCTTCACAACATTAAGCCAGTCCTGTGTTTGCTGCTGTACCATTAACAAGTAGTATTGTTCCTAGTTCTGTATGTGCACTACACATTTTATAAAGATGGTGAGCCCAGTCATTGTAGGGCGTGAGATATGTTACTGAACATGGCGCAAATAAAGTAAAAGATGCCTAAAGGGCTTGTCACTTAGGTGATCGCCCTCAGCGATAGCAGATAATCATAGCTGTGGGGATAAGCCCCATCAAATATATGGGCACTATCGCCGCAATCAGAATTGCAGGTGATCACGGGCAATTGCGTAAGTGGGGACAAGCCCAAATAATGATCTGGAATGGTAAACTGCTGATTTTACTTTTTTTTCTTGGGCTCAGATAAATTAAGGACCCAAAGTAATCACATATTAGACTGGTCACATTTGCAGACATGTTTTAAAGGTTTTACCTAACATTTAAAAGCAGTTCTAGCTATCACTTTTTAGTAGTATTTGGATTAAACAAATGATGATACTTAATAATAATGTTTTAACAATTCATTTATTTGAAGACATGGTCCAAAGATATCTTTTCCTCAATTGTATGGTTTATGGTTACAGGTCTATAGGTTTTAACACAGCTTAATCCTAGCAGTCTGAAGATGCCATTTATAAAGCTATGTATGCACTTTACATTTTGGTAATTGAGAAAAGGTTTATAAAATACAAGAGAACAAACAGTGCCCCT
>CM070033.1:126843415-126868918 GCA_036250615.1 Ptychadena robeensis
TGATGACCCCCTGGAATCGATGGCGGTGTCCCCATGCGGGGAAGGTGTAGCAGGTAATGCTGAGGAAGGTTGAGGGGTTGACAGAGAGGGCTGCCGAGATGGGACCTGACATTGTACAACTGTCATGTGCCGTGCCACTATCCACTCAGTACTGAAGTCCTACCACTAACTTACTTGGATTGGGGCTGCAAACGTTTTTACCCTCAGTACCTGTATGTAAACCTTACTTGGGTAACCTCATATGTGAACCGGAGCTGATGATTTGAGCAGCCCCGTGTCTCAGCTCTATGCTAAGCAGGACATGGTTTTGCCTGAAGGGGGGCAACACTTGTCTATTATTTTAAAAAACGAGAAAAAGGACGGGAAAAAAAGGAGATTCTACTCCGGGACTTTTAAGACACGGGTTTTAAACAGATATATAGAGAAAAATATGTTTTTATTAAAAAATAATAACAGCATAATTATATAATACAAAATCTTTTACAGTAGACCACATCCTTAAAATGCATATTTATATCGATGTTTGTTGCTAGATAGTATCTCGACGCGTTTCGCAGAGTCTGCTTCTTCAGGAGAATTTAGCCAGCAACTTCTTTAAAAATTATCTAACAAGAAAAATTCCATGTACAAGCCCATTACAAACAAAATTCATTTTACAGTCATCTGATGCAATCAGGTTGAAACTATATATACTCACATGCTGTTTAATAGCAACCACTCCTTGATGTGGTCTGCCCATGGAACAACTGAGGGCGTGGAGGCTGGACCCCGCAAGTCCCCCCTCTCCCAGACCAACCCCCAGGCCGAACAGAGTGAGAGATAACGGGGGACAAGCAGGGCAGGGCAATCCCACAGCCATCCCCCAAACATCCCGCATGGTCAGGGACACCTGGAAACCAAATGATTCCGCATTAAACCAACATTCAAATGTAAGTGTACCAAAAGCAAAAATATATTAACACCAGATTTCTGCACAGCCAAGCGCCATGCATGCTCACGGCACTGAGCTGTGCAGAAATCAAGGAAAAAATTGACCCGTGCATGCCGTTTTCCGAGCGAGATCTATTGCACATGTTGGTAAACCTTGTTTGATAGCCTATACTTTGAATAGGGAACCGCGGTCAGACAGGCTGACAGCTGGCTCCCGATATCGGGGAAGCCAGGCAGTAGCGTGATGACATCATCACACTCCTGCCGAGCTCTCTCTGTTGGCTCAAAAATCGAGCCGTGTAACCCAGCCTAAAAAGATTTAATAGTTGTCTAGGTTTCCTGCCTTACAAAAGAATAAAATAATAACAACAATGTTTATTTCTGACTATACCCTTTTAAAGGCTGCCTAAGTACCATAATATAAAATTCACGTGTGGGTGTGTTAAAACATTATGACTTTTATAGAATGCATGGCATGCCATTAAAAGCCAGATAGAAAATATAACACAATACAAGACTCCTGTCTGCGTGACAAACAAGATTTTATATTACAGTCCTGGCCAAAAGTTTTGAGAATGACACAAATACACAAGTTTTCACAAAGTTTGCTGCTAAACTGGCTTTTAGATCTTAGTTGCAGTTGTTTCTGGGATGTACTGAAATATAATTATAAGCACTTCATTTCAAAGGCTTTTATTGACAATTACATGAAATTTAAGCAGAGTCAGAATTTGCAGTGTTGGCCCTTCTTTTTCAGGACCTCTGCAATTCCACTGGGCATGCTCTCAATCAACTTTTGGGCCAAATCCTGACTGATAGCAACCCATTCTTTCATAATCATTTCTTTGACTTTGTCAGAATTAAGCCTGGCATACACACGCCGATTGGCGGACAATTTTTCCAATGACCGACGGGCGTGTGCCCACATGGGGCGACAGATCCCTGTCGCCCCACAGCTCGGCCGACCAGATGCCATTAACTTCAATGAAGACCAGTGTCTTTATTGAAGATAATGGCCGGCACACAAAGGGTGCCCGGACGATTAAAGCAGCCCCAGAATGCACCGTGATGACGTCGTCACGCTGCATTCCAGAGCTCATTGGAGCTTGTCTGTCGGCACCCGTCTGTGGGTGTATGGCAGGCATTAGTTGGTTTTTGTTTGTCCACCCGCCTTTTGAGGAATGACCAGAAGTTCTCAATGGGATTAAGATCTGGGGAGTTTCCAGGCCATAGACCCAAAATTTAAAAGTTTTGTTCCCACTTAGTTATCACTTTTGCCTTATGGCACGGCGCCCCATCGTGCTGGAAAATGCATTGTTCTTCACCAATCTGTTGTTGAATTGTTGGAAGAAGTTGCTGTTGGAGGGTGTTTTGGTACCATTCTTTATTCATGGCTGTGTTTTACTGTTGGCATGACACAGGACTGATTGTAGCGCTCACCTTTTCTTCTCCGGACAAGCCCTTTTCCAGATGCCCCAAGCAATTGGAAAGGGGCTTCATCGGCGAATATGACTTTGCCCCAGTGCTCAGCAGTCCATTCACCATACTTTCTGCAGAAGATTAGTCTGTCCCTGATGTTTTTTTGGGAGAGAAGTGGCTTCTTTGCTGCCTTTCTTGACACCAGGCCAGCTTCCAAAAGTCTTCACCTCAATGTGCGTGCAGATGCGTTCACACCTGCCGGCTGCCATTCCTGAGCAACCTCTGCACTGGTGGCACTCCCATCCCGCAGCTGAATCCTCTTTAGGAGATGATCCTGGTGCTTGCTGGACTTTCGTGGACTCCCTGAAGCCTTCTTAACAAGAATTGAACCTCTTTCCTTAAAGGTTGTTTTGGGATTTTGTTCATTTTCATGGCAAAGAAGGATCATGCAATTCATCTAAACACTCTTTATAACATTCTGGAGTATATGCAGATTTTCTACCCTGATTCATATCTTTATTTATTTATTTATTTTTTCTAAGATTGCATATTGCAGTTAACATTTGAAACAATTCTACTGTATAACCAGATACCTCTGTCTTTCCTAAGTCTATTAAAATGTCCAATGGAAACATGTAATATTTAACTCTTTGGGTATTTTAATAAATACATTTTTCTTGGATTTAGTCTCTAACCTGCTTGCTAAGCACCGGTAAGGTACTTACCCAGCATGGAATCCTACTTTAGTGACCTCAGGGATCACAGGCAGTGTCAGAGGAGCCTGCACCACAGGCATCATGGCAAAAGCATGTCTCCCTGCACTGGCTGAACAAAGATTCCCTTCTGCCTGAACTACTACTTTACATCCCGGAGATGTGTTTAAACAGTAAAGACATGCCTCCCCACTCATAGGGTCTAGAGATCAGTTCATGACTGTTTGGCCAAACATGCATCCCCAGAGACCATATGAATGTGTTTAACACAGTAGATGTTCAGTTTAATTTTCCTGCAGCCCAACAGTGACCTGGTCTGATTTTAAAACTCCTACCTAATCCATCTGTACCATACTTGCTTCTACTGAACTCTGTGTATAACCCTTGGCTCGTCTTCTGGATTACACACCAAAAAATGCTACCTGATATCTGGTTTTGGTAGTGATTGTGCGCTATACAGTCCCTTTTGCATGGTGGTTGTAAAGGGGCAGTGCCCTAATTTGTCTGAGCAACTGGCCCCTTGTTTACAACTACTCAGAACTTCAATCCTCATGCTGGTGATCCTTTATCCTGTAGGTCAGGCTAACCTATAGCCCGCGTGCCAGAGGGGGCACTCGGAGCCCTCTCTGTGGGCACGAAAGCTGTCATTCAGCACAGAGGAAAGAACTGCAGCCTATTGGCTCTCAATGCCACCAGTTCTCTTCCCCCCTCTTCTGACTATACACAGTGCCACATACTCTCTCCTATTCTATCTTATAAGAAAGTAATTGTGTGTTTACATGTTTTGTTTGATTGTGTATATATGATTTAAAAGATATACACCAAGGGATCCCCAAAAGTAAGACCCCTAAATCCCTAACTGGGGTTTTAATGGCCTAGATAGTAGCAATCGTTGAAAATAATAAATATCATGTATATAAAAAATATAATAGTGTTTATTTAAGCATCATGCAGGACCAATCGGTCACTCTAGGGCTTGTTTAAAGAAAACATAAAAAGATTTTTACAACTTTAAAAATTCAAAATACATAGTACATAATATGATATTCAGACCATATAGCCATGTGAGGGTCTGTACAGTCTGAAACGTTTGTTCAGTGTGAACTTCCTCAGGGACATATGATATTTGATAAAAAGGTCTTTGTCTATGGTAAGGTGATACCCCAAAGTATATGTGTTTACATGTGTGATGCAGATGCCTACAAAGTACTGTACCACCAGGAAAAGTACCCGGGTATTCGTGAAAGTTGCCAAACCTGTGGCAAATTGTCCCAGACGGAGCCCAAACACACCCCTAAGCCAGGATGAATGGGTGTGAGGAGATAATCCCGACTCCCCTGGGTGAGAAAGGCTTATCAAAAGATCAAGTATCTATAATAGATTCCGTCCAAATAGATACTGCAGCCCTGCATACAAGATGAAATCTAGAACAGATACTTGATATTTTGATAAGCGCTTGGCTTCAGACCTTAATCACCTAGTGGAGGATTAAAGAAAACATAAATGACATTTAATAATATTTTATTATGATTACTACTATCTAGGCCATTAAAACCCCAGGTAGGGAATTTGGGGGTCTTCCTTTTGGGGACCCCTTAGTATATATCTTTTGAATTGTAAAATATGGGTGGGCCGCTCTAATCAAATTCCTAGATTGGCATCCTTTTATTGGGATTGTGTATATATGAGTTGCGTGTGTGTAATTCAGGTTATATCGCAATGCCGGCACTTTGAGATAAATAAGTGGGTTTGGGTTTCAGTTTGAGCACTCATCATCATCACTGCTTTAGGTGATCCCTCTAATGATCCACTAGAGATTTCTATTCACTTTCTTTACTGTGCTCTAGATTAAAAAAAATCTCACTGGAGAAATAGTTAAGGACACTACTAAAATACTAATGCTAGCCATACACTCTGAGATAAAAATTAGGATCCATTAAAACCGACCAATGAATGCATTTTATCGTCCTGAAATCCGTGCATGTCCACATGGTACAACCGATATATTACATTCGTAATTGCCGTTTTTTTCCCGATCTTAATTTATTGGACACCAAAAATTTTTATTGGTCTGGCAACATCGGGAAACCTCATACTGTTTTCATAGTGTTTCATAGCAACCAATTACTGCCGATGCGGAACATTAGCATATTAAAACTTCCGGCACCGGCATGTTGCTGACACTGACATGGTGGCTAATCAGCATGTCGCCTACGTAAGTAGTAGCAATCTTTAAGTATTTATATGTGTGTATATTAATAAATGTACAAATGTGAACAGACCAGAGAAAGGGTTAAAAGTTTTATTGTTTATTTTATGATTAATAGATCGTAAATATACTTTTTTACGCCTATTTAACTGTATCCAATAAGCTTTGTACAATACCCCCTACATCACTTCCCCTTTAAAAAAACAAAAAACATCACAATGGCCGATATAAACGGCGATTAATTTCGATGACATTCTCGTAAAAATAAAAATTTACGATCGTTATTCGGGTTTTCAATGTGGTAGCGTTTTTGCCGATCTCGGAGTGTATGGCTAGCTTAAATGTGGAATGTTTTTACCTGTCAGATATTTGTAACTGTGTCCAGACAGTCTTGAGATTTAAATAGACCAAAGACAGACATAATAGTTTTTTAACCAAAACAGCAGGCAAAGGGGCTCCATGAGAAAGCTACATATGTTTGCACTGACAATACAATTTTTTTTTAAATAGCTTAAGCTTTAAAGGCCATCACAACATACCATTCATATTTGTATTTGGTTATAACCTTCATGCTTGCTGAGTCTTCAAAGTTCAGTAAAACAGACTACATAATCACCTGAGCACATCAGTCAAATACACATCAGTAGTAGGACAATGTAAGCATTTCACTGAGGATTTAAAAATGACGACAGTACCTTACACACATTACCCGTCATCACCCACACAGTACCCAACATCTTACACAAACTCAATGACCATGCCAAAAAGGTCCTAGACCACAAACACCAAGTCAGTTTCATTCAATGTCATGTCGAAGGAGATCATGTAGGGTGTTGCCCTGATTGATAGAATTTAATTGACATTTATTGACATATATTGCAATGTATTGACTGTTTGTTATTAAGCTTGCCATTGTATTATAATCAGGAACGATAGGTTCCAGAGACTTAAGCCCCCCCATAGACATAGCAATTACCGGCCGTAGTTGTGGGAGATCAACCAGCATGCACGATCATGCCGTATACTTGGTCAATCGCAAGGTGAACCATCTGGCGGTATTTTTCTGTCCAATTCTGATACTTTGGATGGAGTCCCCATCCAAAGTATCTGACTGCAATCTGATGGAAATCCATCAGTTCTGCAGACTACTCATGACTGTCATGAGTTGCCTGCAAGACGGCCGGGAATCGAGGTGTCTATGGCCAGCTTAAAGGTCACCATACACTTTACAATCTTACCATATAATTTCTGTATAATACACTTTTGTTCTACCAAAACGATGCAATAGGAGGACCTTTCTAAAGCCGGCCATAGACATCTCGATCCATGGCCAGCTTGTAGCAGACTCCTCACAGCGTGGTGATGGAGGAAGAATAGAGAGCTCCTTCTCGCCGGTGAACGGGCTGATCGAACACCTGTACTGGTCGCCGGCTAGGAGGGTGACCATCCATGTTCGCAGCCAAACTGTTCGCCTTGCGGGCAGTTCGAGCCATCACTACTTGTCATTGTTCATGATTTTCCTGTATAAATCGGTGGTTGTTACAATACAAAATTTCAATCATATAGGATATTTGAGAAGTTAAACAAAGTTGATAGGATTTACAGAAAGTGTGCCATAACTGTTTAAACAAAATAAGGTAGGTTCATAAGTTCGGGCACCGTTGTCATTTAATTTATTCCAAAACCTTTATAACTAATTATTGAAACTCAAATTGGCTTGGTAAGCTCAGTGACCCCTGACCTCCATACACAGGTGAATCCAATTATGGGAAAAAAGTGTTTATGGGGGGAGGGGGCAATTGTAAGTTTCCCTCCTCTTTGAGTATTCTCTAATGAGTAGCAAGATGGGGGTCTCAAAACAACTCTCAAATGACTTGAAAACAAAGATTGTTTACCATCATGGTTTATGGGAAGGATACAAAAAGCTGTCTCAGAGATTTCAGCTGTCTGTTTCCACAGTTAGGAACATATTGAGGAAATGGAAGACCACAGGCACAGTTCAAGTTAAGGCTCAAAATGGCAAACCAAGAAAAATCTCGGATAAACAGAAGAGACGACTGGTGAGACCAGCACCAAAGACCTACAACATCATCTTGCTGCAGACTTTGCATCGTTCAACTTTTTGGCGCACTTTACACATGGAGATGCTGTATGCGAGAGTGATGCAGAGGAAGCATTTTCTCCGGCCACAGCACAAACAGAGCCGCTTGAGGTATGCTATAGCACATTTGGACAAGTCAGCTTCATTTTGGAATAAAGTGCTGTAGACTGATGAAACAAAAATAGAGTTATTTCGGCATAACAAGGGGCGTTATGCATGGAGGAAAAAGAACACAGCACAGCAGTAAAATATGGTGGTGGGTCCATCATGCTGTGGGGCTGCGTGGCCAGTGCTGGACTGGGAATCTTGTCAAAGTTGAGGGATGCATGGATTCCACTCAATATCGGCAGATTCTAGAGACCGATTTCCAGGATTCAGTGACAAAGCTGAAACTTTGTTACTTTGTTGTTACTGTTGCAAGTTGTAAGAAACTGACCCTTGTATATAGTTTTATCAGAGACTTCTTGCATGTAACGAAAGACTGTCAAAAACTGCTGGAATAAGTTGTATAATTGCACATATCTTTAAAAAAATTCTTATTCTGAAGAGTGTTCTTTGGAGATGACCAACTGGAAAAAAATCTTTCAGCTTTCGGCCAGGTTCACATGGTTGGTCAGGAGCTGCCCCGGTGTCTCTAGGTTGTTGCCCATAGGGCCTTTATATCCAGGTTAGCGCTATGTCTCTTGGTGGTCGCCTATAGAAGTTGTATGTCTCTGGGTGTCACCAATAGGGCCCTTAGAAGCCCCATGTCACTGGGTGGTCACCAAAATGATTATTATCATCATTTATTTATATAGCGCTAACATATTTCACAGCACTGTTCAATAAATTAGAGTTAAGATGCAACACAATATCATACACACAGGTACAGGTTATGACACAGGAGCACTTTGTCTCCAGGTATAGCTCATAGGGCCAAAGCTCTATGTTTCAAGATGGTCGATCACAGGGCACAAAGAAGCCTGAAAAAGTGGAGCTTGGGGCCTATGCGTTCGCATATTTTGCAACACGCAAGAAACGGCAGAAAAACATGTTTAAATTTCACATGTAAGATTGCAGGCATGAATAGACAGGGTCCTACATGGTGGAAACAGACCTACACTCACCGGCCACTTTGTTAGGCACACCTGTCCAACTGTTAGTTGATGCAAATAACTGATCAGCAACTCAATGCATTTAGGCATGTTGACAGAATGGGGAAGAAAAGGGATTTAAGTGACTTTGAGCATGGCATGCCCAGACGGGCTGGTCTAAGTATTTCAGAAACTGCTGATCTTTTGGGATTGTCACACACAACCATCTCTAGGGTTTATTGGTCCAACAAAGGAAAAACATCCAATGAGCTGCAGTTCTGCGAGCCTAAATGCCTTGTTGATGCCAGAGGTCAGAGGAGAATGGCCAGAGTGGTTCAAGCTGTTAGAAAGGCAACAGTAACTCAAATATCTGTTACAACCTCATTACAACCAAGGTATGCAGAAGAGCATTTCTGAACGCACAACACGTCGAACCTTGAGGCAGATGCGCTACAGCAGCAGAAGACCACACAGGGTGCCACTTCTGTCAGCTAAGAACAGGAAACTGAGGCTACAATTTGCACAGGCTCACCGAAATTGGACAATAGAGGATTGGGAAAATGTTGCCTGGTCTGATGAGTATTGAGTCTGCAAAATTTAGATGGTAGGGTGAGAATATGGCGTCAACAACATGAAAGCATGGATCCACCCTGCCTTGTATCAACGGTTCATGCTGGTGGTGGTGGTGTCATGGTGTGACGTTTTCTTGGCACACTTTGGGCCCCTTAGTAGTAATTGATCATTGTTGCAACATCACAGCCTATCCGAGTATTGTTGCTCACCATGTCCATCCCTTTATGACCACAGTGTGCCCAATGTCTCTGAAGAATGTTTCTAGTACCTTGTTGAATCTATGCCACATAGGATTAAGGCAGCTCTGAAGGCAAAAGGGGGTCCAACCCGGTACTAGCAAGGTGTGCCTAATAAAGTGGCTGGTGAGTGTATATGGTTGAATGTCCAATATTGTCCTCTCCTATGATTACAACCACATGCTGCATTGTTACTTCAGGTCATGTTTTGATGTTTTTAAAACTATTTGCCATATTAGAAGTTAACATCTTTACCAAATTATATAATATGTAAGAGATGAAACATTAATATAAATGTAACATTTGCAAACAAGCAAAGCTTAGATGTTGCATATAGAAAACTTAATGCAATGTTTTGTGCCAAAACAAAATACTCTTCACATAATGCTGTCTGTCTGGTAATTACAGCATTGTCTCCTTTCACATGGCTCTGAAAGTGCAAGGGTTAGGTGTGGCTCCTATTTTGCTGAACGTGTGAATTCCATTTCTAGCCAAGTCTTGTTTACTGAAGATGACTTCACCTGTATCTGATTCTATTCCATGTGCTGCCTTGAGACACACACATTATGAGATGATCTTATAAATGTATTTACAGCTCACGAGGCTGATAACTTTATCATAGAAATTATAATGTCAGTTTTGAATGAAGTCATTGAGCTTTGCATCACTGTTCTCAAAATGAAAAACGTCAGCCATCTTACAAGGAATTAAATGATATAGACACCAGAAAGATCAACTATCTTTCCCTTCCATATTGTAGAGTTTTACAGGCTCTACAGCTGTATTCAATGGTTACTCTACTTTTGCTGAACACTGAGAGCATCCTACGACATGCATTTAATGCCACAACAAAGTTCACCTGATTTCCTGTCTGGAGGACATTGGGTGTCTTCTAGCTCTTTCTATCTCAGCCATTCTGTCCCTGATACCAACCCCCCCCCCCCCATTCCCCCCCATTAATTCACTGGATCTTAGTTCATCTAATCTAAAACAGTCACAGAGGGCCAGTATCAAAACTTTTCTTTTTTGAGAAAACACCACCTTGTCAAACCCCTCTTAAGGTAGCCATACAGGGCAGAGTTGTGCTCAGAAAAAGCAACACCATCTCCATTACATGTAGGTCAATGGCACTGGCCCACCCCTCCGTCATCGGGGCCATCACAGAAGCATCGGCCGCTATGCCAATGCTCAGAATCGCCTGGGGAATTTGGCGGACTGGTGTGTTTTCTTTGAGTTATCTTGGGGTGAGTTTTTTCATGAGAACTCGGGCAGAATGCCCAGGAGGTTAAATATCCACTGCCAGTAGAACATTCGTCCATTGTACCGCCACACAGGGTTATCATTTGATTCCTTTACTTAGATTGGTACGCATGCTCCATAGTATACAATCAAATACAAATCGATCGAAATACCTAGAACACCCATCACATACTTGTATGATCGACTTGTGCTCGATCGAACTAGGTGGGCAGGAATCAATTCCTGTTTGATCCACTTCAAGATTGATTTTTTTGGTCGATCGAACGGAAATATTGACCCATATATGACTATCTTTACTAGTTAGCTGCCTACATTGCATAGAAAAGCACAAATGCTTTTTTTTAAAAGTTTTATTTAACAAGATTAGCATATTTAAAAGCAGGTGTGGGAGCATAGTCAGGAAGTACAGAGAAAGAGAGAGATTGGAAGCAAAGAATTATGGTATGATTATTAGGGTATTCACTATCAAGGGTGTGGCTGATGGCTTTTACCCAGTGAGAAGACAGTCAGTCCTTGTGAGAGGTTACAAGCTATGGCAGGCTGCAGAAGAGGAAAACTTCTTAAAGTTGGGAGCCGTGAGCTCCAAGCTCTGCAGTGGGAAGAAGCCCAGGCAAAAGGGCCAGGAAAACAGTAAGCAAGAGAAATATATAACCTCTGCCTAGGGGAGGGCTTAGCCAGTATGCAGGCAGACAATGTAATCAAAATAGCGGGAAGAGGAGCCATGACCTCACCCCTGGCAGCTGCTTTACAGAAATAGATACAGTATTAAACCATTATACATAGATGTCATGGCCAGCTATATACAATATACAGATATACAATTTTTAGTGCATTTTATATCCAGTCACTATTTTATATCCAGATGAAATTGCCTCTATGGAAAAGGTATACACCACATATAACACTGGGGATACAGTGGGACTTGATATGCACAGAATAAAAGTGTAACACCCTTCAATAAATATTATGGGCCATATAATGGGCAAAAGAAGAAATGTAAGTGCATTTTAGGCAGCCTCAGATCCAGGAGAAGATAGCCATGAAGAGACAATGGATCAGTACTTCTTTAAATTCAATTACCTTTAAGGAGTTTCTATTTGTAATAAGACAGTATTTCAACAGACCTATACTCACCTATTATATTTCATGTATATTCCATGTCCAAAAAAACCCTGAACCTTAATCAGCCCAGTCAGGTCGGCGTGCATGCTCGATTAAGGCCGTCTAAAGATGCAGCCGTCCATCCGAGCCATAGGTGTGCCGCCCTGATTTACTGCTTGTGCCCGCCCACGCGCTCCTGGCACTCTGGCGCCGACCCTGTAGGATAAATTTACTTACCTCTGAATCATCACAATGGAATACTTACCTGCTGTGCGCTGGTCTGTGGCCATGTTTAATCCTCAGTAAATGCCAGTCTTCTAGGGGCTAAGTAACTGCAGTAAGGCTTATGACTACTAGATGGTTTCAAAGGTGAAAACAGATGTCCAAAGCCAAGTCAACTGTATTCTATTGTCTTACATCACACGTAGCTGTTCGCAATTATTCGTGAAGGTTCGCGAACCAGCTTTACAGCTTCTCTTCTTCATTTTGTGAACTAAGTCAGTATGAGCGCTGTGCATATTGCACATATCTAATTTGAACAAACATGCGTGATGTATGCTGGTAAACAATGTTGAAGCATAATATGTGAAATATTCGCCATTGCGAATAATTGCAAAATGTCCAATAGCTAATATTCAACGAGAATTTCGAATATACGTGCTCAATTCTATTAAATAACACTGCAATCTAGATTTTGAAAGTATACAGGCATAGGCTTATACTCAATCCCATGTTATCCAATAACCTCAGAATAGCATATGTTATAATTTCCAATTGTAATGTTTAACTTGATTTACAGCGCTGACTTTTTTATATCCATTTGATTTGTCCAGCCTCATTTTAATTGCTACTTTTTACCTTCATAGGTTGTATTCCTGGCACTACAAATGTTTGGAGAGTAAGCATACACCCATGTAAAACACCCTCATATTTATATATAGAACATGTGAATTTGTTTTAAATGGAAATAAAGAAACTATATGTCTCTAATAACATTTTATATGTACTGGACCTGTTTTGTATACATTATTGCAGAAAAATGGTGTGATAACTCAAGCTGGTTCATTGATGCTTTCCAGACAGACAGTATTCTGTCTGCCTCTGGGGGATCAGCACCACTCTTGACATGGAGCATGCCAACTCATACCCAGGGGTACCTCACTACACCTCTAGCATACAGTAACCAACATATAGGCTTTAACCCTTCAGCTTATGCTCTAATCTAGATAGTCTAAAAATAATCATATTTATATACACATGTAGACAACTTTTGTGTGACTTGATTGGAGGAGAGGTGCCTTTCTGGTCCATTAGACATAATCATCAATTGAGGAAAAACTCTACAAATGAAGAAAAGCCACCAGCTAAATACTCGTTTCAATAAGAACGCACAATGTTTCAAAATTGAAATATCTATTCTCACCTCTATTCCTAGTGGAAACAGTATAAATTGTCAGACGTTCCATTATTTTCTCTCTCCCTCAGTGGCTCCATAACACAAAAAGTGAGAAGGTTTCAGAAAATGTACTGGTGTACATGAAAAACAAAAAGAAATGACATCATTTTAAATATTGGAAGCCATCATTCTCCTACAAACTAGGTCAGATCCTTCTATACGTATGAACAACACCTTATATTTTACGAACTGTCTTACACAATGATTTTGCATATTCACCATGTTTCAGGACCACAAAAAAACAATTTAAAAGCATTCCATTCTATTGATTCGTGTAAAAATACAATGCTGGTGCACTGACAGGGAAGAAAAACAAATATTTCAATGATGTAACAATTGACAACAAACATTTGGCCATAACATAAATTTGTATTTGTTGTTTATAATTTAGAGGAGACAATATTTAAGATGCCTGCCTACAAATTCCATACATCCAAGATCCAACTGAATGTCTGTTACACTATAATTGAACCTCTTCAGATTGGAACGAGATACTTCACATAACTTGTAATGGCTGCACTAGCAGGTTTAGTCTGCAAGACAATTCACTACATTCTTATGTGTCACATAATATTAACCTCGGAGGAAACTTGTAACCAAATATCTACAATTTGGGCCTTTAACATACTGGATGGAATAACAGGTTGCACGCCTACTTGAATGGCAGCTGCTTGTGTTTATTTAAACTTATTTTAATGCATGTATCTTCTATTATATACAGATAACAATGAGTTGTCTGTCTGGTAAACACACCACAATTACAGGTGTCAGGGGAATCTGTATAATGGCCAGGTCAAATCTCACATATCCAGCAACACTGGATAATAAGAGACACTGCTACTGAATAAGCAGATATTGTGTAGTAGTACTAAAACCTTCCATAGTACTACTACCTTCCATAGTTATATATTCTGTATTCCTTGATTTGCATTGAGTGTTCTTTCCAAAATGTTTGCTGGGGCAGTCTTTGGAGATACTTCCGTGGGGACCTAGGAGTTCCCTGGTGAAGACTGTGGGCCTGCCGCGACCTACCCGGCCCTGTCCCCACCCTCTCTCTGCATCAGGGGTTCATCCAATTATACAAGACGCATAATCATACAGGTAAAACTAGAAATTGGCTTCTATATTACTTGAACTTATATTTCAAAACGACTTTAGCAATATTCACATTATTACGTCAATCACTGTGTCTACTAAGCATGGGTCGGATGTATAAATATGTGGATGGTAATTCTTTTTTGTCCTTCCATACCTACAGACAAAATGATAGTTTCTGTATATCTCCTGAAGAAGCGGAATTTGACCGCAAAACGCATCAAGACTGAGACTTGAACAAGATTATTACATAGGGGTGTATCCATGTATCTATTATGATTTATTTTCTGTGGATTTCAGATAAATATTATCCAATTTACTTTACAAATAAAATTGCTGTATGCATTTCTTTTGCACATTGTAGCTAAAGTCACATTATTTTGTGCCCAGTGCCAATTAGGGGACAAGGTGCCACAAACGAGTCTGGTGTTTCTCCCTGTCTCTAACAAAAAAAGAATTTCTATTATATATTGGGGATGTTGGCTATTTATGTTACATGCTACGGTATCATTAACCAGTTCATTATTTCTTTTTTAATGTTTCCTATATTAATTATGAAAACAATAGTGACCATCCTCCTTACCAGAAATAGCTGTACAAATAACCAGAAGGTGTGTTCCTAATGATGCCTGCAACCTGTAATCACATACATCCTTATAGAACAAACCTGCTAATCAGGGCTGGTGACAGTTTATATACAGTGAGAGTTTCGTTTATGCTACGGAGCAACGTAAAAATTTTGTAGTAACAGGAATTAGGGATCAAAATATGACAAACCCTAACACATACCAAGGGAAAAGTAACATTCTATCCCTTCTGTTTCAAGTTGTGTGCATGTTATCAGGCCAAATCACCAGGGTATGTACATTTTTAGGGCTTGTTTCCACATACGTCGGGACCCTGGTATAGGCTTAGCGGGGACCCCAACGTAGCAGATACACTTACCTGCTCGGCGGAGACTCTGTCTTCATGGTGCCGAGCCGCTCCACTTCTGCAAGGATCAACGTATTCGAATACGTTGATTCTTTGCAGCGGGGGATGTGTAGACAGACCATCCGCCGTGCAGGCAATGTCTATCTGCTACGTTGGGAGCCCGCTAAGCGTATAGGGTCCCGACGTATGTGGAAACTAACCCTACTTATGATAAAAAAGGCATACACAGTTTTTGACTATAAATAGCTTTAGGAAAACACTAAACATTAGTGAAAGAAAAGTTTTTGTGTTATATTCTCTGAAAATGGTTAAGAAATCTAAAATTCTGCTGGTGTGTGTAAAACATGAGCACAACTGTACCTTAAAAATTGGCTAGTGCATGATGTCATTACAACTTGTACATAACTTACTTACTGAGCTCAGTGCATAAAACTTATGTACTCCCTAAGTTCAGGTACAGTTTGAGTTCTGACGTAGATGAAGCTATTTTTGTTACACAGACGGTAATGCCTTTTGCTTCCGTTCGTAAATATGGATTCACAAAATTCTTTTCAGATCAGTCGCATGGCTTCAGCAGAAACAGTAGTTAATACACCTCATAAATGCACATTTTAACTAAAAAAGGCTCACTATTTGAATTTAAATAATAAAGAATTGTAATGGACAATGTAGTTTTATGTAGGTGGAGCACTACTGTCATAGGATGCCACCTGTGAAGTACTGTATTTTTCATACCTGCTTTTTTCCCCAAAAAAATCTGGGGGTGGGGGGAATGCCTGTGTCTTATGGTGCAAAGTGGGGAGCAGGTGGTGGCCCCTTTGCTTCCTGATAAAATACTTTCCGCCCATTGAAGGGTCCAATGGCGTGGAAAGTTCATTTGTTAAATATGATTGCAGCTAAATGTTCCACAGTCAACTGTTAGGACCATTATAACAAAGTGGAAGGGAAAATTACAGAGTGGTTTAGAGACACACATACGCTCATTGCGTAGAGAGCTTAATGCAATAGTTGTCCATGATTAAGTATCTGCATCTGAACCTTACATCAACAAGTGCAATGCAAATGTACTGGTATAAAAGAGAGTATGTGTTTTCTAGAGTGACCAATCACCCTGATGCACAAGTCTGGGTTTGGTCAATGCTAGAAAAAGGGCTCTTACCTGATTTTGTTGTGCCTAGTTTAAAGTGGAGGTGGCATTATTTTGTGGTTGTTTTTGAGGGGTCGGGCTTGGCCCCTTGGTACCAGCAAATTGAGCTCTGAGCTCTTGAAGACATTTTGGACAATAGCAGTCAATTGCCTTATATGAGGTTATCACAAGTGAATTTTGGTCCGGTTCTAATTTTGATTCGTTGTTAATTGATAAAAATTTATATTACTGACATTTCTTTCTCTGAGGCCAAGCATCACATCATACTAGCACTGAATCAATGTTCAGACAACGTGTTAAGGTGTTAATTCTTTCCATACAAAGGCCAAGGCACCAGGATTTCAAATGTTCTAAAAGCTTAAAATCATTTGCTGTTTTTTTTAACAGGCTACTAACTGAGTTAGTTTGAGTGGAGTATGTTCACAAACAAAGTCACCCCAAACTTACATTGGGTCATCGTGCCTGTCTGATGGAAGCCCACGGCGTCTCTGCATGTCTGCGTCCCCGCCTCCTCAGTGGCATCGTTGATGCCTAAGAGGCGGGAGGAGGGCATATCCATTTACCTGCATGTAAAATGATAAAGGTAAGGAAACAATATTTGCAAAGATTCTGTCTGCACATCTAACCAGCAGCATTATATTCATAATTATCCTTTGTCTCGTTTCCTGTTTTACATAGGCAAAGATATCATATTTTTTTATCCTATATATGATCTTGTCGCAGGCATGGCGTGATGACACATACATGTACCGCGACAGTAAATGTGTGGCGCACAGGAAAGCCCATTGCCTACAGGAATATAGAAAAAGACTTTGTGCTCTAAACTGACCCATTGGGAAAGATTATTGATTGGAGTAAAAACCTAGGGTGGGAGATGCAGAAGTTCCATTGTCACACAATCTTGTCGCAGGCATGGCGTGATGACACATACATGTACCATGACAGTAAATACAGTAAATACAGTAAATACAGTACCATGCTGTGTATCATTTTTAGAACAAGGAGTTCCCACTTAATGCAGATCACTGCTTTTAGACAATACAGCTGAATTTTGCTGACTTGACAATGTGTTTCATCACATTCAGTACAGACAGATCTGCAGCAGTCAGCTGTGTTGTGTCGCTTAGAAAAGCCCATTGCCTACAGGAATATAGAAAAAGACTTTGTGCTCTAAACTGGTCTCTTTGAGGACAGAAACTGGAATGGAAGGGTAATGCAGGTCATGGAAATGTACAGAAACCCAGTGCTCTTGGGTTTTTGGGAGCAGAGCCCAAACCCATGTTATGCTCCCGAAATTTGTTGCTCGATGTCCCTTGTTAACTTGTATCAGACCTATTACTTTGCATCCAATTTTGCTATGTCCTGCTTTTAAAAGAATACATTTTTTTTAATGTTAACGTTTTCTATGCTGGGTCCGTAAAATATTATCTACAATGAACTGTTATAATACTTAAATGTTACCTTTTGTTTAAGAAATATAAAAGGTCTCTCTTCTGCACTTGTTTGGTACTTTAAATATATGATCTCTTTGGAAATTGTGCTATGTTTGATGGCTTGTATGCTAGTTTATTGAGCTCTAAATTAAATCTATGGGCAATACCAAGAGTATTAGAAAAGAAAGATAAGTCATATGAGAAATTAGCATACTACATTTGAATGGACTTTCGGGTGGTATAAATTATTTATGGAATAATCTTATTGTTCTCACTAAGAATTACATCACATACTATGGTCATATAAGCAGGCAACCTTTGTAATAACACAACGTTCTTTCCGGATGACACTACAACAGCTCACATCGTTCCAACAAATAGAAGCTGGTGATTCACTTTGAAGACATTTTATTATCAATCATTCATAGCAAATTGTTCAGTAGTTCCTGATGTGATGAACTCACGGGTTTCGATGCAGGATGAACACTCTATTTATAGATCAGTTGTTGTGAAATTTGCCATCATACTGATAATCTGATTTGTGATCATGTTAAGTTGTATTACAACAGATTTTTTTATAAAATTTTTATTCCGTAGGTGAGCATTTTTTTAAGATTTTAAGTTTTTAATTTGGTTTTGATACAACTGTCACTTGTTTCTAGTCATTGTGGCTTTATGTTTCTGAACACCTAAGAAAAATAGGCATTTAACCTAACTGATCTTAACTGATCTCTGAACCTAACTTCTGTGTCAATCGGCATCCTCCGTTTGATCCCGACAGGGAGGCCGTGCCATAAACCTTCAGTTGAATTGTTAATGGAGGGGATGTACACATCGCAGCTACGTTTTTAGGGAGGTGTATAAAGGGAATACATTTAACTCTTCTTTAGGGATATAATGCTATAATAATTAAGCAATAAGGGCATTATATCCCTAAAGAATATGGGACTCATTGTCCATGCCCTACAGCTATTTTCATGTTAAGATTGTAAGGGGTACTCCTGGGCTCACACAATAAGAGAGATATTGGAACCCAAGAACCCCCTTAGCCAAATGTTGATAACCTGTTGTTAATGTACATGTGATAAATACATCAACTCTTTGCGCTGTACTGGTCTGCCAAATAAATTAACGATTTATCTACAATTTAATATGTGATATATTCATGTTTGTGTCTTAAATGTCCTGCTAGACCTTGAAATTTTCAACACACCAGGGGTGGTCAAAATCTTCACAAAAACCAAGCCCATCAGAGTTTCAGTGCTTTGATGATGAGAAGGCAGTGATCAACTACATCATGCTTTAAACTGAGCATACAGTGCATCTGGAAAGTATTCACAGTGGACCACTTTTGATGTTTTGTAATGTTACAGCCTTAGTCCTAAATAGATTTGGCCAACGTATTATAAAAAAATTGAGAAAGCACATGTGAATAAATAAGGTCCAGATTTCTGGACCTTATTCACAGCCCATGCCATGAAGCTCAAAATTGAGCTTGGATGCATCCTGTGTCCCCTGATCATCATTGAGATGTTTCTGCAGCTTATTTGGAGACCATGTGTAATAAATTCAGTTGCTTGAACATTTTTTGGAAATGCCCACACCTGTCTATATAAGGTCCCACAGTTAACAGTTCATGTCAGAGCACAAACCAAGCTAAAGGAATGGTCTGTAGACCTCAGAGACATGATTGTCTTGGGACGCAAGTCTGGGGAAGATTTTAGAAAATTTCTGCTGCTCTGAAGGTCCCAATGAGCACATCATCCATAAGTGGAAGAAGTTTAAAACCACCAGGAAACCTCTTCCTACGGCTGATTTTAGTCCAATCCTGCAAGTTGGCGCACCTGATTCCTTCCCGATTCGGATGCGGGAACGGGCACAGCATCAGATCGTCGGGTCAGGCAGGATTCGGCACGTCTATGCCCAGCTTTAGGCTTTTGGAAAGCAATAAGTGGCAATTTTTTTAATGCAAGCAAGATTGCCAAGAGTCCTTTGATAAAGACTTTTCCATTGGGACAATTTAACTTTTAACTTTTTTTAAATCATCTGGTGCTAGCTCTTCAAGAATAGCATTATTTTTTTTGGTCCATTCAAACAATTTAAAGTAATAAGGTCAAAAAGTGACCAAATAGGTTTTTGAAACAGTTGGTAAAGTTTCAGTCTTTCAAGTACAATAGATACATAGATACGGTAGCTAGCAACAGATGGAAAAAAAAACAATAATATTGCTCAAGGGTAAATGGAATTTCCACTACAGTCAGAAGGTCAATAGAAAAATCACATCAACAATGAGGATACAGAATAGTAGCAATCTTTTTATAAATGACAACTACAGTATATAAAAAGGTTATTTGTAGTACTGTAAATAAACATCTGTATAATATAAATTAAATATCATGTTTAACTGATATGTGTTTTTCCAAACTATTTCACTATACTGCTGCAAAGAAGGTCAAGAAATACCGCATTTTTCAGACTATAAGGCTATGTTCCCACATTGGCGATTAAACGCCTCACGCTCGTGATTTTAATAGCAGACGGGTGATCGTGTGTGATTGCAATTGACCAGGCAAACCACACGCGATCAAAAATCACGTCCATTCATGTCTATGGGCACGGTCAGAAAAAGAAATCACAACCGCCCGTGATCAGTGGGGAGTGCTCAAACGTGGGGAGTGCTCAGTCATGCCCATCAGTTGAGTGAGGACAAGCCCCTTCAACTGAATGGACGTGATCAACGCCAATTTCCGCACGCAGATAGCCTAAAGCCTGCCATAGACACCTCGATCTATGGCAGACCTTTAGCATACTGCTTACAGCGGGGTGACGTCACCACGCTGTGAGCAGTCTGCTAAATGTCGAACAGGAATCCTGTGTGTTCCACTAACACACGGGATTCCTGTCAGACTGAAGCCAATTAACTTGGAGGGGGAGGAGACTCCCCCTCTGAGTTAACAAGCAGCAGCGCAGTCGGGCAGAAAAAGAACCAGCATGTCGGATCCGTGTGCGATCCGACCTGCCGGCTTTTTTTCTACAAAAGTCAAGGTGGGCTCCCACATAGTTGCGGCAGACCAACCTTGATGTGCTCGGCGGGAGCGAGCACGCAGGTTGGTCTGCTACAATTATGGCCGGGAGTCTGCCCGTCTATGGGGGGCTTAAGACACACTTTTTACAATTCAGAATCAATGGAAAAATGTCCATGTGTGTTCATAATAACCTCACTGACTTAAGCCCTTCTCTCCCGATCGCCCAGTTTAGATAGCCGGCCAGCTCTAGGAAGAGTCCTGGTGGATTTTAACTTCTTCCACTTACTGATGATGGAGGCCACTTTGCTCAAATCTTCAAAGCAGCAGAAATTTCTGTAGCTTTCCCTAGATTTGTGACTCCTGAACTTAATTGATTTTGGAATAAGGTTGCAACATGACAAAATGTGGAAAAAGTGATGCACTGTGAATACTTTTCATCCGAATGTGCTGTATATAAGTATACATCCTTTTTAAGATATAATTCCTGGGCATTAGTGCAACTATAATATCCTGAGCAACTGCATGCACCATTTCCAACAACTTATAACTTTACAGTATAAATGCTAGCATACACTGGGGGTAGCATGTGCTGTATAACATACACAGAAAAAAACAGCTCTGAAAAAGAGGAAGATGTTTTTGGCACCAGAAACTTTAGATTTGCCTTATGCCAACACATCTTACTGCTAGTATTGTTTTCATTTTTAACGCTGAATTCTTTAGTTGGTTGAAACGCATACATGCAACCCTATTCATTTGAGTGTGGATAGAAGAGTCTCTGCAATGCAGCTCTACTACCAAGGGAAGTTTGACATGTGTATGTAAGCACAGCTATAAACACAAGGTTTGGAAAGAGCAATAAAAATCTTGCATAGGTAGTGGAACTGGAAAAACTGGCTCTGTCATCATGTTGCCTTAGTGTTCCTGTATGCAAGATCATAATCATCTGTGCATTCACAGGAGATGCATGATGCGGATAAAATCTTGTCATAAGACATTCAAAGAAAGCCTGCTTGACACAGGAGAAGGCATGGATGGTATGTGAACAAACAAAATGCCATTACAGCAGACACAAAATCCACTGACCTTTAACTCCAAGGATGCCATCAAATCCAGCCCAGTTGATATAGTTACTCCAAGTAAAAACTGGTTCGGGAGCATAACAAAGGGAAGAATGTCTATCAGATATAGCAATCTTTAAGCTAAACTGCCCAGAGAAAAGGAATTATACAATTAGGTATACAGACCATTTTGTCCCTCAATGCTAGCATTAGTAGAGAACTAAAGACTATTATATCACAACGATGAGAATGACTTGCAGTAACTAGAGTGATATGGTAATGTGCCCTGGAGTTTGGCGAATTCTGTTATAAATGAAGAAAACTGAGGGTGAGGCTTTGTGAAATGCATTGATGTCTACGTGTAGAGGGAAATCGTGGAAAACAAATATGTGAAACAAGACAATGCCATGTTTTATATATATATATATATATATATATATATATATATATATATACCAATGTCATAAAAGTTAGATAAATACTATACTTCAGGAAGAAGTTTATTTTGGTTGAATATATATTTATTAGATTATCACAATACAGAATAAATCAGGTGACAGAACATGCAACAGAAGAATAGCACAAAACAGTCCAGGAGTAAGAGAAAAAGAAGTCCAAAGACCTCCAAGGGTACGATTAATACCCAGCAAAATCTCTATGGGCCAGGGTAGAGGACTACTATAATGGAAGAAGGTTATTTAAATGTGATGTCAAGGGCATCATGGAATAAAGACAAAGATGTGGCTTACTGTAACTACATAGGCTGGTTATTACAATGTACAGGAGACCATCCTTTGGTATAACTTCCTGTACAATAAGGAAGGGCATGAAAGATATAATGGCAGCCATATTCTAGGAAGCTCTAAATGTTTTTTTCTCAGGTTTACTGCTGGCATAATGGTAGTTAAAACATAAACTTTTAAAAAATAGATTTCTGGGAATAACAATTATTATTATTTCTGTTATGAGGAAATGAAGTATGCATGGTTTGTCTCTATGAACAGTTTTGGTGTCTTAGTGACCATTATGTCTGGCACATACCAGAAAGTAAGGATGAAAAAAACTGGTTAAACAGGTTGATTTACTGTGTTGCAGTTCCACCTTAAATTAATTCCAGAACAATATAAAGTATGTAAATATGCCCACAAATAATTTATACATTGAAAAGGTATCCAGGTGTTTAACTGCTGTATTAAAATCATAAATGATACTTACCATTGCCAAACTCATACCTACACATATGCAGTTGTGTACTACTTTATAAAGGTTACACATTGCAAAGGAACTGTGAAGTTGGAAAGGCCAGATTTATCGTAATCGTCTGTGCCAAATAGCTGTGTCTAGGCTGAATATATGTGTGTACATATGTTGGGTGAGTTTTTTTAGAGAACTGTCCTCACTGATGCCAGTATTCTTCTATGAGGGTGCATGCAGTAGGGTCTGCTCATGTGTTTTTCCCCTCCCCTCTCCATAAAACAGAATGAATGCCGAGTGTTCTTTCGCCATTGGGAATAATCATTTACCAAACCAAAACATACCAAAATTGGACCATTTGCTATTTCTACCAAACCAACCTCCAAGCTTAGGGGCTTCCCATGTGGGGTATCAGTAAGGAAGTATTAAGATAACACCTAATAAAGACGCATTTGCTATTATTTGGTCAATGGCCACCTATGTGCTTAAATTATATGTGTATATTTATTCTGGTTATAACTATCTATAATTGATGACAAGAGTATGTGATGTATACAGAGTATACAATATGAGTTTTGA
Source organism: Ptychadena robeensis (assembly GCA_036250615.1). Lineage (NCBI taxonomy): Eukaryota > Metazoa > Chordata > Amphibia > Anura > Ptychadenidae > Ptychadena > Ptychadena robeensis. The sequence goes on from CM070033.1 coordinate 126,866,955, forward strand.
ATATTTTAAAGTTTTGGTCAGGGTATGTTTATTAGAGACTTTTTACTTTTCAGACTAAAATCTTGTTTGGTGTCTTGAAAAGCCCATCTTGTATGTGGTGGGTTATTGATACCATAAGTCAGCATTTTCTCCCTAGTAATGCAATTTCCAATATCATTTAACTGTGCCTAATACATCAGCACCTTTATGAACAATTATTTATTGTATTTTCTGTAAAATACTACATACATTGAAGGTAAATGGATTAATTTGTATGCCAAATATCCAGACTTAAAAACTGACTTTTCAATCTGACGTAATGTTCTATCCTTTTTGTTTCTATGTTTTTACATTCAATGTTGTAAAGGCTGACTTTTTGCTAGAGGGGAAATTAAATGGTTGATCCCAGAAAGAAATTGACCATATACAATAAGCTGACAACCCCTGGTAACAGAGTGAATGACGCTTTGGGTCAATATTTAATTGAAAGCTTTCTAACACAATTTATCTGCTATGAAGAAGGCAAAATGGGCCATGTTTCTTAACAATATAAGACTATACTTGTGGTTAAAGTGGCCTCTTAATTCTTCAAAAAATCAGCTACCACATGCTGAAAATGCAATCTTTTTGCCAAAACTGCTGCCACTGCCCTTCTTTGAGTAGAAAGGATAGTTGAATTTAACAGTTCAACATACTCTTTTTTGGTGGCATCATATGATTAGTGATGAGCCACATAGGAAATATTTTTATTTTCAAAATATCGCAAATCTTTTGCCTACTATTGGCAACAAAAATGTGAGAATTCGTGATCTCCAGTCATTATTACCCTCATTTTGAAATATATTTTGATCGTGAATATTAGCAATTGCACTGTATTCGAGATCTTTGCGAATTCTCAAAGTGCTGATATTCAAAATAAAAATTTGCGATTGGAATATTCACAATCAACACTACATATACACTACAGCAGTCTGTAAAACACCAAACTTGGCCGAGCAAAGCCTGGCAATTTCCTAAAGCATCGCTTAATACTATTAACACTGTAAAGGTTAAATAGGTTGGCAGTTGTTGTAGTCAGCAAAATACCTTTAGTCTTCAGTCTACAGCCTAACTCCAAAATGTAATTACAAGCTATTGGAAATTCTTTAAAAAGGTGCTGGACCAAAACAAGACACAATGTTCCCCAAAAAAGCAAATTTTTTTCCAAGAAAAAACATGGCCAACCTTTTCAACCAACAGATTTTTATATTTTTGCAGTGAAAGGAAACATACAGACTAATGGCAGTGTGTTACTTTTCCTTTGGTAGAAAAGTGTTGGCGCCTCTGGCTACTTCTACTTGCTGACAGAATCCATGCATTAGCTTTCTTGGGATCATCTGATCTTGGACTAGTTCAGGGGTACTTCCAAAATATCAAGACATTTCCAGGGAACATCAAGATGATAATCTCCTATACTGAGAAAAAAATTGTTCTCAGCTCTTACATGAACATTTGCTTGATTGATCTTAGATTCAATTGGCCGCATTATTGTATAGTTTAGTGGCAAGCCTTTACTAACAAAGAAAAACATCCAAGCCAGGCTACATTTTGCAAAAACACAACTTCGGTCTTCCAAAAGCATGTTGGAAAAGGTTATGGTCTGATGAAACCAACGTTGGACTTTTTGGCTATAATTCCAAAAGATATGTTTGGCGCAAAACATACTGCACATGACCAAAAGAAAACCATACCCACAGTGAAGCATGTTGGTGGCATCATGCTTTGAGGCTGTTTTTCTTCAGCTGGAACTGGGGGCTAAGTTCAGATGGAGGGAATTGCGAACAGTTATAACTACCAGTTAATATTGGCACAAAACCTTCAGGCTTCTGCTAGAAAGCTGAACAAGAGCAACTTAACCTTGTTCTTCCTCCTCCCAACATAGCGTCGATCCATGGGCCCAAACAGTTCTAATTTTGTTTAATCAGTCCACAGAACACTATCCCAAA
>CM070033.1:126869018-126890311 GCA_036250615.1 Ptychadena robeensis
GAGTGGCCATCGCAGTCACCAGATTTAAATCCGATTGAGAACCTCTGGTGGGACTTGAAGTAAGCAGTTGCAGCGCGCACAAGCCTAAGAATGTGACAGAACTGGAGGCTTTTGCCCAGGAAGAATGGGCTAAGATACCCGTAGATATGATTCATGTTTAAAATCTGGAACTGGAAAAGGATGTTGTACTAGGATGTTGTACTAAGTACTAAGAATGAATGTCACTTGGGGGTTGAATAAAACTGATAATGATGTGAGCACAGAAAAGACATTTGTGGTTATTTCATTATTAATGTTATGTTATATTTCTCTGACTTACAAGTGCCTCTTTCATTTCATTGTAAACAAGATGACTGAAATGATCAAAATCAATGTCAAAATGACCAAAACACTCAATTTCAGTGGGTTTAATAATTTTGAACACAACTGTATCTTTGTCTCATTTTTGTACAGCACAGAAACCTGAAATTTTTTTATATGCACTGTATTTAATTATATATATATATATATATATATATATATATATATATAAAAGAAATGTAATTAAATATAAAAACAGCTCCTCACCGCCTGCTCAAACACACAAATATATGTCACATACAAACATTCAAACATATATGACGTTTATTTAGTTAGTATTGGCCCTCCTGTAATAATTGTAAAAAACACTAAGTGAAAAAATCACACAGGAAAATTGTTAACATATATACAGAGGCTTTTTCAACATCTGGCAAAAAGGGTCAACATGACACCACTAAGTTTCAATGAAGATTAGTCATGAGAGTTATCTACAGTCTTCATGCAGCTTCTGTTTCAGTACTGTATCTTGATATGGAGGTGGATAGTGGTAGGGGGTGGCGTCCTCAATTATATCATAACATTCTTTAAAAGTTAAAAAAAAGTCAAGACAAGGCAAACTAAACCATAACCCAAATCGTCCAAGGTAGCTGTAGTATATGTTACGCTAATTGGCTGCATTATCATATAGCATTATTGCTATTTTGTTTCTAGTTTTATCAGTACTCACATTTCTCTTTAACTTATTAAAAGCATTTGTTAGGGTGACATATTGGTAAAGATAATATAAAAGGAAACCCTGGCAAAAACTAACACTGGTGTATCTACACGATTGGTTCACTGTCTTATTCCCAGGAGTCCAGGATAGGCAAGTTCCTTTCTTTCTAATTGTTGCTCCCATCGAAATACAGTGTTCTCCCCAAAGCAGATTGGCCGGGCGGCCCGCCCGGGAGATTTTGGTCCCCGCCCGGCACACAAGTCCTCCACGGCGAGCAGCCTGACAGGCGGCGCCTCCCATTCTTCAGGAGCGCGCCACAGCCACTGAAAGACTCCGGCCCGCGGCACACTACCGGAGCCGCGAGCCGGAGTCTTTCAGTGGCTGCGGCGCGCTCCTGAAGAATGGGGAGGCGCCGCCTGTCAGAGGACTTGTGTGCTGCCGCTGGCCGGCAGCATATCAGAGAGGCCGCCGGCCCGGTGCCGCCCGGCTGAAAAAAAAATCTGGGGAGAACACTGGAAATATATAATTATTAAGAACATCCCAAGTTTTTATACTCTTTGTGCCCTTTAAGAAGACTTCTTTTTCTGATTTCCCACACTCACAATAAGTGAAGGCCGAACTGTCCGCAAGGTGGACAGTTCGGCCGCAAACATGAATGTTTGCACTCCTTCTAGCCAGCAAGCAGTACCGGTGTTCGACCTACCCCATTCGCTGGCAAGAAGGAGCTTACTATGCTTCCACCGGCAGAATCAGGAGCAGTAAGATACCTCCGGAGGAAGCATCTTTTCCCTAGAGACCGGGTAGAGAATCCATGTCAATATCACTTCCGGTTTTACCGGAACCTGCCCGCAAACAGGCGGTCATCAGACTTCTTTAAAAGTCCAATCCACCAGTTTGCAAATGGACCTGGCCGAAGTTCAGTCATCACTCATGATGAGTTACAGTAGAACAGACACTAAATAGAACTCTCAATATAGAAAATGAATTTTTTTCTCCACATGGTTGTTATTCCCCCTTTCCCTGATTATTTGTGAAGATAGAAGGAATATCATTTAACCAACTCCCACCCCAAAAGTATAGATTAAACTCTAGGACTTTTAAAGCACATGCTTGAGCTAAAGCATTATATTGCTTAATATTGAATGTTACCCAAGTGCGAAAGGAATTGAAATGTACTAGGAATATGGGCTTCCTTTCAATGAAAGAAAGTTATTATACTACAATGGGGATCATGTCTAGATGTTTTAAATAAATCCATTTGTCATGCATGTGCCTTAAAAAGTCCCGCAGTTTAATCTCAACTTGGGGTTTGAGTTGGTTGAAGGACAATCCTTCTATCTTCCGCTCTTTTCCTTTTTTTTTTGTATACTGGAAATTGAATAATCTATTGACTGGCCCGTTCATGCCCCCCAACCAACATGTCCATGCTAACAAACCAATGGCATTCTCGCTGTTTGTTCCTCTTTTGTGGGCATTTCATTTATTTGAATAGAAAAACCACTGGGAAACCGGGTCCGATGCTTTTTAGGCATGGCTTTCCCAAGTTCCACTGATGTCCATTAAAATTAAATTTGTGGAAAACAAAGCAGCACAAATGGACGCTGTTCTATTCATTTGAATGGGAGGTATTGTGTCTGTGTTTGCAGCAAAAGAAGCAGTGGAAACAAGCCCTTCAAGGCAAGACTTGGTATTTTTTCTTTTTCATTCCCAAATCAGTATCTCCTGACGCAGGGAGGAAGGTTTAGGAAGCTATGTGTAACCAACACAACAGGGCCATTTTCTTCTTACCTCCTGAATTCTGATCTAAACATCTAAAAGGACCACCCTTCTCCATCATCTATTGGCACTCTCTCATTAACTCCCATGTAACACAGCATCAATTGTGCAACTGACTGCATTCTAATGGATCTGACATAGGATACTTCACCAAAAGTTGTAGGGAACGTGGAGCAGGGTAGAGCACCTGATGACATCACTCAGAGTTTGTGTGCAATCAAAATAAACAGTAATAAAGAAACAAAATGAGACCACAGAAAGCTTAGTGTTTAGCTTTTAAGGCATTTTTTATGAAGTTTAAATGTTCACATTCCCCTCTTTTGAGTGGTAGCCATTTATAAAACATTGATTTCCTGCCAAGGTAGACAAGCTATTAATTGTGAAATGTTCATCTGTTTTTTTAAAAAGGGTGACAATAACATTAATTAATATAATATTATTTTGTTGTTTCTCATAATGTATATGACTTTTCCTTAAGCCCCCCATAGACAGGCAGACTCCTCCATGCAACTTCTGTACAACCAACTTTTCTTCTACCAAAACCATGTAATAGGAGGACCTTTCTACACCTTCCAATCACTATGTATTCTATCAGGGAGGTCACTATACTACATAGTTGTTGGTAGGTCTCATGGAAGTTGTATGGAGGAGTCTGCCTGTCTATGGGAGGCTTTAGGGCTTTATTACACTACATTCGCTAAGTTGCCAGGAATGCATTGGATCTGCAGTGCACATTTCCCAGTATGTGTTTTTTGGACCCACTGATATTTGCATGTCCATCAAAAGTGTATTAGAACTGCAAACACCTACTCATTCAAACTGCATTCAGCGGTTCAGCAGTGTGTTATAAAAATGTCTAGAAACTGCACAGTGCAATGCTGTGAGAGTGGAAACATGGGCGAAGAATCGTCAGTGGGGGGTCGACAGGGGTGAGTTCCTGTGCCCTATGCATTAACAATAACTGACTGGCGGACTGAGTGGGGCTGCAGAAGAATGCCCAAAGGGCCACATGCAGCCCCCGGGCCGCTGGTTGGGCACCTGGGATGTATAGAAAAAAAGAGCCTTCTCATATCACTTAAAAAGGTTGGCTTAAGCTTTACCGAGAACTTCAAAACAAATGTAGTATGTGCCAACACGTTGTAGTATTTTATAGCCTAGACCAATGACGGCAAACCTTTTAAAGGTTGTGCCCAAACTGAAACCCAAACCCCAATTATTTATCTCAAAGTGCTGGCATCACACACACATGAATTATTTAAACATACATAACATTCACCACCCTTTACCTCTAAAATATATCTGTGCCATATATGATTTGCTTTAGGCATCTGAAACAAGTAAAGTACAGAGAGAAACAGAGAACTGACAGCTCAGAGAGTCAATAGGATAGCATTCTCTCCTATATCAGCCTCAGTGTTGGTCGACAGCTCGCGTGGCATCAGAGAGGGCTCCAAATGCCACATGTGCCATAGGTTCGCCATCACTGGCCTAGTCGAAATAAAATGAGCCAGGCCATTGGTACAATGGTATTAGATTTTTTTTACAGATAATGAACCATTTTATTGAGATAAGATGTAATGTGTCAGGAGTTCTACTATGTATTCCATGTATAATTATATAAATATAATGTAATGTTTCTAGTGTTCATCCAGTCTTCTGACATATTGCAGCGTCAGGCAGTTAACTAATTTATTTCCTGATTTGGAAATGTTGATTCCTCTACCCTCTCCTGGTATTAAGAAATCCTTCAGTGACTTCAATGATAAAACCTGTATGTTAATCTTTAATGACGAGTCGTATAGTACGTCGAACAATATAGCTTTGAACAACAGTTGAAGCAACATAATGTATACAAAACCTGCGTCATATAAAACAAGTTATAGTATAAAAACAGATAAAAAGTTTCAGAGTAGCTACTTACTTGCTATAAATATCTATTAATTATAACAGTGAGGTGCCGAACCCGATAGAATTTATTGTGACCAGAGTAATAAAATGAAATCATGTCTGTAGTTTCGGAAGGGTGTGTTTATAACTTGTTATGTTACCGTGGTAACTACACCTAAACCTCAGAAGTGATGAACATCTCAAACATCTTTCCTCATATTTATAGGTTGGGTTTTGTAGAAACACATAGCAACCACTGACATTAGCATATCGATGCAATGTGAAGTGAAACGTCATATTCAGAATTGTATTTTTATTACAGAGTATTTCAGTAGTGCTCATGGGCCATTATGACATCAGACTATAACATTGCCAGTATGTTGTGGGAAAAGACTGACACCACACACCACACACTTACGTTTTACTACTGACTTTGCAAAATTATGCTCTGTTACAAGTATGCAAGCATTTACACACTGGGGCAGTCAGGTGCTTTCTGGGCAGCTCTGGTGTGTAAACCTATGTCTCCACATCTGTCGGAACCCCCTATGCTAAGCACAGTGCTTGGGGGGGGGGGGTTCCGACGGAGCACATACACTTCACCTGCTTGGCGGATGCTGTGTTCTCACGGCGCTGAGCCGTTCCACCGATGCAGGGGTTAATGAAGTGCAGTAGGTTAACCCCTGCATCGGCAGATGTCTGAATAAAGCATGCGCAGGCCAGCTAAAGTGTATGCGATCCATCTTAAACCCTGCCAAGCACTGTGCTTAACGTAGGGGTCCCGACGGATAACAAAAGCTGTGGAGACCCCCCCAAAGCCTGAAAATTTACTTTGTAAATAGAGCCTCACCAAGGAGTGATCTCTTTGGGCCATGTGGTTATCAGGATGAATGCGTCCCATTAATCCTACTGAGCTCTCTAGCATCTGTAACCAGGAAATGATCTCATCCGTAGCCAGGAAGTAATGTCACCCTGGTAACCACATGGCCTGAAGAGATCACTCCTTTGTATGGCCGCACTCTACTTTAATCTGAGTATTTTATCTTTTATTTTACCATGTACAGTACTTTGCTTTGTTGAACTAGGTTGTGTCCTTGTTCCGTCTTTGTCTGTTACAGGGGGGCCACACTTCTTCAATTTGAGAGCTGCAGACCCACACACAACTTAAGCCCCCCACCCCCATACCGTCCCATTTTTGTGATCTTTGCTCAGGCCCCATACAACTACTGGGGGCCCCTCTGGCCACTGACATCACTTTAACTGTGTAACTACCACTGACAGTTGTGCAAAACTATTTATTACCTTCCTTAGCACTTCGTCCCTAGAAAAGCCTGAATGCTGCATGGCTTCACTGCCTGTGATAGAGTATCGTTTACTGATGGGTGCAATCTGGTTGGATGTTTATTGTATCTGACCTCTGCTTTGTTCCTGATCATTCTCTGCCTGCCACCTGCCCTCACCCTGCTTGGACCTGACTATGCCTTTTCCTAAACCTGCTTGGACCTGACTATGCCTTTTCCTAACCCCTGCACTACCCTTTTTGTATGATACCTGGCTTTTTTCTGACTCCACTCTTGCCTCATGGTATCCTGTACTATGTTTGTGCAGGGGTGTCTGATCTTAGTGCCAGTGGGCTCCTGGTCCATTGCAAAACCCTGATCACAGATGATATCCTTCGCCTGGGGACCTGGAGGCAACTGAGTGCTGGGATGGTGCAACTAGACACACAAGGCTAAGAAGGGCTTGTCTATAGGAAGAGTGCAGCAGAGATGGGGGGGGGAGGGTTGATGTCTGGGCAGCATTTGCCTCACAGTGGCAGTGGGGATTTGATGTCCACACAAGTTTCACACTACCCCTGCAATTGCGTTTTTGAAAACTCGCTGCAGCAAGTATTTTTGCAGATGAAGCTCAAGCATCTCCCTAAAGGTAGCCATACACAGGTCAAATTCTCCACTAGATTTTTGACCGATCGATCACTGTGCGTGTTCATGAGATCGATCGGCAATCGATCAGCAATCAATCAGGTTTTGCTCACCCTGTCCGACCCCAAAAAATCAGAATCGACTCAAAATCTGATCGGACAATGTTGTTTTTTTGGTCGATCGTTTGGCAATCGGAGTACATTGATGGACCCACAGCCCTATGCAGCAGCCTTTCCGATCTATGGATTTTGTGGAATCGGCCATTTTGGAGGTCGGCTCATGTCCAAATCGACCACAAATCGGATTCACAAAGTGGTGTTGCATCGATTCCCGATCTGATCAACCCATCAATCGGCAATTGATCGCTGACAAATCGACCTGTGTATGGCAACCTTTACACTCGCATGGGAGGCGCAAGCACATTACACAACAAAATGATTATTTTTTGCTGGTAATGGACTCGGTTAGCGGATGCAATAGCATTACCACTGCCGTGTCCGTTATCGCCAACGGAAGCACAAGTGGTGTGAATGAGCTCTGAGATGACACCCCCATAATAGGGAAAAAGCCCCACAAAAACCCGGGGGACACTTTATGTTGCACCTGCTAATACTTTGCCTTCCTGTCTCCTCCTTTTCTCATCCTTATGGTAACATCATTAAATAGAAAATATTTCAATTTTTCTGTCATATCTTCCTTACATATCTAAGAAGATTATATGTAATACTGCACCAACAACAGAAATCCAATGAATGAAAAGGCAGGCCAGGGACATCAAGACTGGGGAGGAGAGACCTAAATGGTGATTTTTGTACATAAGCCAGGAAGTAAGGCAACTCTATAGAAATTGTTGCAGCTTCTAAATCACATTGAGAAATTAAGCTTAACTAGCTGAGTATGTGAGCTGATTGGAAATGGCTGAAAAGCAAAATTGCTGGAGATGTAGAGAAGGGTTGTGGGAACATTGGAAAAAAGAAGTTTTTCTGTAGCACATGTAGCTTTTGCATAAATTAAGTTCAAAGTCAAAGTCTTAAACTTGACTGTGAACTTAATTTATGCAAAAGCTATTTGTGTTAGAGCAATACTTTTTGTAGTATACCCACAACCCCTTTCTACATCTCCAGCAAGTTTGGTGATGATACAGTGTTCAGGGGCTTTGTAATTAACTTAAAATTGTTGAAATGGTTGTATTTTTTAAAAAGAATTTGCAGCTGAGGCGCAGTACAGTACCACAACGCAGCTAGGGTTATCGCAAGGTACGCAGGCTTCCAAAAGAAAATCTTTCACACTAGGCATTTGATTCATGCTAATGCACATTAGTGCAAACAACCTGCAGCATGCATCTCCCATACACTTGTATGAAGTCGCAAGTGCAGCACACTGATAAATGCAAGTTTTTTTAGTGGTTATTGGCAAAAAACCGCAGCTGCAGAGCACATAGTGTGAGAGGGCCCTAATAAATTTCAGTATAGAGCAGCTTAAAAATATGTGGAATTAAGATAAATCTTTCAAATTTAAAGCAGGTCAGGGACCTTTCACACTAGCCGTTCCATAGAGTAGCACAACACAGCCTGGCTAGCGTTAACACAAGGTGGAAAGCTGTGTACTTTTTACACTGGCCCTGCGTAATACACAGTGATGCACAGTTTTGCAGACCTGGAGCAAACGCTTGTATGGGAGATGCAAGTGCATGTCAGTGTAGAGTTACCACTAGCACGTCCTTTATTGGCAAAAAACGGCAGTACAGCTGTAGCATTGCTCAGGGTAACACGCTACAGCAACCAGGTCCTTTCAGATAACTTCTATGCCCAATTTTGTCACATGCTTGCATCCAAAGAATTAACGCAATGTCCACACAGCTGGTTAGGGTGGATAACTGTTTAATAGAGCAGTATGTACAGAAGGGGTTACAATCCAACAAAACCTAACCAGCTGCTCAGGGATGTGCTGATGGCTCTTGCCCAGTAAAGAATAGAAGGCAGTCATTGAAAGTTACAAGCTGTGGTTGAGGCTTCCTCACCCAGACCCTGGCTGGGAACACTCTGCAGGCTGCAGGAGAAGGTAGAATAGGAAGGGAGCACAGGGCTCCTAGCTCTGCAGTGGGTAGAGCCCAGGCAAAAAGGACCTGAGAAAACAGTTACAAGGTAAATATATAATCTCTGCCTAGGAGAGGTTATTAGCCAGTATCCAGGTGCAGAACTTACTCAAAAGAGCGTGAAAAAGAGCCTTGACTCATCCCTGGCAGCTGCTGTACAGAAAATGATACTTTCCTTAAAGGTATATACACATTTTACACATACATGTCTTGGCCAGCTATATACAATATACAGATTTAAAAGCTTTGAGTGTATTTCAAAACACTACATTGCCATAGCATATATAATGTGAAACGGCCCTCAAGCTGTTTTTGAATTGCTTTTGTCTGGATTCACATTGACATGTATGAAGAATAAAACTTTTGTAAATTTTGTAAGAAGAATAGGATGCACTGTAATGGCTTTTCAAATGCACTGTATTTACACAAATGGGATGCAAAGCAAATGAAGGAATAAGTAAAGTGTACACTGACTGCTATTGTCAAAATTCAAATACAGCATTTCACATACTTCTAAACTGCTGCACAAACAGAAACAACACAGTATATTGAAGAGGTTAGACTGACAAGCAATCTATACAGCAGGAGGACCCTGCACTACATACCGTACATAAACTCCCTCACCCCACATGCTTGGCTGTGGAGGGTATAACAGAAGGCTCCGTTAGAACACAATCAGTACAAATGGTAGATACATGTTTATGACACCAAAACTAAAATAATAATAAATTACATATTAATGCGGCATTTTTCTTTTTTATGTTTGCAATCATTGAAAGTTCTCTGCTAATCCAATGTAAAGTTCATATATTGTAACTCATCAGTCTTCAGTTGTATCTACTTTTGCAGAAGTTCTTTATTTCTCATTAATGAAAACTACTTACATGACCTGTCCTGGTGGGGAAATTAAGAGTCATGGATCTATGGAATAGCAACAATGTCAGCCTTTACGGTTCTCATGTGATAGACTAAACACTTCTACATCTCCATTACATAGGGAGGAGTTTTTTTTAGTTTACAGAAGATAGCTGGGAAGGCTGATAGCATTCACATTTGTAATCAGTGCACAGGAAATGACTAGAACACTGAAATCCTGATATGATCAACATGTGCTTATACTGTAAAGCCTGCCATACACACGCCGATGTGTGTAGCAGACTAGTCCCGATATCTTTCCGGGAGGCTCACGTGATGACGTCATCACGTTAGCCTCCCGTTGCATTATGGGGCCCCTTCATTTGGCTGGGCACCCTTTGTGTGCCGGCCATAAGCTGCAATGAAGACGCCGTTTTCATTGCAGCTTATGGCATCGGCTTTCATCGGCTCGCGCCGGCCAGAGATTATCGGACATGTCCGTTCTCTGGCCGGCCGAGCAGTGGGGCGATAGGGATCTGTCGCCCCATGTGGGCACATGCGGATTAGCGGCCGATTTTTAACCTGACCTACGGCGCGAGCGCGATAAAAAATCGTCCGCTTATTGGCATGTGTATGGCTAGCATAAGTAATGTACTTTTATTGCATTTTCTATAAAAATATATATTGTCCCAACCTAATGTCCGTTGGTGGTTTCCCTGTCCATACATTTAAACTGTTGATGGGTGTACAGTGCTCAATCATTCTCCTGGGAATGATCACTAAAGATCACATCCAGCAACAGTAGCTGGACATTTTTACTAGCTTTAAGTAAAGCTGTTTTATATTTGTTGGAGATTTATCAGTTTGAAAATTAGTCAGTGCTCATCTCTCTCAATGATACTGAGCAGAAGCAGAAGACTGGCAGCAGTTCTAATCCTTGCCACTCCATCCAAAATTGGGGAAAACATTTTCACTTGACAACATACAATTCATCCAACACTGATTTGGTCATTGGTCCAAAATTTTCCAAAGTGTCTGGGTAGCAAGTGATCGTGCTTGGCCATATAGCAGGGAGCAGCGCACTAGGCACTAGCTGGCAGTAATAATATCAGTGTGTGCCATCTGCCTAAACCCAGCCAGGACAATAAAACACAATATTTTAAAGTTAATGATTGCCATTAATATTGACCCCTTATATGATGTGTTGCCTTGTGTAATTAGTAATGGCAGTCCAACACATTTGTACAATAGTTTTACCTTGCTGTACAGTCCACACCAATGCACACAGTGTGTGTTTTGTGACATGATGTGATGACAGGAATGTTGCAGGTACACTTTTCTATCAAGGTATGCTGTCTCAGGCATCTTCTGTGGTTATTGGGTAGCCACAGATGATGAGAGTCGTATATATGCCCAGGGATGTTGCTTCATGCTTGGCAGCCTACTGAGCTGTGTAAACACTACACAAGTGCCATAGAGTACACACAGCAAATTCAAATAACACTGGGGGGGAGAAAGGAGAAAGTATTTGCTTGTAGTCTCTTCCCTACCTCCTGGCAATCGTATGTTTTTCCTATTTAGTTCCACTATAATACTATAACACATGGAAACATATTGCACTAATTCAATGCATCAATTTACTCTTCAACGTGAACTGTGAGCACAAAATATTTTTCTAAAATGTATTTTGCTTGAGATACATATATACAGCAGTTTTGTGCAAGCTGTCAGCCAGCACAGAGGAGAGAACTGCAGCCTATTGCTGTCAGTTCTCTTCCCCTCTCTTCTGATTGCACACAGTGCACCATACCCTCTCCTATTCTATCGTATAAGAAAGTAGTTGTGTGTTTACATGTTTTGTGTGCGTATATGATTTGTATGTATATAATTCAGGTTATATTGCCATGCCAGCACTTCAAGATAAATAAGTGGGGTTTGGGTTTTAAGCTAGCCATACACGTGTCGGATTCCATGTCCAATCGATTCATCATCCGATCGATTCCGGCGATTCTGCCGGGAATCGCAGGTGTGATCAATCGGCCAATTAAGAGTATCCATCGCAGCATACCACCTTGTCCAAGCGGATTCCGGCACGATTCCGTGTGCGATTCCACCTCCGATTCCACCTCACAAATGGCAACTCCCCCTGATCCGGGCAGAATCGGATGAGAAAGACCAACATGTTGGTTCTCTGTCCGATCCGATTCTGGGCCCCTGAACGATCGGACCTGATCGATCGGACAAGGTGGGCTGCATGCGATTCCGGCACGATCGTTTCGCGTGCACGCGCCCGGAATCGATCGTGCCGGAATCCGGTGCCAATCCGACACGTGTATGGGGGCCTTTAGTTTGGGCACTCGATCTCTAAAAGGTTCACCCTCATTGCTCTAGCCTATGCAGGGAGAAGAGCTATTGGGGGACCCAGGACCCCACTTACTATAGGCTGCCTGTATACAACTAGAGGAGAAGGCAGATAAGGGACCAGCAACTAGGGATGGACCGAACTGTTCGCCGGAGAACAGTTCGGCGGGGAACGAGCATGTTCGCCCATCCTCTCGCCGGCGGACAGTACGGGTGTTCGACCCGCCCCGTTCGCCGTCGAGAAGAAGATCTAAATTCTTCCTCCGGCAGGATCAGAACCTGCGAGATCGTGCCGGAGGAAGAATCTTTTCACTACAAGACCGGGCATGCAGCCGGTGTTGTAGTGAAAAATCCGGCTTGGAGCAGGAAGTGACGTCAGTGATGTCACATCCTGCGCCCGTAACCAGGAACTATGCGTTCCAGGTTGCGGTCCAAGGACCGGATGTGACGTCACTGACGTCACATCCGGTATTTCCGATTCAAATTCCCCGCCTAGAGGCGGGGAATTTGAATGTGTCCGCGAACAGGGCGGACAGCGGACTTATTTAAAAGTCCGACCCACCCGTTCGCGGACAGTAAATGGCGATGTTCGCCCATCTCTTCCAGCAACCCTGCACATGCAAGAAGTGACTGGATTAGCAGTAGTTTACTACATGGATTTGAAAAAAAATCGAATAAATAAGGCACACCAAAATTCAAATTAGAATACAATATTTGCTGATCCTGGAGCTGTACGTCTATTCAGATGGTAGACAATTGTCACTAGGAATGATCATTCTTGATCATTCCCAGTGACATGAGAACAAACGAGCGCTGTATAAACAGCAGTCGATCTGTTCTATAAACATGAAAGGGGGAGGACAAGAAAGTGGCACCACTTCTCTATAGGAAATAGTAGCAGGCAGGTAGATCCAGTTGATACCAGTGTCCCCATCCAAAGTAAGTGCTGACACACACGACTGGCCGTGCATTATGACATCATCACACACAGTCGATCTGAAAGAGAATTGGTGAAGAAATGAAACGTCTATGCCCAGCTTTAGGTTTGGACAGCGGGCAGGCGAGGTCACTGACTGATCTATCAGGACATATCTCCCAACAAGCGCCCTGCCTGTTGCCTTCTATTGGGGAGAACGCAGTGAGGTCCTGCTTGCTCCCCTTCCCTCACCAATAAACAGAACAAACGCTGTGCGTACCATGCTCATTTATTTTCTTGTCACTGGGAATGTTCAAAAGTGTTTACAGGGCTTTATGGAGAGCAATGCAACGTAAACTACATGGACATGTAAGATAATAGTCGTTGGGAAAGACCCTTTATGATCGCACACAGCGTCTAGAGAATAAATAGGTGCTGTATGCAAAGTACTCATTCTGTGCGAGTAGAGGGGAAAGGAGGGAGGATGCTGCATCTTAATAGGAAATAGAGACCATCCAGTGGGTCTGATCGATGCCAAAGCTAGATATTCACAATCTCTCATGATTGTCTGCGTTTACTATTATCTAGCGCTTCACTCTAGCGTAAAGGTGTCCATACACGGTGTGATTTTTCCTTTGCCTTAAAAAATCAAGGGTTTAAATTAAACATTTAAAAATCTATTCCTTTTTACCTGAATCGATTAAACATTAAACAAATGTTGGTAAATTTCAGTAGATCGTTCAAGTATCTAATGGGTTTTCTTGGTCTTTTGATCGATTGTATCTGATGGTACTATGGAGTATGCACATAAACAGCTTAGGAAAGGAATCTTTTTAAATCATTCAATGTAAAGCCCCCCATACACCTTTAGATTCCTCCATACAATTTCCATCAGATCTACCAACAACTATGTAGTATAGTGACCTCCCTGATAGAATACATAGTGATTGGGAGGTGTAGAAAGGTCCTCATATTACATGGGTTTGGTAGAAGAAAAGTGGATTGTACAGAAATTGTATGGTAAGATTGTAAGGTGTATATGGGCCTTTAGACTAAAGCTAGCCATACATGGTTCAATTGACATCAAATCGATCATCAATTCGATCAAAGTTTTAGATCATTAAAACGTATGTCGATTGTAATTGAATCGAAGTACACACCACATTGAGTATGCAATCAAAATTGATAAAATTTAATCGTTTTTAAACGTAGAGTAATCAAAAAGCGATTGTCACAGAGTGATTAAAAAGGGACCATTGATGTTTACAGAGTGATCAAAAAGTGGTCACAGAGGAATCAAAAACCCATAGGTCATATCTTTGCATTTTAATCCAGTACATTATAATCGTGGCCAAAGGACACTGGGGGACACACATTACATTAGGAGATGTATTCACAGAGATCGCCATTTGCATGCTTGTGTCTCAGTGAACAGACACACAAGCCATTACAATGCATGCTTGCATGGTTTAAATGACTGTATTGCATTTCCCTCCTCCCAGAAGTTACAGTATGCTAATTGATTGAATCGAATCTCAATTGGACGGGTCAAACAACAGTACAAAAAATGAGACACAATGTGGGGACAATAAATCAAAATTTTCCAACTGGTCCGATCAAATTTCGATCGAGCAAAATGACAATTAAAATCGAATTTCAACGATCGTACCATGTGGACATGCTTCAATTTTCAATCAATCCACTAAAAAAATTTATCGAATTACATCGATTGTACAGTCAATTGAACCATGTGTGGCTAGCTTAACAGTCGATATTTCCTTCGCTCAAGCCATTTGAAACTAAAGCTGGCCATACACGGCTCGATTTTTCATTCAATTCCTAAATGATCGATCTGCATGCACATTTGCGGCGATGGATTGATTGGTATTTGAACGCAGCCCACCTGGAGCAAAATTGACCATTGAATAGAAATTCGACATGTTAGTATTTCCCTGTTTGATCGCCATTACTTTAGTTTACATTATTAGTATCGACCAGGGATCGATTTCTCCAGGGGGTGCTCATTGATTCCCTGAAGGGTAGTTGTGCAATTGTTTGCTATTCTTGCATCACCCCATTGTGATCAATAGAATAACGATCGCTAAGGAATAAAGCCATGTATTGCCGGCTTAAGATCCATCAAGAAAAAGTCGATACATATATGGCTGGCTTAACGGGAGCAATGCAGTTAAGACTGTATACAGGAGGAGAAAGATGGGGGGGTTGATGAGTGGCCAGTAGGTAGCAGGCAGGTTGGTCATTTAGCAACCTGTGCTGCCAGCTCTCTGAACTACCGATACTGACAATTGTACATGCACTATATATTTGTCAGATAATTTACACAGGTGGTCACTTGCCATTCCCAACTATCCATAAGCTGTGACTTCCTGGCAGGTGCACCTCCACCACCCATAGGGGTTATTTGGGGGCAGTTGTCAGTATCTGACCATCTGCATAATGTATGTAAAGCTAGCCATACACACATCAACTTTTCCTCAATCAATCACGGTGTTATTGATTTGAAACATATTTATTTGTTTCCAAAGCCCTGTGCACATTCTCCATTGTACAGTGGGATGCAAAATCGATTGAAATACCTAGAAAATTCTGTCAGATACTTAAAGGATCTTCTGAAATTAATACGATCAAGGCAGGGAAAAAAGAATTGATTTTCTAACAATCGACTTAAGCGATTTTTTCAAGCCGATCCAACAAAAAAATCGAACTGTGAACATTACATGCTGTACTCAGCAGCATGATGCGGCTTCAGGATGAACTGACCATGTCAATACACCCTTGGCATATTGCGTCCACTCTGTGGTGGCATATAGGGGTTACGTGGGGGGGCAGATATCAGAGACTCAGCCTAATTTTCCAGTGAGATGTGCATATTACAGCTTTTGTGAATTATACCTCCATACATACTCTGTATTCTGGCAAGTTACTATATAATATCTATATAAGAGCTTTAAAACCTATTTTATATTATAGTAAATATACTTTGAGAGAGGAGGATGCAGTGTAAAATCCATTGAGATGAGTTAATATGTAACCTTCTAGCAGCAGAGAGGTTAAAGCCTGGCTGTGTCTTCCCATTAGAAGGTGGTGCTAGGTGAGAGCAGGAATGTGACTAGTTCAGTTTGGTGAAGGGAGGGTGGGGTCAGGTAGAAGCTAATGCACTGAACCAACAGGAATCAGCTATTTACCTGCTGCAAAGGTGGGACTGAGATCTCCATTCCTTCTACGTAGGATCTACAGGGACTCGTTTGTTTCTGCCATCTACCTGGACTGCCTTGGAAACATGAATTGCTGCTAGAGAGTATTTCTACTGTAAACAAGGACTAGAAGCTACCAACATGAAGAAAAACAGCTCCATGCAGGGGACCCTTAATAAGCTTTTTGGAAAGAAGAACAGTAATACCAATTCTCTGTATGCGGATAATCCACCATGGATGAAGCCTCAGGGAGTCAAGAAGACCTCAGTTGACTACAATGGTTAGTGATTGGGACTTGGATTATTATTATTTATATAGTGACAACATATTCTTTTGTGCTTTTACATTAAACTAGTTGAGATGCAACACACAGGTACAGACTATGACACAGGAGGAGAAAAGGACCCTACCCAATCCAGCATTGGGGCTGCATACAGTCAGGTTGTCCCTGTATAATGGGACATGGCTGAGTTTTGGGTGAATGTGGCTGCATTATGTCTGATTCACAACAAATCTGCTATAATGGGAAGATTTATTTTCTAGGTCTTGCTCCTAGGTTTAACCCCTATTCTATTATAAGACGTATGGCATGTTGATATATGGCTGTATATGTTGGGTACATGGATATCCACTAGATTTAACTCTAGAAAATCTATTTAAACATTGTACATGTACTAGACACATTGATATTTGCTACTAGAATTCTATTGTAGGATATGTTGGGTACCTGGATTTGCTAGATTTAACCCATTTTCCGCTGTAAGATATACAGGGCACATCGATATCTTCTAGATCTATAATTTTTTTTTCCATAAGATATAAGGCACATAGATAACTCCTAGGTTTAACCCCTATTTCAGACCATTATAATCTCTGCAGACCAGTACGAATCTGTTCATTATCCAGGGATCAGTCAAATTCATTAAACTTTTATATCAGGCCAACCTGTAGACCTGTTGGATTATTGTCTGTACAGGGAAATTGTCAGAGAAAGTAATGACAAGCTGGTTTTATACTGCATGATATCTATCTATTATTACCTGTGTTGAGGAAATGTTGGGTTATTTAAGAGCTGACAAGTGAATGTACTAGGGTGTGATTTACTGAGATATGGGAAACCATCTGTGTTTCCATAAAATAATCAATATGTGCTAATTGCAAATATTGTAATCGCAAATGTAATATTATAATGATAATATAATATCTTCGTAATTGGGAATATTTGAGATTTGATTAGTACATACCTAACATGCGTTGTGTTTTCAATATGCGCATGTACAAGTCCCGATTTACGCAGTGTAGGTAATATTGATTGGGGATCACAAATTCTGGAATTTACTAATTTATTGCGAATATTAGGCAAAAATGTTTCGATATTTTGCAAATCAGAAAATTGCCTATGCTGCTTATCACTAATAATGCATAGATTGCAATTGCTAAAGCATTTCTTTAGCTGTAAAGTAGATAGTTACTTGTTGTGGTCACCAGAACAGGTGTCTCTATTGGAATATAACATTTTGGATTTTGTGTACCAAAGGCTCTGGTCACAAGGGTTAATGCAGAGAGTAAATCTTCGCAGCTGGGGCACAGACGGCAGTAAAAACGTAGGTTGTAACCCTTCACATACTCCTATCTAAGCCTTACAAAAGTTGATAACTGATTGCATACGTGAAGAAGATTAAAACTGGGCATAGAGGTTAAGATTTCCCAGCGATCGATCTTTTAAGCGATCGTACATTCGATTCCGGAATGTTGGTGAACATTACAGTAAGGGTTCTTGTTGATGAGCTTTGTGTCCCAGTGTTTGACATGGAATTGGAACACATGTCATATGCAGGCCACTGCAATCCTATTGACTTTAGCTAAGCAGTACATTGTAGTTCAGAAGAGTTGTCAGACCTGCTTTTGTTGTTCTGTGTTTCTCTGGAAGCAGAATGTCCCATTAAGGTGGGTTTGACCTGCATGGAAAGCAGATAGAGCACACACTTTTCTTGTTAAACATTGCCTTTGCCATTTGTCTGTATATTTTTGCATCTAACTAGAAATGAGCTACGTGGAAAACAATCGGGCCTTTAGTATGTTCCTAACCTAATAATACATATTTGCCTTTTAAAAATTTCAATTGCAATCACAAAGAAACCATGCTGGCTTAGCGCTTAACAAACAATGTGTACTCATGAGCTGGCATAGTTCGAACACCCACGGAACTTCGCAAAATCAATAAAACTGGATTTACTTCTTGCACAATGGATTTGATGTCACCTTTAAACTATGATCTAATCGAAATGTGGAATGTCTTAGACATGTACAAGAAATGTCTGACTCAGATAATTGTCGTACGCACCATCAATGAGAAAATGACCAATGAACCCTTTATTCTGGAAGTCAATAGTTATTTGTAATGTCATTTGTTTGTCGGTTGTAATGTCAATAATTGGATGGTTAGACCTGGCTGCTGCTTTGTAGTAGCATTAAAGTGTTATTAAACCCTCATGTGAAACTGTAAAAACATGTACTGTGTTTCCCCAAAAATAAGACCGTGTCTTACGTAGATTTTTGCTCCCAAAGATGTTCTATATCTTATTTCCGGGGGTTGTCTTATTTTTCAAGGAAATAGAATATGGCACCAGGGTATTGGGGTGGGGGGATGACTTAAAATGACACAGGGGAGATCAGAGGGGGAATCAAAATGGTATAGGAGACCCAGAGGGGGGGTCACCATTTTAGTAACCCCTTCTGATCCTCCTGTGTCATTTTGATTCCCCCCTCTGATCCCCCATTCCAGAGTTACAGTGCTGTATATCTGAGGGTGCTTAATTTTTTTTTAGGGGGTGCCTTATATTTCAGCATGAGGCAAACATTTTAAGGGTGCCTTATTTTCGGAGGATGCTTATTTTCGGGGAACAGGGTATATACGCTTACACTAGCATTGCTTTCATGTGTTTCTTTTCAGTTCAACTTTGTGGCTAACTTTTAGCTATTGCAGTCATTTGACGCATTGCTTTTCAAGTGGCGGGGGCAATGACGCCCTGTGGATAAAGGCTCATTGATGACATGTAGAAAAGTATAATGCGAATACATGAACCTGTCATAGTCATGTGATGTGCTGTTGACATCCTTCTGGGAAGAGTCTTGTGGACTTTGAAGCAGGAAATAAACTATACTCCAAAGTGCAAAAGTGTCTTCTCTAAAAATAAGTGGGTGCAGTCATAGAACCACTAGTACGAAACAAGTTTAAGAATCGTCTTTCTTAAACTCCCTGTCAATACTATTTAGCCCTAAAATGTGATTCCTGCTCTCTCTTCTCCTCCCTGCCCCTTCACATTCCTGCATCATCAATGATTGCCTAGTAGCCTATGCTTGTATTTCAATAAAGAAATATGGCCAGGGCACCCCCCTCCTCCTCCACATCAGAGGAGCAGGTAAGCTACTCAGAATGTGGCTTGAGGTTACCAATTTCCCTTCTAAAAACCTACCCAGAGCCAAGCTTGTTAATAGAGATGGTCGAATAGTTGAAAAATTCGACCCTCTCTACTTGTGAATACCGTTAAGGGGGTTAATGCACTCAAAGTGAATCATAGAGTAAATAAATCTTGACATTGTTACAAAATATCTAAATATTTTACTTTTTGCATGGACAAACACACTTCTGTATTTTGGTTTTGTTGTGGGTCTGTCAGTTTCTGCTCGGTCATCATGTGCTAGTGTAGGAAACTATACTTGCTAAAAGTCAACGTTTTAGTGATTTTTGGTCAGTTTTATGCCATTTTCTAGAATGTCATTACTTTTCTATACTGCAGTATTGTCTAAATGTTAGTTTGTTTGACAGTTTGTTTGACAATGCTTTTATAGCTTTTTTTTCCCTCATTCATTTAAACGCATAAATTTTTTCCTCTGGGTTTCCAGCTCTAAAAACTGTCAGAAATATGGTATATCTTATAACTATGTGTTTTGTAGGAAGTGCATGTACTGTAAAAGGGGCATAAAATGTCCAGTATTTATCACAGGTTCTGCATAGTACCTACCAAAACAGTTTGAGTACCATATTACAAATGTTATATACAGCTGGCAAGGGCACCACTTTAACCTCCCTAGCGCACTGCTGCGGTCCAGATTTCTGTTCCAAAAGTGCACCATAGACTTCAATGGTAAATGTTTCTTTATGTTGTAGGCCTGTAACTTCCAAAATATGTCCATACGCGGGTCTAATAGACATCCTGAATATAATAATGTTTGAAACACAAAATTATTATAAAAAAAGTACATTAAAAAAATTATAAAATGTATCATTTGAATGCTTAAATCTCTTGAATACTTATTTGGTATGAAAGATTTCAAAACAGTATTTATGTTTGTTTATAATAAAAATTTTATTACAATTGGAAATGTGTTTTGTTTTTGTTTTACTTTGAATTGTATTGTATACAGTTATCACTGTATCCAATATAATGACATTATTATTATTATTATTATTAACATTTATTTATATAGCGCCAGCATATTACGCAGCACTGTACAATATATTAGAGTGGAGATACAACACAGTATAACACACAGGTACAGGTAATGACACAGGAGGAGTAGAGGACCCTGCCCAGACGGGCTTACAATCTTATAGGTTGGGGAACAAGGTATACAATAGGTGAGGGGGATGGGACTGGCATGGTGGTGATGTGAGGAAGAAGATGGGTAGGAGAGGCTGAAGAGGTGGGTTTTTAGAGCTTTTTTGAAGGTGGCAAAGGTAGGAGCAAGTCTGATGGGGCGAGGGAGGGAGTTCCAGAGAGTAGGATGTGTGTGATGTGGTTATGAGTGGGGATGTCATTAGTAGGTCACTGGAGGAGCGGAGAGGGCGGTTAGGGGTGTATTTGTGTACCAGGTTGGAGATGTAAGGAGGACAGGAGGTGTGGAGTGATTTAAAAGCAAGGCACAGGACTTTGAATTTTATTCTCTGGACAATTGGAAGCCAGTGTAGAGATTTGCAGAGAGGAGCAGCAGATGTGGAGCGGTAAGAGGAGTAGATGAGTCTAGCAGCAGCATTTATGATGGACTGAAGAGGCGAAAGTCTAGTGAGAGGGAGACCAGAGAGGATGATGTTACAGTAGTCCAGACGAGAGATGATGATGAGCGTGTACCAGGAGTGACAGAGTCGAAGGTGACACCAAGGCAGCGAGCTTGTGGAATGAGGGAGATTATGGTGTTATTTACTGTAAGTGAGATGTTGGGGGGGAGGAGGCTTGGAAGGTGATGGGGG
>CM070033.1:126903691-126916917 GCA_036250615.1 Ptychadena robeensis
TGATGTTTAACATGTGCCTTGTACATTGGAGCATCTATTTGTTTGAAAAATATGGTAAATAATTTTTAATCCTTCTGGTCCAAAAAATGGTCCCTGTAGCACACCGTGAATCCTCTCCAGAGTATAATAGCTTTAACATGCTAAATTTATTTTTCAACAATATTAACTGAATATTAAAAGCTCAAGCATATCAAATATGTTTTTAAAACAAAAAGGAAACCCATCCATTTCTTACCAAAGACTGATTATTCAAGTTTATAGATGACCGATGAAGTGCAAAACATTTGACATTAGCATGCAAATTGCATGTAGACTGCAATGAAGCTTATTATCTCTATTCAGGTATCTTAAGCAAAGCTGCAGTCTATATGCTTTCAGATCATAACTGTTACCATATTATGTAAATACTACAATAATAAATTTTCTAATTGTAGGTAATGGACCAAAGTTGAATGGAAACTACAGAATGTATAGTTCTGTTGGGGATCTGCGTTTATCTAATTATTACGAATATTTTGATGAGGAAATTCCTGCACCACCATCTGTGCCACCTCCACCCCCACCTACGATGATTCCTGCTGCTCCAGGACAAGACAGCTCTCCTTCATCCACTATTTCCTCTCCAGTTTCTCCAAGTCTACCGGACTTTATACCACCCACACCAAATCCTTCTGCAACAACTATGCCTCATTTTGAGGCTTCGACTGACACTTCTACTGTACCAACAGTTTCTGAACAACGTCAGACTGATCATCTTTCCAAACTGAAATCGGAAGGTTCAAAAGACATGCCTATGGGTTTGCCTAATAGGTTTTCTTTAAATACTGTTGGTTTTCAGAACAGTCATGGACAGACAACCAACAATGTTAATCCCCACTCATCATTGCCAAAGACCTTCAAAGTACCTCCTCCTGCTCCAATGAGGATTTCATCGATGCAGTTACATGAACATCAGGACATAAGCTTCTCCACAGAACCTCCACCATCTCCAGTACCTTCTAGCTTCAAGCCTAGTGTACAAGCCAAACTTTTTACAGCACCAAATAAAGGGCAAATATCTCTGAATGATACATTAAACAAACGAAAGTCAATGCTTATAATGGAGGATCTACAGGACCTGTCTGAAAAGGATTATACAATTCAAACAAATGTCAACACAACAGATTCTACAGCTTCTTCACCTTCATCCCTAAAGTCTTCCAAAAACATGATGGCCCCTAATGAATTCGATATCGACAGTAAGAGAAGGGATGGTGTATTGTATAAAAAAACAGGGGATTTTGGGTCCGGATCTACTGTTGATCTTCAAAAACAGTATAAGGAAATTAATACAAATGAAAGAGCATTGCCATCAGTGGTTTCTGTAAACTTTAAGGATGGGTCAAAGCGCCCTCTGAGCAGTATTGAATTCAATAAAATGTCATTTGGTAGAGATGGATATTTATCAAATGGACAAAAAAGTACAAAAGATGATGTAAAGATCATATCTGTGAAGCCTAATATAAATGCTAATATACAGCCAAAACAAAGTTTCTTGGCAAATGAGTTAATGGATACAAAAGCAGAAGAACAGAATGATAGACAAATAGATAAAGAAGAAATTGCTGAACTTATTCATCATGAAGCTCCACCAACACCACCCCCTATGCCCCCTCCTCCACCTCCAATGATGACACCACCCAAACCACCAATAGTGCAACCACCTCCTCCCCCACCACCTGTCACAGTTGCACCCCAGAAGACCCCTCCTACTCCTAATTATGTTGCTCCACCACCTGCTTCTCCTCTTATTGTTTCTATGCCACCTCCAGCATCGCCATTGCTTCCTTCAAAACCAAAGGCAGCTTCTTCTACATCACCTGTAATTATTCCTCCACCACCAAAAGCTCCACCAGTTCCTCCCCCTTTGCCAATTCAAACTGATACATCTTTTTCACAGCCACAGTTGCCTTTACTTAAGGCTCTTCAAGAAAAACAACAAACTTTAAAACAAATTCCTAAGAAGTCTATAGAAGTTAGGCCTGCTCAGACATCCTCTATTGATATGACTAGTGACGATCAACAAAAGACCAGAGTTGATAAAATTAAGGGTGAGTTAGAAGCTCTCTTTTCTCCAAAGAAAGATGAAAAATCAAGAGATCTCAAAATTCCTCGCTCAAATCTTGAACCGACTAAAAAGAGTCCTAATGCTGCTCATAAAACAGGTGGTGAGAACTCGATTGTAAATTCTTTGATGATGAAAGTGCCTCATATCCCTTCAGTATCTGACAAGGAAGATGTTGATGGAGACGCTTCGGACTGGATACCTAAAAGTAATAATACAAATTTTCAGATTCCTGAACCAGACTACGCCCCAATCACACCCACTAAAACAATAAAAAATGTAGTCTTTTCAGATGTGCGAAGTGATATCGCCAAGCCCATATTGGAAACACATTTAAAACCTTCTCCTTCACTAAATGTCACAAAAGTGCAAAATGTAGAAAAAAATGATGTCCCAACATATAAGCCACATCATGATAGGAAGGCATCAACTGGAAGCTTGGCATTTGACAAGTTATCACTTGCAGGATCAGAAACCACTCAAGAAGTCATTTTAAAAAAAGATGTGGAAGTACCAAGTCCAACAACTTCACTGAAATCAGAATCTCCACTTAAACAAGAAGAAGGTATAGAAAAGCACACTGTCGCTGATGATCAGGTTGAAGCCAACTCTCCAATGGCTTTGCTTCTGGCTGCAAAAAAACGAGCTCAAAGGGGTAACCGTGCTATGCCTCTAGAACGTAGTAGTCTGCCAAAAATAGCAGTTTCAAGTGGCATTGGGACAGGTTCTTTGACCTCCCAGTATAATGATGTAAACCCCAACACGTTTGTTGTGGTTCCCAAGAAAGAAAACGGGGGCCAGCTTGGTCACGAGGAGGTAACAAGCTTTAGTTCTAAACCAAGCAATTATTTGGGCAATCTTTCAACATCTTCAAAATGGACAGATGGGGAGTCGCCATCATCAAATGTAAGTATTATGGGACTGAATTCTCAAAAGTCACATGAAGAAAAGCCAAGTTTAATGTATGGTGGCGGAAGTGTTGTTCGACCATTTGCCACAGAAGAAAGACATAAGGACTTATGGAAAGCACAGTATTCTGGCACAGAAAACCACAATTCTGTGTCAAACTTAACGGATACATACTCATTTAATATTTCCTCTGTCCCATCACCTGTCCCAGTGTCAAAGACATATGAGGATATTGACTATGGAATTATACCCCCTCCAGCAGAATTCATGAACAGTCCATCTTCTACAGGCATGGATGTGCATCAGAGTAATAGATTATATAGTACCAATAAAACAAAATCTGATTTCGGATCAGTGGAGTGGAGTAATGAAAGAATTCGGCCTTTGGGGTATCAGACAATGTCAAATGACAGTGAATTTACCAAGTACGTAAATGATGATTACAGCACAGGAATCAGCAGAGACTCACAGAAAGGTTCACTAATTAAGAAAAGACTCTATATGCCAGATCCAGAAAGTTCCGGGAGCTATTCGAGAAATGCAAACTCTCTAAGGTCATCAGCTTTACCAATGTCATATCATCATATGCACACTCAATCTAGCTCCACTATGCTTCCAGACTCCCGGCGTTCTGGAAATCCTTCAAGATATATGTTACAGGGAAGAAGAGTCTCATCTGAAAATATGAACAAAATGGTACCATCGATGGCTGATATGAAATACAAATCTCAAACCACTGAATATGGGAAACCAATGAGCAGGTAAGCACACGTATGTACCTATGTACATGTAGAGATTCAAGGTTCTACCATATATTGTTAATTTTCTGTCTGTCAAGTCCTCTCAATGTCGATCAGTTGTTTTATACAATGACCACATAAATAACCCTATGCAAATACAATTTGTGTTTATTATTTTTTATTTGCACTATATCTATGCTAACTATACTAACCATTTGCTGTTTGCAGGTTTTACAGTGGAGTTGCAAGACTCCACATATTTCCTAGATTCTATCCATCTCTCTCTCTCACCCTTTTTTGTCCGTCTCTTTTCTCTCACCTCTTCCTCTCTCCCAACCGCACATCTTATCTACCCCTCTCGCCTCTTCGCTCCCGCTCTCGCCTCTTCGCTCCCGCTCTCGCCTCTTCGCTCCCGCTCTCGCCTCTTCGCTCCCGCTCTCGCCTCTTCGCTCCCGCTCTCGCCTCTTCGCTCCCGCTCTCGCCTCTTCGCTCCCGCTCTCGCCTCTTCGCTCCCGCTCTCGCCTCTTCGCTCCCGCTCTCGCCTCTTCGCTCCCGCTCTCGCCTCTTCTCTCCGTCTCTCCCCCTCTTGTTTCTGGCTCAGTGTCTATCTCTCATTTTAATGGTTGTTATGGTCACATGTTTATGCTAACTTGTTTAAAGGTTTATATAAAAATCTAAATACCTATAAGGACAATGCCAACTATGTAAGGTAATTTATTGAATATACACTCTAGGTGTTTTTGAAAGCCAACGTGTTAGCAGAACGCATGTGTTAACATGTATGCATTAACACCAATGTTTTGCACAGTGCACATATGCGTTTTTTGTACGCTTTTGTGAACCCTGTGCACAGTGCATGAGAAAATGCATGCAGCAGAGCATTAGTAAAAATGCTGCCTTTTTAAAAACGCAATGCATTAAGTGTGGAAGGTAATCTGCTTTTCTCTGAGAAAGCAGCAGTACCATAAAAACCACATCCGCAAATGCAAGCAAACACAATGCAGCACATATAGTGTGAAAAGACCCAAATGCCTTTAGTTATCAACTAAAAACTATAGAATAGCGCATCTCACATTTTTTTATACATAATCCTTATAATGAAGCAACGTGGAATATGGTTTTAGCTATCAACTCCTGTATAGTATTGTATCCTCTGTAATCAACATCATCGTCTGATTATTTGTTTCCTTTACTCCCCACAGACCACAGAGCAACTACCAGCAGGGTATGACGTTCACTGTGCGGCCAGGCACCAGGCAGCCAATTTCTCAGATGTATCAAGGAGGATACCTTTAAAGGCACCCTAAAAAACCAAGAGCCCCACCTATAACTATTTGTATTGCTGCTTGTAACTCGGATCTGACAAACTGGGCAATTTCATACACTATTACATATTCTGCTCTGCATTTGGCATCTGTTATGAATGTGCAGAAAGGATTTATAATTAATATGCTATTTGTTTCTCCCCAAATAGGCCAGGCAGATCAAAGTGCACTGACTATATCTAGTTGTTAAGACACCCAGCGAGACCTTCGCTTATAGTGGCTAAATAATTTAAACGTGTACTATAGGTTTGCTGGACTTTGCCTTGTTAAATAAGGCGGTGTATACGTCTGCACTTAACCTTAATGTTGGACTTTACTATAAGAATTTTGGGATTTACATATTTTCGAGTTTGCCAGACAAAAAAATACTTTTGAGCAGTAAATGTTTAAAAAACGTTTGTCATACTTTTTTTCCTTTTTTTTTTTTTTTGTTGGTTTTATGATACTGGTTTTACTGGTTACTATGGTCATATCTTGTTTTAAGGTTTATCAGAAAACTTATTTTGTATTATAAATATCTATTCTAAGTATAATGCCTACTATGTAAAATGATGTATATAGGTTAATATAAAAGGAGATCCTACAAGGATGTCCTGAGGAAAGCACTTTTTGAATGTATATTCATTGTAAATATTATATATATATATATATGTATGTCATTCATGTGCCTTTGTGTGTGTATGTATGTATGTATATATATATATAATATATATATTATGGTTTAGCTTTTAAAGAGGATGCATGATGCCTTTGCATGTTCTTTCAATGTTATTTTACAGCAATAAACATATTTTATGCAAAATAATTAGAAAACTTTCTTTCAGATTTCAACATTATGATCAGTGTACAAATATCAGTGTGATGGTTACTAGTATCACATTTAACGTGTTCACCATTTTGTTTTAACTTTTTAGTGTGTGAAGGTCAACAAAACCTAATTTGTTTAAATGACCATTGCAAAGTTTGAATACTGGGATGTTAAACTAAAGCTAGGCATACACGACTCAATTTTGTAATAGATCAGAGCACAATCAGATCTATTCACGGCGCCCTATTTAGCTTGAATCTATAACAAAATTTAAGCAATCCAGGCTTCCTTCAAAGAAGCTCAGCCGAACAGGTTCCTACATGTTGGAAAACCTTGTTGGATTTCCATTACTTTGAATCGAGACCACTGGTCCCCCATACAAAGTAGTGGCTAATTTTGATGACGCAGCAATGCTGTGGCTCGATGTAGATGAAGCTGGAGTGCAGTATGCGCTGCGCTCCATACTCAAATTGCATGGGCATTGGCCCGTATATGCCAGCCTTAAGGCAATCCACCATAATATCGAAATGCATATATAGTATATATTGTACATATATAGTATAAATTGTAGGTTTTTATTGTGTAATCTGTCTGCAAAAGTACATCAAAATGTATGGATCTCCTACTAGGATGAATAGATTGCAGAACTCTGGACACTGAGGGTCATTGCTGGCAATAGTCTTCTCCTGCCTACTCTGCTAGGAGGTAGACCTAAAGTTAAGCCTCTGGTTTTCAGAATTACCACAGACTATTTGATCAACTGCCAAATTTGCATTTGCTGGACCAATCCGACCAAATCCCATAATGCTGCAAACATGTATGGCAGAGGTGTTGAAACATCAACACAGGTTCACAAATAGAAATTGGAATTCCGAACTCATAAAATCCAACTCTTTATGCATGCAACACAATTTATGCATCTTTAATTATTCTGATATATACACAACTCCAAAATGTGTTCTCTTGTGGCCTGTTGACTCCGTATTCCCTTCACATTCACTTTAGAAATGATCATTTTATAGGATGAAAAATCATATTAAGATGTGCAAATCAGCCCATATGTACCCAGTGTTATGGGATTAGGCATCACAGCTATGGAATACCTCTGGTCTAATGCCTTCCATCAGAAGCTTTGAAATGGATTGGGGGCACATAAATGCAGTTATTTTCAAGATGCAAATCCTTTAACTGATGCAAAGTGTATGTAACTCAAGCAAATTTTAGTTCCTGATCCCCAAGTTCAGTCTGCTATTGCCATTCTTTAAAAGCCCCAATACACACATCAATTGCTGCGAGATTCTTGGGAGACCGACTGCAACGTGATGACATCATCACGCTGCAGCCGGTCACCCAGAGGATCCGCATGAACCCTTTGCGTCAGCCCCCAATCGCCCCAGATTAAGCAGCTGCTTCCATTAATTTAAATATCCCAGTCACCACAAAGGTGGGCGTCTGAAATGTGTGGACGTGATCTTTAACCGCGTCCATTCATTCTCTATGTTAAAAATCACGTTCACACGTTTCAGACACCTGCCCATGTAGGGAAAGGGCTATTTAAATTAATGAAGGTGGCTGCTCGCGGTCGCAAGTGGCAACAAGACCTTACACGAAGCTTTCTCAGTCAATCCATCTAGTAGGTGTGTCTGCATAGAATATAAAACTTGGAGTTCAGCTCTAATTGATATTGTGTGTCAATAAATGTTGTGTTCTCCAGCCCATCAAAATGTAAGGAAATCCTCCTAAAAGCTTTACTCAATGTCCTACTCAATATTCCTTTAATTATGTCTTGGCATTCCATGAAACAATGTCTTCCATCTGATTACGGTTAGGGATGGACCGAACTGTTCGCCGGAGAACAGTTCGGCCGCGAACTCGGCATGTTCGCCGTTCGCCTCGCCGGCGGACAGTACGGGTGTTCGACCCGTCCTGTTCGCCGGCCAGAAGAAGATCTAAATTCTTCCTCCGGCAGGATCAGAACCTGCGAGATCGTGCCGGAGGAAGAATGTCTTCACTACAAGACCGGGCATGAAGCCGGTCTTGTAGTGAAGATTCCGGCTCAGAGTAGGAAGTGACGTCAGTGACGTCACATCCGGCTCCCGCAACCAGGAACTATGCGTTCCAGGATGCGTTCCATGGACCGGATGTGACGTCACTGACGTCACATCCGGTTTTTCCGATTCAAATTCCCCGCCTAGAGGCGGGGAATTTGAATGTGTCCGCGAACAGGGCGGACGGCGGACATCTTTAAAAGTTCGACCCGCCCTGTTCGCGGACACTCCGGGCTGGTGTTCGCCCATCTCTAATTACGGTGTTGGGTGTGTTTTAGAGCTGTGATTATTCCTGCCAACATATGATTCACAGGCAACATGCACAAACATGACAAGTGTCTACATCTTTAACTGGTTTTGCACATTTGAAAGCTTTACATTTTCAGTAAACCTAGTTAAAAAAAAAAAAAAAGGAACTAAAGCTGGAAATAGACGGGTCGTTTTCCCGTCGACTGCCAAGCCAAACTAGCGGGCATGATGCTGTCCCCATCCGCACTAATGGGACCGGATTTGAATTTATTGTCATCACTGTGTGATCCGACATGCGGCAGATTCTTGGTCAATATGACCAGTTGGTGCACCCGATTCCCTGCTGTCCCAACCACCGATCGATTGCAGGAACGTGCATGGTGGCCGATTGGCTGTCGAATCAGGCAGTAATCGGCCCATCTATGTCCAGCTGTAGATATTGCCCAACTGAAAAAAGTGGTGGTCCATGATGTGATGGTTTCTGGCTCCATTGAACAGGTATTTCTGGGATGAGTAGACTGCATTCCACAATTCTTCTGCATTTTTTGATTTGACAGAAACTGCATTTAGGATGTCATCCACAAGTTTTCTATTGGATAACATCAATCTTGTTGGTCTCTTTTTTGGGGGTAATCAAACTCATCCACAATCTCTGATTAGCGCTTGTGTGCCAATTTTTTTTCATAATGGGGGAAATCATTATTTTTTTTTTAATAGGGGGTGAAAATCTCCTAGTCAAACGCACCCGATAGCGTAAGCAACCGTGCACAATCAGCCGCCCGCTATAATGCATATGTTTAAAATCACAAGCGAAAGGCGATTAATCACATATGTGGGAACATAGCCTTAGACCCAAAGGTCTTGATTTGATTACTCCAAAAAACGTTGCACACTTTAACTTTTGGCCAGTGCTCTTTCACAAATTGTAACTACTTCATCACATGTCTTTGTACACAAGGTGGCTTTTTCCATATAGATATCTTCTACTTGTAACATTGCTCACAAGTAACTTTTAACCTTTTTTTTTAACCATCCTGGAGCTGATCATTGGGATCAAAATTGAGATCATTCTTTTATCCATAATTAATTAATTTATTGGTTTAAATACTTCAGCTACTAATCAATATTGTTTATTCACTACATCTCCACCAATTTTGGCGATAATACTATGTCCAGGCTAACATGGCATCAATTAACTCACAAGTAAACTAGTCATGAATAAAAGTCAACCATCTCTTTTCCTCACAGAAAATCAAAATTTGCTAAGGGTGCCAGAAATTAAATGTTGAATATTGTAATTAAATCCTAATCAGGGAATCTCCCTGATAATAAGCCCTACTAGGATTTTCTAGGCGCTTTAGAAGTCAATCTCAGTCATTCTATATATTTAAAAGGTCTTTATTTGTACAATTTGTTCAGACCACAATATATAAAAGATATATACATTGTTACTGTATCGTTTACAGTCAAAAAACAATCATTAAAATTGCATAGCTGATGTGATATTACACGTATTCCACTGTATCACAGCATAACCTTAACAGATGTTAACCTCCAACATGTTTCGCCCTAATGCCTGCCATACAGCCACAGATGGGTGCCGACAGACATGCTCCGATATGCACCGGAATGCAAACGTGATGACGTCATCACATTTGCATCCTGGTGCATTATGGGGCTGCTTCAGTTAGCCGGCACCCTTTGTGTGCCGGCCATTAGCTTCAATGAAGATGCCTGTCTTCATTGAAGCTAATGGCATCGGCTTGCATCGGCCAGAGAAGATCGGACATGTCCGTTCTCTGGCCGGCTGAGCAGTGGGGCGACAGGGATCTGTCGCCCCATGTGAGCACACTCCGATAAGCAGCCGATTTTTCTGCTGACTGACGGCGCGAGCGTGCACGCCCGTCGGTCAGGTGAAAAATCGGCCGCTTATCGGCATGTGTATGCCAGGCATAAGGCTTTAAGCCTGATACTGATACAGTAACAATGTATATATCGTTTATATATTCTGGTCCGAACAAATTGTAGAAATAAAGACCTTTTAAATATACAGAATGACTGAGGGCTTGTTTCTACTGGTGCGTTTTCGTGCGGATGCGGGCGGTTGTAACCATGCATTTTTGCGCGTTTTTTGGATGCAAAACCGCGTCCGCATCCATCTGCATTCGAACGTGCACAACCGCATCAGTGGAAACTATATTGAGGTTTCCAATGGATGCGGCTGACTGCGGTTACAAACGCACGCAACCGTACAAAAACGTACCAGTGGAAACAAGCCCTGAGATTGACTTCGAAAGCGCCTAGAAAATCCCAGTAGGGCTTATTATCAGGGAGATTCCCTGATTAGGATTTAACTAAAATTGGTTTCCTCACAGCTTTATTGCAAAGTGGCCATGTTTACATTTACCTTGGGACTTGTAGTGCACCACACTTGCACTCTCCATAGGGTGGCATTTTCAATCCTAGCAATACCCACCATATGTAAAAGCCGATCAATTTTGTCAATATTTGTGAATTAAATTGCATAAAAAGATTTAATGTAAAAGCACAGAATTGTTTCAACCATCTCTACCCTAATACACTTACCCCCCCCCCACCCTCCAGAAAAACATTGCCGGCAAGTCACATATTTCTGAAGGCTGCGGTTCTTTCCATTTACACTTGTTACATTCTGGCACCACAGTACACCTAGTGTCACAGTCTCCCACTGGCATGTATGGAATGTGAACAAACAAGGAACCAATCACCAGTGCAATATTGGTGGGTAGAAATCTGTTGGCTCTGTAATATATAGTAATAAGGAGAAACAGGCTTAAGCGGAGAATAACAAAACACAAACAGTAGGGTCTGGATGATCCTTTAAACCCTAAATACTTCAGGAACAAGGAAAATTGCAATGAGTGGAGTTCCTGGTCCCCTTTTAACATCAGACCTGTAGATTAGAGTATAGATAGACTGACAAAGAAAGATCCAGAAAGGACAAGTCATCATCACGTTCCTTTTAGAAACCTCTGGACAGACATTTTTTTACCACATCTAGAGGCCATTCTGAATACTGTAGTTAAATGATCCGCTACTAATGAGTGTTTCAATTTGGAATGCCTTGATTTTAACAATTGATAATATATTTAACTGTATGCATAGAAAACTTTTGATTACAGTTCTGAAATGACAATGGATTTTATAATGGTTTCCACTGGGGAGTCTCCATGTGTGTCCCTTGACCTTTACCACTGAACAAAAAAGTGAATTTAGACTTTTACATTTATGTTTGATGTGTTGTTCCGTATGAATGACTAGAAGAGCATTAAATTGAAGTGAATTTAACGCCCATCATTAAATCACTTAAGCTGGCCATTGACGCTTTGATTTTTCGTATGATTTCTGAACGATCAATCGTGCACAAACAGATGCATGTGTGTGCAATCTTCCAAAATGTAAAATTTAACGAAAAATCTTTTCAATTGTTGTCAGCTGCTGGCTGAGTGAAGAGAGGCTTCTCGCATTTTGTTGTGTAGCCAATCTTTAGTTATACCACGGATCAACGGGATGCATAAATCAGCAATAAATCATATCCTGAAAATTGTGAACTTTTTGATTAATGAACGACTTATGATCGAAGACTCAATTGCATGTCCTGATCTCATACATGATTGCTTACTTAGAAAAGAGGAGCAACCGTGCAGGCATCCCGGCACTACAAGATCAAAGATATTTGGCAACCACATTGCATTCCAAAGCATGAACACTGGAGCTTAAACAGAAGTTTACAATTGATTTAAGTAATATTTGTTTTAGGTTCACATACACTTTAACTTAAGATGCCAAAACTGGGAACAGAACTTAAGAAATGCAAAGACTTCAGTTGTAATTCAACAATTTTCTGGTATTTTTCGGAGCTTGTTCTAATATAACACCGATGAATGTTATGCTGACAATCTCCCATCTCTCCCTCTGTCCATCTTTCCTTCTTTGTTTTCTCTCTTTCTATTGTGATATATATATAGCAGACACACATAAATTACCATATATTGCACAACACATTGCCTCTGGCTTTTTAACATGTACTTTTGGTACATCTTGTTCTTTAGCCATGTTTCAAACTTGTACAAGTACATCCAACCAAATCTTCTTCTTACCTCAGTTCCTGTTCAACCAACTTTTATTGTAATCCTACCCAGAGCCAAAAGGCTTCCTCTTCTACATGCATGCTTACATCCTCTTTTCATCTTTTTGCTACTTATGGTAGCCTTCAGTGAAATGCATTCCTTAAACAAGTGGTTCCCAAACTTCCCCTGCAGGGCCCCCCTTTTCCAGACAGGAACATTATCAAGTCAAGTCACAGGTCCAGATTGAAGGCCATTTCACACTAGCAGCATTAATGCTGCAATTCCATAACGTAGCACTCTTGCGTAATGTGAGGTACACAAGGTGTTGTACCTTTCACACTGGCCCCATGTTTGTGTTTTGAAGTAATGCATTTTTGGGGCTGCAATATATGTGCCTCACATAGACTTCAATAGGAGACACAAACCCTGCACAACACGTCCAATGCCGGTAAAAAAATGCACCACAGCTTGGCTAGTGTGAAATGGCCTTCAAACGTTAGTTGGCATACAACACCCTTTTTCTATCTATTATACTCTCAATCATATATATACAGCAATCATACAGAAACATTTATCATTCACAAAGAGATACACACACACCAGTCATGCAGATATATGAATCATTTAGATAGAGACAGACAAAGACACAGGGACAGACACATATACACACACATTACATATACAAGAAAAAAAGAAACATATAACATGCACTCTACCTACTGTCTGCAGCTAATTCCCCTATAGTCAGCCTTCTGCTTGTCCCTCCCTCAGGCTTTGATTGTGGCAGTGGCAGGGGAGGGCACTGTGTGCAATTAGCAGAGGGAGAATAAAACAGACTGCGGGGAGAGTCAATAGGCAGCTAAGTGCTGCAGATCTCTAATCCCTGCTCTCTCTATGGCTGAGAATATGATTCTCACAAGGAGGCTCTCTTAGG
>CM070033.1:126920672-126938201 GCA_036250615.1 Ptychadena robeensis
AGTAGCAGCTGCAGCGCTGGACGAGGTGCTGCCGTCCCGCACGCTAGGGTGGTTAAGGACTATACTTCCCTCCTTGACTCCTATCTTGGGCAGATGGAAATCTGCCATTTTCCTACTGTGTGTTGGTATTATTTATTATTTTTTATGTAATTTTTTTGTTGGAATATGCTGTTCCCTGAAAATTGTATATAAAAAAGTAAGAAAGAAAGTGTGATATCTTTCTGAGCTAAAGTCACAGCTTTTGTACATATGACCTAGTACAATATTTAATAATGGAAAAGAACCCGACCTTGCTTTTACTTAGGGTTTTATCCTCAAAGTAGCCTGGGGAAAGTTTGCTTACCTGCCCTGGGGGAACCCACAGCATCTGTGTTGGCAAGTGGGGGGGTGGCAGGCAATTGACCTGACGCTCGGATGGTCAACATCTCTTGGTATATGGGCATAGATCGCCATTATAGCAGTGACATTTCCCTTTCCAAGTCTCTCTGCACCTGGGAGAAGAGAAACTGCAACTACTGAGGACTCATCATCAGAAGGGAGAAGCGATGCAGGACAATCTGGATGTAATAATTATCAGTAAGAGTTTTTCGTTCTTTTTGACAGCTTCTCCATATAATCAGGGGTTTGACTGTGAGTGGCATTGAGTAAAATGGGTGAGTATAGTAAGTAACATTGCTTTACTAGTGCATCTCATCTTGCTGGACAGATATACAGAATCTGCAGTCTGTTTTTTGGACCTCTGTGGTGAAGGAAAGGTGAGGAGATATCACTTATAATTTCATGCTCCATCATTTAGAGTAAAGGGGCTCTTGTATTTTTTAACATTTGTTGCCTTACAAACCACAGCTACATGTAAAACTTCAAATTTACTGTTGTACAGGTTAGTGTGACAGGTAAAATCAAACTTAGTTTGGTCTTGTAATTCATCAGCATATCTTATATACACTTAGAATATGTTGGCACAACATATCATTGTATGGAGAAAAGGGTTTATTATGACACGTTGAAGACGTGCTGGTTTACACGATTGGTAAGATAAACTGTGAAAAAGAGTAAAATTTTTCATGAAATGTTAGGTATTAAACAATCCTTGTGGTTAAGCCACACCTTACCGTTCTTATATCTTGCCAATTTATTAATAGGTAAGTGTCTTTCTTTTACTAAGGGAGATAAGAGGTACACTATGATTGCCTCAAATGAATCAGCCTAGGTAATGTTGAAATAAAAGCAGCTATAAAATACACAGAAACAAATCAATAGTAGAACAAAATATGCACACAGAGTAGCTTTATCTGATTTTCTTTAGATTTTACAATAGGCCAAACGTTAGACAAATATTTGAGTTCCATGCTCACACATTCCACTCTAGAAACAACCTTACGTCCTTTAAAGGTTGATGGCATAAGTAGTTCTTGGTTTTCTGAATGTAAAATTCAAACACTGGAAACTCTACCAAGACCTGGAAAGGTAAAAGTTTGTAAAGACATTTGTAGTGTCGTGCGCGTGCAGTATGTGAAACAACTCACGCGATTGGGTTCTTTAAGGCACAGTAATGCCAAGATCCACCACAGCTGGTGGGGGCTATTTACAGTTTTTATTGAAGAATATATACACACTTGCACCATCACCCAGAGGCAGGGATGGGGTTCAGGCATAGGGATAAGATGTTCCAACTGTGTTGTTCATGAGCCGCTGGACCAATGGCTGGGTGTTGGGGACCTTCTCCAGGGTGTAACACTGGAGGCCTGTAGTCATCACAGGAGTCACAGGAAAAAGCAGAGAAAAAGCCCAGAAATTTCCAAAGAACTTCTACTTATGTCCTTGGAATGGGGCTGGCCTAAGGCCTGTTACTGGGCAGGACTATGTTTGTTATATTTTGGAGGAAAGGATAGAAGTACACACCCAGACATGAGTCACGGTACCAGCTTTTCATAAACAACAGGTGTAACCCTTAAGGGGATACACACATTAATATTAGCACTATATAGCTTTATACAGCATATATTGTACAGCACATATCATACAGTTATGTGACCCATTCTTGGGTCACTACACATTGACATACTGATCATCTTTCCAGAATTTACTAAAAGAGGGCCCATGTTTGGAAAACTATACAAAATATTTTTTGTTTATTAATGTAGCAATTACATTTATAAAAGATATCATTATGGGGTTGTAGTGCTTTAGGGTCCAATAGAACATATGTAAGATATGTCATATAAATAAATCACCTTGATCCATTAAATTAAATTTACATACCATTGGTCTGAACTATGGCTCATTAGTCTTCTACTAGACTTGGTACTCAGATTCAATACCTTAAAGTAGATAGCAGTAGATAAAAGGCATTTATTTTTTTTATGAAAAACTGCTTATTACCTTTTCATAACTTTTTCTTAATCTATATTCCTTTCTCTATGAGGAGTGCACCCTCCTCTCTATAGAAGGGTTCCATCCCTGTTCTACATGTCCCAAGAGCACTTCTGAGCATTATTTGCAGCACATGTATGTGTAAAACAATGATGCTGGGGTGTGCACACAGTTGTGGCTACATACGGCGCTAAGCAATAGCTAAGGTAGCCACCACAAAACAGGAAGTGCCTGAATCACATACATACTATGCAGAAAGTGCAAAGAAACACATGTAAGCAATACCAGTACAATGTAAAAGAAGCTTCAAGCTGGTTACTAATCAAACTTTAATAAACAAGCACATAGACACAATCCATATATATAACTTTGAAGCCTGTTGTCATATAGACACCAGTGTCATGGGTATGGCCAAGTCCAGTGCCCCTGTTCTTAAGGTTGTAGCTAATAAATATACTCAGGAATGAGCAATATGAAGATGATTTTATTTTTATTAACTTTTTATTATTAAATTTATAAAGCTTCAACATATGGCTCAGTGCTGCACATGAAATAAGGATTAAACAACAAATTAACTTAAAGCAGTTCTATACTAAAAAAAAAAAACACATACATTACTTTGACATAATACTCACCTGACATCAACATACATTTGTGAAAACTGCTACACTTCCTTATTCCTTAAGCCATCATGTTTGGTACTGGCAAAGAGAAGCTGTTCCGTCCACATATGAATACTTCATTATGACTATGGAGCTGTAATTTTAGAATATGGCCACTATAAAGAGCTTCGATTACATTACATTAGATCCTGCAGATGTAAAGCTGCCATCAAAATCCCACAGGACTATGGCACTTCATCCCAGGTGCCCTTGTGGGCAGTATTTACAAGACACGCTGTGGCAGGGACATCACACAGTGGGAGATCCTGAAAAACTGTAAAATTTTTGAGCAGTAATTGTCTAATTATCGGCAGTTCTGCTGCCGGTAATATAAAGTGCCCAGTGAGGTGGTAGGTCCGCTTAAATGACAAGTACAAACTGTGATACAGGAAAAGAAGCCTTGTACACGTTGTATGTTTGGTTGTTGGGAATGTTCTTTTCTGATGTTACCAATGACTAGAGAACTATGGAGCTCTGTGCACACAGCACGTTCTATGGAGTGGCACCACACTGCGTACTCCCCCAGAAAAGACAATAGGTGTTGGACAGGTCCATCATTACTCAATCCAGACTGATCAATCAATAACCTTGCCTGATACTCATACACGTCAGATATTGGACCGGATCTTTCACAATAGATCGCTTGGCTGACTATTAAGCTAGCCATACACGGCACGGATTCCCTGGCTGATCGATTCAGCACCCGATGGATTCCGGCGATTCCGCCGGCATCCACAGGTGAGAACGATCAGCCAATTAGGGAATCCGATCGTGGCAGCCCACCTTGTACGGCCGGATCCGTGTCCGATGGATCGCCTCCCTGACCGCAACGCCCCCTGATCAGAGCAGAATCGGACCCGAAAAGACCAACAGGTTGGTTCTTCCTCGGATCCGATTCTGTGCCCCCGATCCATCGGATGCGGTCGGACGGGCAAGGTGGGCTGCAGGGGATTCCGGCACGATGGATCCTCGTGCACGCGCCCGGAATCCATCGCGCCGGAATCCGGCACGAATCCGTGCCGTGTATGGCAGCCTTTAGAAAAACAGATAAATAGTGATATCTCAGACTTGAGTGGCACCAAATTGCAACAGTGTCGACCATAATGTATTCTAAAAGGATAAAACATTTATTCTGTCCAGGCAGATGAGTTAAAAACTGTTTGCACCAGTAAGCATCAACGTATAGCTAAAAAATCACATATACTGTTGTAATATGGAACATTTGCATCATCATGTATTTTAACAGTATAAGTGATTTTAGAGCTATATGTTGAGGTTTACTGGTGCAACCAGCTTTCAACTCATCTGCCTGGACAGAATAAATGTTTTATCCTTTTAAAATACATTATGGTTGACTCTCTGTTGTAATTTGGTGCCACTCAATCCTGAGCCATCAATATTTATCTGTTTTCCAGTATATTATGGGGTGCGGCACATTGTGTAAGATCATAATTAAGAAGGGAATGACCAATTATGTAGTACTACTATCTGGTGTCTATACAGGCTCTAAGCTGTTGGAACTGGGAATAGTAGAAAGAAGAAAAGGAAGAAAAAGGGAAAACACAGAGAGAGGAAACAAAAAGTAGTGTTCTCAGTGCAGCTAGCAACTCTTCATGTAAATCAATGACCACAAGGGTCTTTTAGCATACAAATATCAACCCTGAACAGTGTCAATTTGGCTTGGGACTTTTTAACACCAAATAGTTACAACATTGCTACTGACACTATTTGTTTGAAATTAACCAAATAATCTATGATGAAAATGTGGCTCTTTTGCAATTTATGATCTTGCTGTGGCATAGTGAGGCTGCATCTTCATCTACTGCAGTGATTCCCAAACTTTCCTTGCAGGGCCCCCTTTTCTATTTAGGAACATTATCGAGCACTCCCCCCCCCCTTCAGTTTGGGAACCACTGATCTACTATATAGTCCTTTTAAGATAAAGCAGCCCATTGAAGGGATTGCTATAAGACTGTGGGTTACAAATGTATCTACAATTCACCAGGTTTTGCATTTGCTTGGTACTGGTGTAGGACATGGAAAGTGGAAAAACTTATTGGCTCAAGTATAAGCCAATGCTGTAAGCACTCCCTTTCTCTGGTAAAAGAAGCAGGATTGGAGTTAGAGGCTCTGTAAAGTAATGTAAACTTTCATCAATGTACTATTTAAAAAAAAATACAATTAAATAGTGTGTAAATTTTTTTGTGCATAAGTGATGTTAGTGAAAATGGATGGGGTGGGGAATAAGAATCACTAAAAAAAAGTTCCACCCTCTCTTTTTCATGTACTTCGACTTGACCATGGAAAAAAGATAGGTAGAATATGGAGATCAATGTCCTTTTTTTTTTATTAAGAGAATGAGGTTCCAAATGCTTAGAAGTAGGTAGGTTTAGGCATGAGAAGCATTGCCAGTCTATGTAATTTCTCTTGCTTTTTTTTTACATAAGATAAGTGGAAAATAAATATTTCTCTTTAACCTTTCGTGGCTAAAGAGCTGCTAATGATGGGGGGCAAGAGAGAAGCCAAGATCTCTCACAGCTGCTTTTCCAGCCATGATCTTGGCTACTCTCTTTTCCTATGTGCAGGTGACAGGGGGAAAAGAGGTACCAGAAACTTGCATGGTAGATGGGGATCTCCAGCTTATGGCACCATGGTTACAACACTCTTTTTACACTGTGCTCCTGGGGTTGGCCAATTGGGCATGACTTGGGGAATTTATAAAGCGTGCCAGTTCAGTCTGGTTTTGCACAGGACATCATTTTATGTTGTTTGTCTTTCTCCCCTTTGCCCATCTACCCCTTTGTACATTGTTTTTGTTCACAAGTATGGTGTGGGGGTAAAGAAGTGCTTATGGGTCAGGCCCATGAAATCCCTTCAACAAATAACCCTCTTTGGATAGATCACATCTGTTTTTAGTACTTGTAGGACTGGACTTCTATTGTGGTCGCCCTAGGGAACAGGAATTTGCGGCAGGTGACTTTGGTTGCTGGACCAAGTTTTCAATTCCCTTTGCCTCCCTTCGGTAGACTCGAGGGAACCAAACCTTTAACCTCCTCTGAGGAGGGACAAAGAAAAGAACCTATGTACACAGATGGCTTTTGTAGTAATTTTGCATAACATATCATATGCAGGTACACCTACATTGTAAAGTGATTGGACAGCAACTTTGTTTTTCTATTTATACCATAGTATTTGAGGACACACTGATGTCTGGGGAAACCCCAATGTCACATGCTGAGACACACCATCAAAAGCTATTACCAGTATTTGACAGCTATTGTATACATTGTTCCAACATGTACACACAGGAGGATGCACCTTTATATGCTCTTTTCTCTGTAAATAATGGCACCTGAAATTTAAAGCACTAATCACCAGGAAATTGTTAGATCTTTACATGCAAATAATAAGCTCAACCACATCAGCTTTAATTTGCAAAACAAATCTTTCTTAAAGCAGCCTTAAATTAAACTTCAACTGAGAAATAAATAGCCAGTGTATCTATCTATCTAGCTACACACAAACACACACACACAAGACCATAATTATTCGTACCCCAGGCAAATTTTGACTTAGTTACTTTCATTTAACAAGCAAGTTATTTTTTGACGGGAAATTACATAGGTGTCTTGTAAAAGATAATAAGACGATGTACAAGTAATTTTTGTGGGAAAAAAAAACATTTCTCAGCTCTTATTCACATTATTAACATTTGAGCAAAGTGTCCAGTCCAGTTATACCCTTCACAAACAGGCACTGTCACAGTCTCTGGGAAAATCCAAAGTTCTATACCATTCCAAATAGTGTAAAGGCCCCCATACACGGGTCCGTTTCCCAGCGGATTCCGGGACGATCGATTCCTGGCGCGTGCACGCCAAACGATCGTGCCGGAATCGCGTGAGGCCCACCTTGTCTGTCCGATCGTTCGGGGGCCCAGAATCGGATCGGACAGAGAACCAACATGTTGGTCTTTCTGATCCGATTCAGCACACATCAGGGGGAGTTGCCATTTGGGAAGTAAGCGATCGGACAGAGAATCGTCCAGGAATCTGTGGGACAAGGTGGTATGTAGTGATCGGACATACTTAATTGGCCGATCGATCGGACCTCCGATTCCCGCTGACATCGCCGGAATCGGATAGGTGATCGATCGGCCATGGAATCCGACTGTGTATGGCTAGCTCTAGTCTAAAGCATCCAAATTCCCAGTCAGGAAAGGGCTACAAGGCAACGTCTAAATGTTTTCAAGTTCCAGTGGCTACAGTGCAAAGTATTATTAAAAATACAAGATGTTCCGCACTGTGGAAATTTTTAGAGGAACTGCTGGGTTCCTGGGATGCAGACCAAAGAGGGCTCCACTTCTCTAGGTAAGGAACAAGCTTGCTTGGCCTTTGCAAATGCTCAGCTGGACAAAGAAGACTTCAGGTTTTCTTTGTTATGGTCAGATGAAACAAAAATGTAATTGCTTGGTCACAATGATGTTTCCTTCATTTGGTGTAAAAATGAGAATCCTACAACCCAAAGAACACCATCACCCATTGTCACACATGGTGGTGGGAACCTAATGCTTTGGGGTGTTTTTCAGCCAATGGACCAGGGAACCTAATCACAGAAAACGGCCTCATGAAAAAAGAGCAATACATGAGGATTCTCAACATCAGGCAGTCTGCAGAGAAACTTGGCCTAGGGCACCAGTGGACATTTCAGCATGACAATAAAAGTAATTTTAAGTATAAATGTGCCAGGGTTAT
Source organism: Ptychadena robeensis (assembly GCA_036250615.1). Classification (NCBI taxonomy): domain Eukaryota; kingdom Metazoa; phylum Chordata; class Amphibia; order Anura; family Ptychadenidae; genus Ptychadena; species Ptychadena robeensis. The sequence goes on from CM070033.1 coordinate 126,928,459, forward strand.
GAATTATTATGGGACATTTCTTTTGAAAATGATAAAAATGCAGTCAGCATTTCAGAGATGAGCACCTGTCCAAGCTTGCACATAAAATAAATCTTAGGATATGTCTTCATTGTTCAAGCCCAGGTCCTCGGCCACTGACCATGCCACACATCATTTTATGTAGCTACTGCAGAATTGCGGGTCGGGTGGATAAAAATGAATCTGGACGGTCACTTGAATGACACCTCTAATGCTGACTATAGACATCTCATTTTCTGGTCCAGATCTTGCGATATTGACTGTACACTGGAGTGAGTATGAACAGTTAAGCATATCTGATTAAGCTTCAAACTTAACAAGTCAGACAACCAGAATTTCCACAGAATCATCAGCAAAAGTTTATATAGTTTAAATTCAGCATGTTATAAATAAGTTGAGCGAAATGAGTGAACCTATTTGAATTTTATTGCATAAACTCCAATCTGAAGAATGTGGGGGGCCAGTGAATGGCATTCCTCATCTTGTATCTCTCCAACACTTTTTAGACTAATCTGGGGAGACAATGCAATCTTTTCGGAACAGCATTTATGGATGTGCTGCAGATACTACCTCATGCTACATCACCACTGAACCACTGAACACAGAAAAAATAAGGAAAATAAATGGTCTGTACTCCAGGGGAATCATTGCGTATATGGCTTGTCTTGCTGTTGCCCTTCCTGTTGACTTTGTCACTTTCATTTTCACCAAAGCAAGAGAATTATATTACTTACATTTTCACGCCCTGGTTTCAACAGGACTTGTACAACAATGAGTATTCTCTATCTCCACTATTCCTAATTCAGCATCCACACTTGATAAAAGGCTGCAAGGCACCTTTAGAAGTGGAGCAAGCAGGTTAATCAAAACGCCTTTAGTTTAAATGAGCATTTATTCCTCGAAGTGTGGCTAGAAGATTTATAGTTTTGCCTTGGGTAGGCTTTAATTTAGTTTAAAATCTAAAAGTGAAATAAGCTAGAGGTGGAGGACTATAGTGGAGGGTGGATTGTATTGGCCAAGGTCTCAAATATTAGACAGGGAACTAGAATAGTTTTGTATGCTTCTACTTGTGTGGTGTTAGGTTTGTATTACCTTTGCAAGAGAGACAAAACGTCTAATTCATATTAAAAAAATAATTAAAAGATGAGCTCCATATAAGTTTTTTTTTAACATTATTAGACTTTATAAGAGGCATCCTGCCCGATTAATGGGAGCAGCCAATATGGACCTCTTTTTGAGGAAAAAAAAAATAATCTCCCAGCATGATAGCCAGATTATCACAAACGCAGGCTGTAAACTAGCATTTGGTAGAGATTGAGGTCACTAATTCTTCATGACAGACATGTTTTAAATATTCCAGGTGAAATCCCAGGAGATCCTCCTCTTTTTAGAATTGAAGACTGAAAGAACAGATTTCTCACAGCAAACTGTCCTGGTACACAATTGGGTGGTACTGACCTTTAATCGTCTTTATTTCCAAAAATGTTGACACAATAGTACAATATTAAGGCTTTGTTTCCATTGCGTTGGGTCCCAACGTAACAGATAGACTTACCTGCTCGGCGGACAGGTCTGTCTTCATTGCGCTGAGCCGATCCGCCGGTGTCAGGCTGAACGTAGTCGAGTACATTCAGCCTTTACACCGGCGGATGTGTAAACAGACCATCCGCCGGCAGGCTGAGTCTGTGAGATACGTCGGGACCCCAGCTAAGCGTATACGCTTAGCGTAGGGGTCCCGGCATACAATGGAAACAAGCCCTAAATGTTTACAAATGACATTATACAGAATAAATGAGAAACAACCTAAAGATAAATAACCGGTCACTAGTAAGTGCATCAAAACAACAAGACTTGTTATAAAAGGTTAGGTTTTCCTGCAAACCAATACAGGAGTGAAAGCTTTCCCTTCCATAACTCTTCCTACATTGCCATCTGTTGGTATATGCTGGGAAATAGCTCTTCTGCTTCTGGATTTCAGACCAGCAATATAAAAGCTCTTCTGCTTTACAGGTGAATAGTAAACAGAGAAAGTTAATTGTATGGAGCAGATTTCTAGAAAAAAATGGTGGTCCTTTAACAGGTTAACTAGAACAAACATTGGGGATTGCCGATTCAAGCTACTAATCTATTCTCTGCCAATATGGCAAAAAGTGTGTGAAACAAACCTGCAAAAGCCATAGTCTACATCTAGGTCTGCAATCTAAATATACAAGAAATGCATTGAGTGCTAAACTTCATAATCGACACTTTTCTGGTATGAACCAAAGTAAATCAGGCTTGTTCCTCAGCAGCAGCCCCTGGGTTGTTCTCCGTTTGGACACTATGATGAAGAACTTTGTGGTCCCATCCTACTGTTGTGATGCTATTAAGACTTAATGGTGACCATGCCACACCGGTTACAAAATCACGGTGAGATTCATCTTTGAAACTGTATATAAAAAGGGAAAATATATAATAATGAAAATATAATAATAATATATTAATATATATTAAAAAAACTTTATTCAATTCCTAGAATTTTCCAAAAGCTTATATTATAGAGCAGTAATGGCAAAACTTTTTGAGGCCGAGCGCCCAAATGGAAACACAAAACCCACTTTTTAATCTTGAAGTGCCAATACGGAAATACACCCTAATAGCTAAAGTTTTAGTTTAGAGGTTTAGTTTAGGCCCCAGATGTGCCCATTTGCAGTTAACCCTCTCTAACCTGGTGTGATGGATGTGATAAAATCACACCAGGAAAGAGAGGGTTACTGCAAATAGGCACATCTGGGGCACCAGAGACTTTTTTTTTAGGCGATATTGGGTACATAGAAGCACATTGAAATCAGTTTTCTACATAGAATTTCACTTTAAAATTTCCAGCTGCCTCCCCAATGTGACGTCATCACGTCACTCGGAGGATGGGTGGGGGGAAGAAGACACAGAGGTTCTGCAGCCTGCATGTCACATCGGGGACAGCGTAAAACTGTTAGTATGCGCTGCCGAAGCCCCGATGTGTACTGGACGGCACCATCTCGTCCAGTGCTATAGTAGCATCACTGGACAAGATGGTGCAGTCCCGACCGCTAGGGCGGTTAAACAATGGGAGGCACAGGTTTTTTGCCAGTAATGGACACGGTTACTGCTAGCGCATCCATTGCTGGCCAAAAATCCTAAAAAGGCTGCAACAGTGTTCTGCATTAATCTATAGCTAACACGGTACAACACTCTACTACCGCATATATCTTCCATGTATACTAGAGGGAGTTAGATGAGTAGCCTAAAAAGGTCCATATGAAAACCCTACATAATACCCAATTCATGCCTTTGGACAATCGGCAATGTTGAAGCACTTTTAATTATTGGGCTGCAAAGGACCTTGCCCTTTTCATGTTGGTAAAAAAAAATTAGGAGCATACCAGACCTGCCTGCAGTGTATTGGGGGGCTATTCAGAACAATTACAATTGCCCCCTGCGTGCTGCAATATGTGCAAACTGGGCCTAAGCATGTTATCACTTTCCAAAGCAACTGGACAATATACTTACATTACTGAAGATTCAGAATTGAGGACCACAACTGAACAATCTTCACTGATAGATGCCAGCAACGGAGAGCTAAGAGTGAATGAAACATTTACCATCAGATTAGCAGCATGTGTAGAATAACCTCAAAGTTGTCATCAATTTTAAGATTATATATATATATTATTCAATGTTCAGTAAACAAACAAATATAAAGATGGATGTCCTAGTAACTTTAACCTTTCTATGTTAGGAAAGTGTGTTAATATACTTTAGGTCATAATATCTATAAGACAGTGATAGAAGTTCTATGTGTATAAAATATTTCTGCCTTGGGCACACACGATGATCTAGTGTTCACTAAACAGCAACAGAAAGCAGATTTCTGAACAATCATGAGGAACAACAAGCAGGAGACCAAAGCAGATTAGGTGCACAATTGACAAGTATATGTATGCACATGTTTTACTTTCAGCTTTTCTAAGCTTATATAAGAAATGCAGATACAGAACATAAGAGAGATAATGTATGAATGAGATTCAAGGAATTGGAAATGAAAGCAGAAGTCTAGAGGGAAAATCTAGGTTGGTCTTACCTGTGATGTGAATAGGCCAGTCCTGTAATCGGCCTGGAATGTATGGCCACTGCCTGAGCAGATTCAGGGTTCTTCAAATTAACGGTGTAGATATTTCCAGTCTCATCACCTGTAAAAAGAAGTTTTACTTTAGAATAGGAAAATATTGATACCATGCTATTCATAGTTTATTCTGGTAATGCAAAATGCAGATTTTAGTACTGAAATTCAATAGTATTGAAATTGAATAAAGTACTGTATATATACCCGAGTTGAAGCCAAGTTTTTCAGCACAAAAAATGTGCTGAAGCAGCCCCCCTTGGCTTATACTCGAATCAGGGCCCCACTTACCTGTCCGGTGTTTGCTGGTCTCCCTGCAGGTACCAGAAGCCTCTGTGAATGGTCCAATGTGCATTCGGTATTCTATATACCGCATTTCCGAGCTAGGCTGGTGAAATGTAAATCAACTTGGATAGCAGGGCCATGTTGTGGTCATATTGTTAATTTTTACTGCAGATGGTAGAATTTCAATTAGAAAAATCCACTATCGGTCTTAGCATTTCCCACCCTCTGCTTATACTTGACTCAATAAGTTTTCCCTGCTTTTGTAGATAAAATTAGGTACCTCGGCTTATATTCAGGTTGGCTTATAGTTGGGTATATACTGTACTCCAAAGGAAATGTTTCTATTAAAAAGCACCTACAGACGCAAGCCTGTGTAATTTGCATTTATCAATTTCAAACATAAAATATATCAAATGGAATAATATGGATAAAATGGAAATACATAGTCTAGGAAAAGGTCAAAGTAAAATATTCTTACCATACTGTGTAACATTTGCATATTATTAAACGGGTAAGGCAATATTCTACACAGCAGTTTTTATGATCTGTTCTGTTACAAAAACATTTCAAAAATATATGGAATATAGAAAACAAAAAACATACCGCAAGCAAAGGTATCCTCTTCAGCAGGATGCCAGGTAACAAATGTGGGGATACTGTGCGAGGCAGAAAAATCTACAGAAAGAAAACACAATCATGATCTTAGTGGTGAAACCATAAAGACTATGTAAATGATCATAGATTCCAAAAGCTTGAGTTTACTCCTCAAAACACTTACTTTTCTAGTGTGTGTCAAAACTCAAGTAGTAGTCACATCAAAAGTACATGAAAGTCAATGCATATATGCAAAAGCTTCTGAGGGAAATGAATGACCCTGTAGAGGATTGTTCGCTGTACTATACTAGAGAAATGTGAGCTAGGCATAAGATATATGCCACGGAGAGGCTTTAGGAATAGGTTTCGGACAAATACACTCGGTAAATCAGGATAAGTACTATACAGCAAAGTGCAAGTGTATTCTTTGTGTGGGATTACCATATTTTACGGCATATAAAGATGACTTTTGAACACAGGTAAATGTGCTCAAAAATTGGGGGTCGTCTTATATGCGGGTTGCCGTCATCAAGGGGTGGCAGGGGGCTCTCCTGTCTCGGGCAGAAAATCTAGGGGAGTCTAGAGGTCTGCTCCCCTGATCTGTGCTCGCCGCACTGCACGCTGGCTGAGAGGCCTCCAGCATCCCCCTCGCACCCCTGCTTCTTCCCGATGTGTGTAAAAGTAGCTTTGTGCTGCTACTGACGGCAAGTGCTCACTAGTGACATTGTGCATTGTGGCTGAAATTGGTATTGCAGGGAGATTGAGATTAAATCTAGAACACATTAAATAGCTTTACTTTATAATTCATACACAACTGTAAAAGTTACATTTTTAGATTGCCAATAGTCTTCCAGTTTTTATTGTTAAATGTATACAATTTATGTCCCATGGATAACCGCATGGAAACATTAATAGCTATGAAAGGTGTCAGATAGGGGTGTCAAATTGGGAAAAAAAAAAAGATTGGACTTCTAAGGGCGTTGGAGATCTGGGGGTTGAAAGTCAGAGTAGACATAAAATATTTTATTTGGAGTGTGTTGGAAAAGGAGTAGTCTTATACAGCGACTATCCCAAACTCCTTAATTTAACTGTAACTGTAATTTAAAACCCCCCCTTTTTTTGATACATTATTGTTTTTTGTATACTTTGTTCATGTTGGTTATGCATCTGAGTTTAGCCGTTAAAGTCCCCCCGTCCCTTATCTAGGTAAGGTAAATTTGTCGGCCTGGGGTTAGACCCTCGGGTCCTTAGCTCTATGTAAAATTTAGGGGTCATCTTATATGCCCAGTCTTCTTATACGCCAGAAAAATACAGTACTTTAGCATAGCCAGATGCTTTTGATGACAATCCCTAGGGCATGGAGACCATTAGTGGTTTGAAACCTTTTTAAAATGTGTAACATAAGCCATGATTATTACGTACACATTGTTATTAAAATGGTATAACCTCACTTCCTTGATTGGAATTCCAAAGTTGTTTATCGCCCCTAAAGTCCCTGGGGGGTGGCCACCTCTACCTTAGGTATAGTTCCTCCCAAGACACCTTGACATTACTATACAGCATTGACATAAAAATGAAAAAAAAAAAAAAAGTCCCCAAAATTCGTAGGATCTTTCGGGTTTTCACCATTTGAGGAGGGCTCTGCTATTTAGAACTTTACAACTATGGCCTTCCTTTGCACCATTGCTCTAATTTGTTGCATTTACATGTTCTTAGTGATTTCTGCTAATGTTATGCTTTTATAGTAATGTTCACAACACTAATTTAGCATTTAACTTTGTAAAAACTGGACTCTGGGTAAACATACCAAGAGGCAGCAGATAGGGATGAGTGCAGTGGGCTGGCATGCAGCAATGTTCGCTGATGTCTCCCAGCTTCTAATCGTCAGTTTGTCGCATTCAAGACTACACTAGGCTCCATGGACATGTCAGCCTGGGAATGCCTGCAATTGGCGTTGACCTTATGCTAGGACTTTTACTGTGCAGTAGATCTGTAAATACATGTGCTGCAATTTTTTTATGTGTATTCTATAAAATGCAATAGGCTTCAGATGTAAATGTTTATACTCCTTTTTTTTTCTTATCATAATAATAAAAAGGAATGTTTTATCACTATTTGCCAACTCTGTATCAAAAATACCCTGTTCACAGGTCAGTACTAGCTGTAGATGTACATTTGTGTGTTAAGCTGGCCATACACCTGCAGGATTCTCTGTCAGATTTCCTTCAGATCAGATCAGATCTACCAACAACCATGTAATATGAGGACCTTTCTACACCTTCCAATCACTATGTATTGTATCAGGGAGGACACTATACTACATGGTTGTTGGTAGATCTGATCTGATCTGAAGGAAATCTGACAGAGAATCCTGCAGGTGTATGGCCAGCTTTACTTCATACAGTGTGTCATTGTGCGTCAATGGGCACCACACGCAATTATGTAATTCACTGGGTGCATTACAGATATTGCATTGCATTCCAGCAATGTGGGGATCCATGTTATTATTAAGAAGATCAATGCAGGTAAGGCTATGTCTCCATTGCATCTGCAAAAACTAGAATGCAAGTACAACTCACCGACGTGCCCACGGAAAAAGAATTTGGGGACTGGAGTCATAGGGCAGTGGAGACATAGTCTAATAAAACCATGTGTGCTACGGTGCGTTGGTACATTACCACATAACGTAACAAAATGTGAAAAGGTACAAGAGGTTTCCTAGAAAACATTTGTACATAGAATTACTGCCACCATGCTGTGTCCCCATTAACGGATGCAGCACAGTATAGTGTGAGAGCACTCAACATTAGAGAACTTTGAAGGAGGACAGGATCCAAGACTACACACCCCAGTATGCCAGCAGCACCAAGGCGTTTCATGTCTGGATTTCTGTACAAAAAGCATTGCAGTGTTCTTCATGTTCTTTTGTTTTTGTTGCAGGCCTTTAACTACTACTACTATACTAAAATATGTCTAAAGGGGTCTAACCGCGGTTCCTGACCTGGGGTCCATGCCCTAGAGATTACAGAAAAGGTGTATCGGAGAGGTAGAGACACCCTGTGCTCAGCTCTGTGCTACCCCTTCAGTTATACACTTCTAGCAGCAAAAAAGATTAGCTGGTCAAGAAGATAAAAGCTGGGGTGGCTCAGGCTTGTCCTAGACAATAAGGCAAGGGGGGCCTTAATGTAAAAAGTTTGGAAACCACTGGTCTAGTAGACATCCAGACTATAATAACGTTTAAAACACACAAATATGTGATAATGTTATTATTAAATGTAATAATTTTTTTTTTCACAAAATTGTGTTTCAAACTTTATTATAGTCAGGATCTCTTGTTTGGACATATTTCAGTAAGTTAAATGCCTACAACAGAAAAAAGTGCTTTTGGTACAGAAATCCGGACCTCAATAAAATGCCTGGGGGTTAATACTTTTCAAGTAATCTGCAACAAAATAAAAAACCATGAAGCATGAGCAGCATAAACAAGGCATGGAGCATGTGATCTACCCTTATTACTTACCAATTCGCTTTGCAGGTTTAGGATTTCTGGTGTCCCACAGAAGTACCCTGCCATCCTTTAAATAAATTAAAACACAAATTAAATACATTAGGAAAAGCACCAAAATCATCCTAGGATGTACATTTGACAGTACATTTTTTTACACATATCCATTAACTAAAGTCACATGATAAAAATATCCGCCTGGCAAATCTAGAATGGACAATTGTCTTGCTGGTATATAGGAAGTGGTATACACTGACAATGGACACAACAGTCTTACAACTAAACACTGAACAGATAAATTCAGAGTGCAGAAAGATGCTATTTGGATTTGATAACATTTAAAAATTCCCACATATTCAAAATAAAAAATATCCTTACCTCACTGCATGAGAGAAATATGGATTCCTTTCCAGGGCAGGCAGACACACAGTTTACAAAGCTGGAATGTGCTATAAAGAAAATAAATGTAATAAAATACTAAACATGTATTTCTACACAAAATAATGTCACTTTAAATGCACCCTTTATCAGTGTGTCGAAATTGTTTGGTGTTATGTACTTTATCCCCCCAGTGGTCTGATTCAGTCGGGTTTTCTGTGCAAAAAGCGGTACAAAAAAAATACACTGATAAACAGATTTCTGTAAAAAGGTTAATTAACTCACAAAGTCAGATAGTGGAATTTTTTTAATTGAACTTTCACCATCATTAGAAGTTAGACCTCCAACTAGATTTTTTCCAAATCAGATTTTACCGATTACAGGTAAGGTTTTTTTGACCTATAATATGAGTGGGATCCTGGTCGATCCCTCCAGGTGAGCACATTTGTTTTGAAGAGAACGTATAGGGTGATCGACCGTCCACAAAATCACCCGCGGATCTAAGAGTGTATGGGTGTAATAACCACCATGTGCCACTTCCATGCGGAACAAAAACATGAGACTACAATTCACACATGCTCACCAAAATGATATTTAAAAGCAAACAGATGAATGAAAGGTCTTGACATAGCATATACTAACCTTTATAGGAGTTCAAGGCTGTTTTCTGAGAAAGATCCCAAACCTTCACACTACAATACAAATGTGGTTAGTATAAACAACAATATAAACGTCCATATATACCCAAATATATTAATATCATGTTTATGACTAGAGATGCTCCGATCAGCATTTTTGGGGCCGATCACCGATTACCAAGATCAT
>CM070033.1:126967240-126979297 GCA_036250615.1 Ptychadena robeensis
TATTTGGGATGCCGGTCATGTAGGTGGGTAGGAGTGAGAGACCCACATTTTGTATGTATTTGTCTTAAACTTGTCCTGGATTGTCCTGAAACCTTTTCTTCTGCACAACTTTCGCTGACCTCGAACTGCCGTCTTTGGGTTCTGACACCCGTCATCACAACTGTTCACAGTGAGGAAGGCAGACCGAGGGCTCCCAGTGGCTGGGACCGGGACTGCGACTGTGAAGAAGGGTCAAGGATACGGATTGCTGGTGGGGTTTGTGACACCCGCATCAACAACGAGGTGGTAGAGCCAGATCTAGCAAAACATGTGGTATATATATATTTTATATGACATGCTGCCTTCCCTGAAACACACTCATTATATTGCATACCAACATGTTCTTTTTTGGACATTATTCAGAAAGGAAACCTTAATGCTTCCTTAATTGTGAAAATGACACAGCAACCACACCTACACTGTATGCATTAGGCATCTTGTATATTGTGTATCAGTTATGCATGTCACCACCACAAGTAGTGTTATGATCCAGGATGAAGATTGGCAGACATTTAGCTAGTATATTTAATTAGAACAGAGAAGTAGGTAATTGTCTATCCAAAACAAGGAAGTGGATAGCTGTAGCTTGCCAGAACAGGGCATATTTGTACCCTGAGAAACATATAATATAGACAATCACAAATCCTTTTGATCATCTCTTCTCTTAAACCATAACAATAATATTCTAATACTGTATCTTCTTTGGTTGCAAATTTTCCCCCTCGCTCACATTTTACTTTGACGGCATTTGTTAAATAACATCTTTCAATCTTCATTGCATATAATATTTTTCTCACTATAAGGCAATGTTTCCACGGCGTTTAGGGATGAACCGATGTTGGCGCATCCCATATAGGGATGGACCGAACTGTTCGCCGGAGAACAGTTCGGCCGCGAACTCGGCATGTTCGCCGATCCTCTCGCCGGCGGACAGTATGGGTGTTCGACCCGCCTCGTTCGCCGGCCAGAAGAACATCTAAATTCTTCCTCCGGCAGGATCAGAACCTGCGAGATCGTGCCGGAGGAAGAATCTTTTCACTACAAGACCGGCATGAAGCCTGTCTTGTAGTGAAAATACCGGCTCAGAACAGGAAGTGACGTCAGTGACGTCACAGCCGGCTCCCGCAACCAGGAACTATGCGTTCCAGGATGCGTTCCAGGGACCGGATGTGACGTCACTGACGTCACATCCGGTTTTTCCGATTCAAATTCCCCGCCTAGAGGCGGGGAATTTGAATGTGTCCGCGAACAGGGCGGACTTCTTTAAAGTTCGACCCGTCCTGTTCGCGGACACTCCGGGCCGATGTTCGCCCATCTCTAATCCCATACATATGCATGACTTCCTGCCCATTCTGTTCACATGGCTATCATCGGGTCTACAGGGCAGTTCGTCAACCTTTCCAGCAAAGTGTGCAGGACTTAAATGTGTATTTATTCCAGTACCAATTCTCTGAAGCCACTGACCAACTTATGGAGAGTCATATTTTCTAATATGACACTAACAACTTACCTATGAGCAGGTACTTACATGAGTTTGTGTCACACAATATTTTTTTTTTGCTACCAATGCACGATCACCCAGCTATTACACATAATTTTACATATAGGAAGAGTCACATAATATATTTACAGCAGACTGAGCTCACACCAGTGATAGTTGAGTGAGTTGATGTTATTTTGATAGCATGAATTGTGTATTTACAATTCTGCATTGCGGTAATAAAATGATGTGACACAAATTCATCTCTTCTCACACATGTAAATGCCTGCTACTGGGGGAGTTGTTAGTGCCAGATTGCAAAATGTGTCTTTTCATAAGTTGCTCAACGTGTTAAGAAAATGGGTACTTCTAGTGCTAACACAGCTAAGAACTCTTTCTTGGCAGTTGTCTTTTGGCATGCCCATGTTCGGGATCCTCTTTGAAGGGGGCACCCACCCTGGTCCCTAGTACTTGGAAGACCTGTCTCCAGTCTAGGTCACCTGGGGAAAGGGACACTCAAGGGTCAGATGGCTTCGGCTGTATGACCCACTAGTCACCCTTTTGTGGGGAACGAGTCCTTAACCCCTTTAGGGCCAGGACAATGAAAACACCTTGCAGTTTTTGTGTGGTTTCATTACGTGTGCACTTCACATTTTTTGCACTGGGTGTAGAGTTGATGATTGTGTGTATAAGCATACTCTGGGGCTCAATAAAAAAAAATAAGTGGTGTATTTTAAATTTAAGCCATTGAGACTCCAAATGTGAATGACAGGAAGTCAGGAGCAGTGAGATAGGGTAGGAAAGGTCTACAACAGTGGTGGGCAACTGAGTTGATATGGAGGGCCACAAGTGCGGCCCTCAGCATCACTAAAGGGCCACACATAACATTTTCAATCTATACTGACTTGTGTAAGCATTTTTAATGAATAAATGATAGCAGGTATCGCTAGAAGACATTATTTTACATTTTAAAATAACAAAACATGTTTGTATTGATACTTCAAGCATTAGGGAACACTGTAGTATGGTAATGCACATTTTGTGTCATATGTATATAAGGGTGTGTGTTGTTTTTATGCAGCCCAGTGTAATAAACTGAGATTCGAATTTGAAAGTCTTTGCAGTGACAGTTACCTTCTAGCCCAGGGCACTGTGAAGCCTAGGACTGCCCTTGGGTGCAGTTGTCATATGTAGACGTTGTTTTACCGAACAACATTGACAATTTTACTGATGTCACTAGGGTGTGTGTGTGACGGCTACACATGATAATATATGAAATGCCCCATGTATATCGTTAAAGCTATGTGCCTCAATATATATTTTTAAACCATCCCCTATTCGTTGGTGGGATAGTGGGGCCCACGAAGAATGCTTAAAGGGCTGAAGGCCCCCAGGCCACAAGTTGGGCACCTGGGGTCTACAATGTAAAAATAATAGTATTTGGTAACCAGGGAAATGAGGTGGTGTGGGCCATATTCTAACTACCATATTTTTGGCTGTATAAGATGCACCAGCACGTAAGACGCACCCAGTTTTTAGGGCAGGAAAACCAGAAAAAAAGATTTAATATGTTTTCACATCAATTGAGTTAATGCAATATATTCAGTGAATGCAATATTCAATTCAGCCAGCAGGTGTCAGCAGCAGTACACTCTCAGCTAAACACGTCATCTTTACACTGATCTGCAGGAGGAAGGGGGGGCTGTCTCCTCTCCTCTCACTGTGTCTGTGGGTAGTGATTGCAGTTCCCATGGACAGAAGAGCGAGGTATAGATGATCATCCACAACTCCTTCTTCATTGCCTATGACAGCAGAACTTTCTGCTGGCATAGGCAAATACACAGTTCAGATGGGAGAGCCGGACATCGGCCAGCATCTTACATCTGACAGCTCCTCCAGCTCCCCAGCTAATCTCCGTGCCAGGAGAGCTGGCGGAAAGTCAAGGTGCAACCACCGGTGGCCGAGTGGCCGCAGGGGTCGCACACTCGGCGTATAAGACGCAGGCACTTTTTGCCCCCAATTTTGGGTGTTTAAAAGTGCATCTTATACGGCGAAAAATACGGTAACTATAAAAATTTTGTGAAGCTGACTGTGTACAATGACATCAGATTGTCCATGTTAAGTACAGGTGATCACAGGAAATCCCACACATGCACAGTAGTTTGCACCCAGCAGAGTAGGGATAGCCACATAATCAGAGGGGTGGCCTATGTAACCATAACGTTTGCTTGTTTTTTTGTTGTTTTTTCCTAGGTGTTGGAAATTTTATTTATCATACATACTCAAATATAAAATGCATCCACTCAGTAAGTATTGACAGCACATCTGTTTTTCCATTTTGACAATGTATAGGACCGAGTGAAACTCTGGTCACTATATTTTGGGGTGGCTAGCCCCTGATATTTTTATAAGTATTCCAATGTTGCTATAATATATATATATATATACACTCACCGGCCACTTTATTTAGAACTGCCTTTATCCTTCGTGGCACAGATTCAACAAGGTCCTGGAAACATTCCTTATTGTCATGTTCAAGAAACCAGTCTGAGATGATTCAAGCTTTATGACATGGTGCATTATCCTGCTGGAAGTAGCCATCAGAAGATGGGTACACTGTGGTCATAAAGGGATGGCCATGGTCAGCAACAATACTCAGATAGGCTGTGGCATTGCAACAATGATCACACTCAAGAAAATGTCCCCCACACCATTACATCACTACCACCAGCCTGAACCCTTGATACCGGGCAGGCTGGATTCATCCTTTCATGTTGTTGACGCCAAATTCTAACTCTACCATCCGAATGTTGCAGCACAAATCAAGACTCATCAGACCAGGCAACATTTTTCCAATCCTCTATTGTCCAATTCCGGTGAGCCTGTCAATTGTAGCCTCAGTTTCCTGTTCTTGGCTGAAAGGAGTGGCACCCAGTGTGGTCTTCTGCTGCTGTAGCCCATCTGCCTCAAGGTTCAACGTCAGACGTGTCAAGCCTCCAGTTTTGGCCGGGAAAGTCACGTTTTTATGTGGCTTTCCCGGCCAAATCCCGATTTCAAGAAATCCCGGATTTTTCCCGGATTCTTGAAATCGTGCTGATCTAGCAGTGAGAGGGCGTTGGTGGGACATAAGCAGGGAGAGTAACGCCATCTCCCTGCTAGAAAAGGCCGGCGGACGCTGGGAGTGACGTCAGTGACATCACTTCCGGTATGTGGAACGCGGAAGAACCACGATCCATATACCGGAAATGACATTACTGAAGTCACTTCCTGTACGTCCCCCGATTTTTAAATGCCCAAACTTGACAGGTATGTTCAACGTGTTGTGCGTTCAGAGATGCTGCATACCTTGGTTGTAACGAGTTATTGGTTATTTCAGTTACTTTCTATCAGCTCGAACCTCTGGCCATTCTCCTCTGACCTCTGGCATCAACAAGGGATTTGCGCTCACAGAACTGCCGCTCACTGGATGTTTTCCCTTTTTCTGACCATCCTCTGTAAACCCTAGAGATGGTTGCGCGTGACAATCCCAGAAGGTCAGCAGTTTCTGAAATACTAAGACCAGCCCATGTGGCACCAACAACCATGCCACATTCAAAGTCACTTAAAAAATTTTTTCCCCCATTCTGAAGCTCGGTTTGAACTGCAGCGGTTTATCTTGACCATTTCAACATGCCTAAATGCATTGAGTTGCCACCATGGCTGATCCGTAATTTGCGTCAACAAGCAGTTGGACAGTTGGACTAATAAAGTGGCCGGTGAGTGTGTATATAGGTGGAAAAAAAATCAAAAAACTAAATATTGAATAACACTTGTGAGATGAATAACATCAAGTATCTTGTTGCAGCGGAAACATTTAAGTGGGTGAGTGGTTAGTTAGAAGAAGAACAAATGGATGTCAGAATGAAACACCCAAGGGTACCTTCTTTCAGAACTATTGAATGTTTGTCCCTAGAGAAATGTCTCAGAACACACAATGCGTCACCTTTAAGGGCATTGCCACAGTGCAGTCAGAGTGGCCATGCTGACCCTCAATGACCACTGTCAGGGCATGTAAGCAGCAGGACCAGACAATGAAAAAAGTTGAAGTATGGTAAGTCACATTTCCATTCAGATTATGGGCCTTACAATGTGTTTTTATTGCTTATTATTATTAATATAGCACCAACATACCCCACAGCGCTGTACATTAAATTAGAGTCAAGATGCAATACAAGATACAGTGAGGTTTGTAGGTTTGGGCAACCCTGTCAAAGTTCATAAAAACCTTTAGAACCTTCAAATTGGCTTGGTAAGCTCAGTGACCCCTGACCTCCCTACACAGGTGAATCCAATCATGAGAAAAAGTTTAATGGCTGGGGTGGGGGAAATTTGAAGTTTCCCTTCTCTTTGAATATTCTCTGATAAGTAGCAAGATAAGGACCTGAAAACAACTGTCACATGACTTAAAACAAAGATTGTTTACCATTATGGTTTAAGGGAAGGATACAAAAAGCTGTCTCAGAGATTTCAGCTGTCTGTTTCCACAGTCAGGAGTATATTGAGGAAATGGAAGACCACAGTTGAAGTTAAGGCATGAAAAATTAGACCAAGAAAAATCTCGGATAAACAGAAGCGACGACTGGTGAGAACAGTCAGAGTCAACCCACAGACCAGCACCAAAGACCTACAACATCATCTTGCTGCAGACGCAGTCACTGTGCATCGTTCAACTATTCAGCGCACCTTACACAAGGAGATGCTGTATGCCAGAGTGATGCAGAAGAAGCCTTTTCTTCGGCCACAGCACAAACCGAACCGCTTGAGGTATGCTATAGCACATTTGGACAAGTCAGCTTCATTTTGGAATAAAGTGCTGTGGACTGATGGAACTAAAATAGAGTTATTTGGGCATAACAAGGGGCATTATGCATGGGGGGAAAAGAACACTGCATTCCAAGAAAAAAACCTGCTACCTACAGTAAAATATGGTGGTGGGTCCATCATGCTGTGGGGCTGTGTGGCCAGTGCAGGCACTGGGAATCTTGTCAAAGTTGAGGGATGAATGGATACCACTCAATATCAGCAGATTCTGGAGACCAATGTCCAGCATTCAGTGAAAAAGCTGAAGCTGCACTGGGGCTGGATCTTTCAACAAGCCAACGACCTTTAACACTGCTCAAAATCTACTAAGGCATTCATGCAGAGGAACAAGTACAAGGTTCTGGAATGGCCATCTCTGTCCCCAGACCTGAATATCATTGAAAATCTGTGGTGTGAGATAAAGAGGGCTGTCCATGCTCGGAAGCCATAAAACCTGAATGAATTAGAGATGTTTTGTAAAGAGGAATGGTCCAAAGTACCTTCAACCAGAATCCAGACTCTCATTGGAAGCTATAGGAAGCGTTTAGAGGCCGTCATTTCTGCAAAAGGAGGATCTACTACATATTGAGTTCATTTCTTTTTTGTGGTGCCCAAAATTATGCACCTAATAATGTTTAAACAATTATTGCACACTTTCTGTAAATCCCTTTAAACTTTGTTTTAATTGTCAAATATCACTGTGTGTGTGTGTCTCCTATATGATATATTTCATTGATTTTAATCGTAACAACCAATGATTTATACAGGGAAATCATGAAAATTGCCCAAACAAGGTTGCGCTGTGCGTGCTCACGGCCATCTATCTGGCCCATATAATATGCAGCCATTGCTGTTTTTGACCAATCAATTCCGCTCAAAAACAGCCATATCAGACATGACCGTTAAATATGTCCGATGTCCATTGCTTTGCATAGAGACCGCGGGTCTTCATGCAAAGCATCGGCTGAGCTGGGGAGAGAGCAGAGCTGTCTCCCCAGCTCCGCCAATATCTGACAGCAGCGTGATGACGTCACGTTGTTGAGGAGATGCTCCCCTCCGTTTGTTCTCTGCAATGAGTGCACATAATTCCTAGAGGTGTACAAACGTTGCCTTGGTGACAATGCAGTTAGCCTCTAGGCATTATCTTATTATGCTTATTGGAATTAATGAGCAGCATTTCAGCCATCCTTAGTAATATCGGCAATACATGGAGTTGGCACACCTATGGTGGGTCGGCCATTACAGGCTCTTGGTACGGCCCCTTTATAAAATTTTGGAAGCCAATGTGGCCCACGAGTTAAAAAGTTTGCCCACCCCTGGTGTAGATAGAGGAAGACCAGAGAGCATGGTGTTGCAGTAGTCAAGGTGAGAAAGGATAAGAGCGTGTACCAGGACTTTGTTGGTCTCTGGGGATAAGTAGAGGCGTATCTTGGAGATGTCACACAGATGAAAGTGGCAGAATCTAGCAATGTTCTGTACGGGGGGAGTAAAGGAGTGTGCAGAGTCAAAGGTGGCACCAAGGCAGCGTGCTTTTAGAATAGGGTAGATGATGGGGTTATTTCCTGTCAGAGAGATGCCGGGTAGAGATGTCCCGAACTGTTCGCCGCCGAACTGTTCGCGGCGAATATCGCATGTTCGCGCGAATCTCGAACACATGGCAAAAAGATGTTCGCCCCCTATCTGTTTACATTGAACAAACTTTGAAACCCTGTGAGTCTCAGTCAGCAGGCATAATCCAGCCAAGTCAGTCACCCCCCACCTCACGGACATCCTACCCGCTATACCATAGCAGGAGGATGCCATCACATGCTGCCTGAGAGAGTGGAGACCGGACAAAGGTCAGTGACATCGGGCAATGGTCTTGACACGGACAAATGTCATGACATGGGACAATCAGTTGTGACACGGGCAATGGTGGTGACACGGGCAAAGGGTGGTGCACGGGCAATGCCATGAGTGACGCGAAAACGACGCTGAAAACCTCCAAACGCGACGCGAATATGCACGCGAAAAGCCGCCAACGCGAACGCGATCCAGACTATCATTTGAAATCTTGGTGGGCGGATTTATTGTTGTGCAAAAAAATTTTCTTGGGATGTTTTGCCTGGATTCCCTCTGTCATGTCATTGTCCCAGGTGGTTCAATGCCATGAGCAAGCGAAAAAACCCGCCAACGCGAGCGAAGATTGAACGCAAAAAAAAAAAAAAAAAAAAAAAAAACCGCCAATGCGACGCGATCCTTGACTATCATTTTGAAAATCTTTGGTGGCGGATTTAGTGGTGAAAAAAAAATTTTCTTGGGAGTTTGCCATGGATTCCCCTCTGTCAGTGTCCTTGTCCAGGTGTTTGACCCCTTGAAGAACTTTCCCAACACTATTGTGCAGAATGGGTCCCTATGTTTGTTAAAATTCCCTCCCATTGAAGGCAATGGCGGGGTTCGCGTGTTTGCGACTTTTACGGAAGTTCGCGTTCGCCGTTCGCGAACCCGAAAATTTGGGTTCGCGACATCACTAATGCCGGGGCAAGGGTAATGTAAGTTTAAGAGATCAGTCAGCCATCCAGAACAGAGAAGAGAGTACTGAGAGCTATTGTCCAGAACAGAGGGAGTAATGGCAGATGGGTGGTTACATAAATTTGGGTATGATTTGCATATAAATTGTAATGCAGGCCAAAGGATGAGATGAGTTTGTCAAGGGAGGAGGTGTAATGAGAGAAAAGGGAAGGCCAACAAGAAAGGAGGTGGGAGAAGTAGAGGTGCAAAGAGGTTTGGAAAGAGCGGTCAGTCAAGTAGGAGGAGAACCAGGAAAGTCATGAATACCAATATATTGCAAGGTCTGTAGAAGAAGAGTGTGACCTACAGTGTCAGAGGAAGAGGAGAGATTCAGCAGAAGAAGCACAGAGAAGTTGCCTTGGACCTTGTAATTAGCAACCTTAGGAAGGACTCTTTCTGTGGAGTGAGAAGATCAAAATCCAGATTGGAGGGGGTCTGTAAGTCTTTTGTAAACAAGTCCTTCAAGAAGTTTAGGAGCCAAAAACAGAGATTGGTCCTTATCTAGAGGGGTCAAGCAAGGGCTTCTTCGGTATAGGGAGAACTATTGCATGTTTGAAGGATGATGGGAAAATAATAGGTATTGGGTCAAATGGGCAATTTGTGAAAGTAGAGGATGAAAGCAAGGAGGCAACTTCCTCCAGGATGCTTATAAGGGTCAGAGCTGTTTTAATAGTTTAAAGAGCACCCTTCACAATATAAAGCAGGTGGTTTTATTGTTGTGGCTGATTATTATATAGACACAATTAAAATGTCATAGACATAGATTAATTGACATTCATAAGACAAAAAATTTCAGGTATGTCAATAGGAATAGTGCACAGCAGATAACACAATTCATTTTATATGCTTATAGATACTAAGGAAGAACAATGGGCTCAAGATCTTCTAAACCTTCAGGTAAGTGCCACATATGTACATACAAGAAATGTGTTTGTTAAAGTGTAACTAAACCCAAATCTCCAATTGCATATACAAGTAGTGATGTTGTATTATTTAGAAAATGTATTTAACATTTTTGGCACTTCTCAATTTTAGCCTGTGGTCAAGCTTTGCATGTCCTTGGTAACTGTTGAGAATTGGGATGTCGTAGTTGTGTTCCTAAATTATTACAAGCTGACCTGCTGCAAACTGCAAGTGGCAGTGGCAACCCACAATTCATAGTGTTGCCCACTCTCTATTCAAAAGTTGGACCAGTGTGATGGTATGGAGCTGATACTTGAGCAAGTGTAGACAGAAAATAGTTGAGGAAAAGAGGATATCCGCAGAACTAAAACAAAAAAAGACAAAATCTGTACTTTATAAAACAAATTAGTGCTTAAAAAATAAATGTCATCAAGTCCTTTTATCCTCCTGGGCGGTTCGCACATGGCTTACAATAAAATCCACCGCACTTTCCTGCCATCACTGACGGTGGAGATGTGTTCTAAAAAATGGCGCCACCTCCACTAAATGGAAAAAAATGGCACTGCCTACCCCCGTCCTTCCAATTTCTTATGTAGCTCTGTGCAGTTGTGTATCATGGTGGCTTAAAGTTCATTTTATGGACTGCCCACCTCCACCCTCCATTACAGTTTACACCCAATCTTTTCTTAAAACATCATTCTGGGTTCCATTTGCAAATAGTTTAGTTAATCCACTACAATCTTTTCCTATTTGCTTTTGGTCCCTAGAACATAGACATATGCTGTTAGAAGAGTCCAGTGAAGTGGTCATTCACAAGTTCACAAAGTTTCAAGACTTAACAAAGGCAGTTATAATGTTTCAATGCATGAGGCACTAACAAAACCATTTTTGGGCTTGTCCCCACTTTAGCAATCTCCTGTGATTATAAGTGTGGCACAGAGATCAAGGCAGCTCGCTCTCACCCGGAAAACAGGCAGGACGTGGTGGGGTGGGACAGGAAATTTGGCCCCCATAGAGAATGAATGGGCATGGTTAAAATTGAGATGCAGTTTTTAAATGTGTCCAATTATTTTTGTGGCCATGATCAGGGGCAAGCAGGCACAGCCGCCCTGCGTTCTAGATCGCGGACCTGCATGGATGAGCCCCATCAAATACATAGGCGCGAGCTCCGCGTTGTGATTATAATCACTTTCAGGCATCAATGCAGCTTCAGATCATTGGTCTCCTCTTTAGTAATGTAAGCATGGGGCTGATGTTTGTGTGTTGGCTGTGTGTTGAGTTATTTTGAGGGGAAGCTACATTTAAACTGCTATACAAGCTGTACACTGACTAATTTACATTGTATAACATAGTCCTCAGTGTTGTTCCATGAAAAGATATTATGCACTTTTTACTGCAATGTCAGAGATGTACTCACTTTTGTGAAATACTGTACATGTTTTTTTTTATACACAAGTGGTACAGCACTCATATCAAAGTCTAAATGTGGATTTCCCCACAATATAAATGTTTGCAGACAATTGTCACTAATGATGGACGAACATCAGCAGACCATTTGTGGGACGTCCTTTTTCGCAGTTGGCAATTTTCCACAAAAACCTGTGGTTCACATATTCAGTCGCATTAACTAATGGAAGGCAAATGTCAAAAACCTTCGGGTCATATTTGTAACCACAATACCTAAAAAGTCAAAAGGATGTAAACACCTGGACAGTGTCATACTACAGGGGGATCAATGGGTAAACTTCCCCATAAAATACATATTTCTTGAATAGTGTTTTTTTCTTGTTTAATCAACAGAGATTCGATTTAATAAAAATGCATGGGGTTTCCACCTAGAGCATACAAGACACCCTTTTAGCATGAAGTCTGGAATGCTTTGGAAAAGTTTAACCACAGACAGTGTGGGGGTCCCCTCAGAGCCTAACTAATCCCCTGCTGACATAGGGTCTGGTGTGCTGGAAAAGGGGGGCCACGAACAGTGTTCTGCTCCCTACCCTGTTGAATGAGTAGGACCTCTTACCCATTCACACGGAATGGTTTAATGATAGTTCCTAGAAATAAGAGACTACACAAAGAAAAAATCTTTATTAAATGTTCTAACATTCCACATACCTACTTACACAGTGTATACTCCATCATTGTAAATCCATCTCAAAGTTCATTTATCCCAGAAGTGCCCACGCTATCTGCGCATGCCTCCTCATCTGTCCCTGACCCTGTAAGGGAAAAATATTTACATAAAC
>CM070033.1:126989857-127004043 GCA_036250615.1 Ptychadena robeensis
TAGAGTCTATGGTGCGCTTTTGGTACAGAAATCTGGACCGTGCAAGAGCGCTAGGGAGGTAAAAAAAAAGGCAACATACATATACATTGCAATGCCAGTTACATGTAATAATAACATTATTTATTACATGTAATTGATATACATATGTCTTATATTTGTTGGTGAGTTACCAAAACATATGCAATACATATAAGGAAAATGCAAGCCCCCGAAAATTACATTAAATACATTTAAAATGAATAACATTTAATATGTAAACAAAATTCTCTGATATTGAGATATTTTTCAGTGGCAGGAACTGGGAGACTAGTCAGGATAAATAGAAAGATAACTGCAGCAATTTACAGAGACATCCTGGATGAAAACATGAGGAAGACCTGCTCCAAAGAGCTCTTGAAGTCAGACTGGGGCGATGGTTTATCCTTAAGCAGGACAATGACCCTAAAGCCTGGCATACACATGGCGATTAGCGGCCGATCTTGCCGCTGACCGACGGGCATGTGCGCTCGCGCCGTCGGTCAGCGGCAACAACTGCTGCCAATCGGCGTGTGCCCACATGGGGCAACAGATCCCTGTCGCCCCACAGCTCAGCCGGCCAGAGAACGGACATGTCCGATGTTCTCTGGCAGATGCCGGCTGATGATATTAACTTCAATAAAGGCCGGCGTCTTCATTGAAGCTAATGGACTGCACACAAAGGGTGCTCGGCCAATGGAGTCAGCCCGGGAATGCAGTGAAGTGATGACGTCATCACGCTGCATTCCAGAGCTCATCGAAGCTTGTCTGTCGGCACCCGTCTGTGGGTGTATGGCAGCCTTAAGCACACAGCCAAGATATGAATGGAGTGGCTTTAGGACAAATCTGTGAATGCCCTTGAGTGGCCCAGCCAGAGCCCAGACTTGAATCTGATTGAACATTTTATGAGAAATCCTAAAATGACAGTGCACTGACGCTTCCCATCCAGATGGAGCTTAAGAGGAATGAATCGAAACTCGAAACTGGCCAAGGATAGGTGTGCCAAGCTTGTGGCATTATATTCAAAAATACTTGAGGCTGCAATTGCTGCCAAAGGTGCATCAACAAAGTACTGAGCAAAGGCTGTGAATACTTATGTACATGTGATTTCTCAGTTTCTTTATTTTAATACATTTACCAAAAGTAAACTTTTTTTTTATGTTGTCTTTTTGGAGTTTTGTGAGTAGAATTTAATCCATTTTGGAAGAAGACTGTTACATAACAAAAGGTGGAAAAAGTGATGCAAAGTGGATACTTTCTGGATGCACGGTATTTACAGTTTTGCTCATAAGTTTACATACCTTGGCAAAATGTATGATATTTAAACTACCCAAATGACCCCACTTTAACATTAATGACAGTCAAACTTTACATATTTAATAAATGTGTAATCAACATATCATATCCCAAATCATATCAAAGAAACAAACAAGTGTCCTGTGTTCAATCTCAACCTGGTGCTTCTTCAGGAGAAAAAGTAAAGAAAACATATCTTGAGTTCATAATAGGAGGACATCCAACAGTGTAAAAGCTCCTCTGTTGAAATTTATAGATACGGTAATAATAAAGATAAGTAGAGACATATGTACCTTTAAGGCCCCATACACTTCTAGATTTTTCATCCAATCAACCTAATTCAAACATTTTTTTGGGCTGATTGATTGAAAATCTATGGCAGCCTACATAGTAAGATCAACCTAAAACAAATAAAACTGGTAAAAAAATGTATTGAAAAATGATTGGACATGCTGGTAAATTTTAATTGGTTGTATTGAAATGCATTACACTTTCAGTCGACCCAAAAAAGTTGATCAAATATCTGTTACTACAGTTGGCAAACATACAATCAATCACCAATTTCCCTGACCCCCAAAAATGTATCTTTTTAAGTTGATTGAACAGAAAATCTAGACGTGTATGGGGGGCTTTACTGGAAAGTGCCATATGGTGAATGAATCACACTCAAGGGAATATGGTGGCACTGCTGGGGAACAAGAAGAAAACCAGAAGTGCAGTGTAAAGTGTGTGTGTGAACCTGTGGGTATAACTAAGGTTTGTCTGTCACAAAATTACCCATAGAAGGTGATATGTTTTTTATTTTATAAAACCCTATAATTGGAAGTGTGAAATTGTAGATGAGTGCATGAAAAGTACTATGTGTGTATAATCAGAAAATTGCTGTGTATGTAGTGTATTTGATGAGTGAAATGCAATTAGTGATTGAATAAATGCTACATGTGTGGTGTGTATAATGTATACTGAAAGTAATAGGGGGTTGTATGTGAAAAGTGAATTGTTCTAAGAGATAAAAATCCAAATAACGAATGTGAGAACCACATGCTTTCCCACCTAATACCCAAACAAAAACACCAATGTGAACAATTACATGAGATCATGAGTGTATCAAAGGCTAGTGTTGTGGAACCCCATCTAATGTCTCCCGTGTGCAACGTCAAATGAAAAATATGCCAGAAATAAATGTAAAGGAGAGAAGAGGAGGAAAAAGAAAAAGCACCAGTGCACAGATAAGCTAAAGGTCAGTCACATCAACGTAGTCACTGTTCCCTTCAATTCTATGTAAAGGGACAACATTAAAGCTAAATAATAATAATCAATCCCTATCAGTCACTTTGAGACTTGCTTTTAGTGACCATGTGCAATATATCTGGCAGTTGTGCCTGAAAGTTGGTCTACCTGATAGTGGTTTGGTTTTTACAGAACCCCTGGTTTCACAATTCTAAATTAGAGTTTGCACACTGCTGATTGGCATTCTCAATTCCTTTTATATTTTCTTATATGCCTTTCCTGTTAGAGTGTTCAACTACCTTTGTCTGCAAATCCTTTGACAATTCTCTTTGTTTCCCTATGACTTGGAATTCAAAAAGCACCAGTGGAGCACTGGATGAAAGATGACGTCTGTCAGGCGTCCACAAAGTGATTGACATTATATACACACCCACAAACAACCAAACAGATCACTAGTGAAGATGGTTAACTTTTATAGCTATTCTAACCCCTTTGTGTCAAATTGTGTACATGTCCAAATACCAGTGTATGTAAACTTTTAATCAGGGTAATTTTGGTAGTTTGTGTTGTCCAATCCAAAAAATTGAGGAGGAATAAATTCCTCACGTTTAGTTTTTCCCCCCAAAAGTACATACCTTAGGGGACATGGAGACTTTACAGGCCAGTAATGTATATCCAAGTGATTTTGTCTTCAAGTAGTTATTACAACTAATTAAGACATTGGTTAAAAATTCTCAGTACATTTCCATCATGGTATCACATTCCATCATACATTTCATTATACATTCAAAAACCATTATACACATATTTTGAATGTAACTTGGTGTATAACACATGATTGTTATTAAAAATGTTTAAGCAGTGCTTGGCTTCATCAGGAGGTGCTTTGTAGTTGCAGTTAAAGTAATATGAAATTAGTACATTGGTAACTAAGGATTAGTACTGAGTAAAAGAGGAATTAAAATGATCAAAGTGGGATTTCCATGAGGAATTGGAGGCTTTGTAGATGTCTCATATGTGTCAAGAGTATAGTCACTTGGTCAATTTGCTGTAGTTGAAGTGATCGGTTGTTGTTGTTGTTGGTTTGGCAAAGTATTAGCTTCTTAATGATTTACAAGGAATCTTATGGGACCTATATGGAGGTCCAGGGATCTGTGTCCTCACAGGAAGTGGGGACACAGGTCCCTGGACCTCCATATAGGTCCCATAAGATTCCTTATAAATCATTATGAAGCTGAGGACACAGGTCGCTGGACCTCCATATAGGTCCAAAAGATTCCTTGTAAATCATTATGAAGCTGAGGACACAGGTCCCTGAACCTCCAAATAGGTCCCATAAGATTCCTTGTAAATCATTAAGAAGCTGAGCACATAGGTCCCTGGTCCCTTGGTGAAGAAATGGTTAGCAGACAACAACATATGTTGTGTTTTGGAGTGTCCCAGCCAGAGTCCTGACTTGAATCCAATTGAGAATATGTGGAGGGAGCTAAAGATCAGGGTGATGGCAAGAATAATTTTGGACATGACACTTTTTTTACTCAAATGTAAATAAAAGCAGAGAATAGTTTTTCCCACAAAAATGCCTCTTGTACATCGTCTTATTATCTTTTAGGAGACACCTATGTCATTTCCCATCAAAAAAATTTGCCTGGGGTATGAATAATTATGGGCTCAACTGTACATACATAATTCTGACATAGAATGCTGTTGATGTCATACATTTTCTAATAACTGTGAAGTAAAAAATAAACAAACAAGAAAGGAAGTACTGGCTTCCTTTTTGGGCTAGATCTTTAAAAAGATAATGAGGGTTAGTGATGCTATACATTCTCCAAAGCATCTTCTGTGTAAGAGTACTCATAGTTGAACCATCTTATCATGACCAACCAAACATCAATAAGAGAGACCCCTGACATTGTGTACATTGCAGTGGAAGCATTCATTGGAATATTTAGTATTATGGGTAACACTCTAGTGATCTGGGCAGTGAAAACGAATCCAGTTCTGCAATCGTCTACTTTCTACTTCATTATGTCTCTGGCAGTGGCTGACTTGGCAGTTGGAGCGTTGGTTGTGCCACTGGCCATTACCCTGACCTTTGAGATACAAATGTTTTTTCATGGCTGCCTGTTTATTTGCTGTTTGATCCTCATTCTGACGATTGCATCAATTTTATCTTTACTGGCCATTGCTTTTGACAGATACATGAGGATTAGGGTACCAAAAAGGTAAGATGTAACATATATATTTATTTTTAATGAAGTTTTAAGTGCAAACTATTCACAAGCTTTTTGGTTCACTTCACATATTTCCAATGTTAACTTATTATTGTAAATTGTCCTGCACCAGAAAATAAATATGCTTTTAAGGTAAAATTGAAAAGGTTACATAGGAAAAACCTCTTAAATACAGAGGTACAGAAGAAATATTGAACCCCCAATTTTTTGTTAACTATTGATGTTTATCAGCCGGTAAAGCTCTGTTGCAAATACTCAGTAGGGCGACGAGGCCCTCTTATTGAGAAATATCTTGTCTCCTTGCCACTTTGTCTTCATACACATCATACAAAGTTTGATATTCTTCTTGTATTAATAGTAGTTCATTTTCTAGATATCTTTTTAAACTTTTATTTTCAGAAACAAAAAGGGTTTTGTTTGAATTAGGGCTTTAACAAACTTGTCGACTCGTCAATGTCACACAGAGAGAGAAGCCAATGTCCAGCAAGAATCACCTGTGCAGTCAGAGGCAGAGACTGTTTATCAGCAGTGTCTGTCTCTGATTGGCCAGGGAGGGAGGGAAAAGGAAGGCAAAAAATAATTTTCTTCCCTCTCTATGAAGTCATTCAGAGGCAAAAACTGCATGCAGCCAGTGGGCATGCACATGCAGGTCAGGGCACATAGAGTGAGAGAAGCAGATACCTTCCCTCTCTGTGCCTGCTCCATTGACTGCATGCAGTCTTTATCTCTACTCTGATTGGCTCTATTGGCATGACATGGAGGAAAGGATCAGCTTGCACACAGAGAGTGGGGGCCCTTTCACACTATGTGGGGTGCTTTTTTTGTTGCTGAACTCTTTGTAATGTTACCAAGGCCGTTAACAGTGTCCATTACCAGTGGAAACGCTGAGTTTTGCAGTGGGCTGTGCTTTTAGTGGCCAATAATTCAACTTTACGAAATCATAACTATTCAAACACATCTTCTCAAAGCTGACAAACACTACACTGTTTTAGGACTTCTCATGAAAAAATTATGTTGCATTACAGCTGAGGTTCCACATCTAAAGGAAGTTCCAGTTTTTGTTCCAGTGGGCCTAGCGAAATTCATTAGCATAAGACTTGTTATGGGTAAGATCTTGTAGTGACCAGAGTCATTAAAATTTTATATATTTAATATAATGTATATGCAGCCCTGATTTACTATGCTCTGTATATTCTGCTTGTATAGTGCATATTTAGTTGGTGTATGTCCCCTTAAGGGTTGCACCTGTTATTTACGAGTTGCTGGAACTATAAATCATGGGCAGTGTTGTTAGGTGTTTACCCGCTCTCTACTTTTCCCTGCAAAAAGACGCTCATCGTTTCTGCCCAGTAAGAGGCCTTATGCCAGCCCCTGTCTAAGGACATAAATTGAAGTCCCTCAGAATATTCTGGGCTTTTTCTGCATTGGCTACTTAGATTACAACAAGCCTTCAGTGCTTTATCTTGAAGTCCACAACACCCTACCCACAGGTCCAGCGGCTCGACAGCAACTATCGGAAACGCTTATTCCCAATACTGAACCCCATCCCTGCCTCCGGGTCATGGTGAAAGTTTGTATACAGTGGCTTGCAAAAGTATTCTTTAACTTTTTCCACATTTTGTCACATTACAGCCACAAACATGACTCAATTTTACTGGAATTCTACGTGAAAGACCAATACAAAGTGATGTACACATGAGAAGTGGAACAAAAATCATACATGATTCCAGACATTTTTTACAAATAAATAACTGCAAAGTGGGGTGTGCGTAATTATTCAGCCCCTGAGTCAATACTTTGTAGAATTACATTTTGCTGCAATTACAGCTGCCAGTCTTTTAGGGTATGTCTCTACCAGCTTTGCACATCTAGAGACTGAAATCCTTGCCCAGTCAGATTAGGTGGACAGCGTTTGTAAACAGCAGCTTTCAGATCTTGCCACAGATTCTCGATTAGATTTAGATCTGGACTCTGACTGGGCCATTCTAACACATGGATATGTTTTGTTTCAAACCATTCCATTGATGCCCTGGCTTTATGTTTAGGGTCGTTGTCCTGCTGGAAGGTGAACCTCCGCCCCAGTCTCAAGTGTTTTGCAGACTCCAAGAGGTTTTCTTTCAAGATTGCCCTGTATTTGGCTCCATCCACCTTCCCATCAACTCTGACAGCTTCCCTGTCCCTGCTGAAGAGAAGCACCCCCAGAGCATGATGGTGCCACCACCATATATGACAGTGGGGGTGGTGTGTTCAGAGTGAT
This sequence comes from Ptychadena robeensis, assembly GCA_036250615.1. Lineage (NCBI taxonomy): Eukaryota > Metazoa > Chordata > Amphibia > Anura > Ptychadenidae > Ptychadena > Ptychadena robeensis. The sequence goes on from CM070033.1 coordinate 126,996,893, forward strand.
GTGCAGTGTTAGTTTTCTGCCACACGTAGCGTTTTGCATTTTGGCCAAAAAGTTTCATTTTGGTCTCATCTGACCAGAGCACCTTCTTCCACATGTTTGCTGTGTCCTCCACATGGCTTGTGGCAAACTGCAAATGGGACTTCTTATGCTTTTCTGTTAACAATGGCTTTCTTCTTGCCACTCTTCCATAAAGGCCAACTTCGTGCAGTGCACGACTAATAGTTGTCCTATGGACAGATTCCCCCACCTGAGCTGGAGATCTCTGCAGCTCACCCAGAGTCACCATGGGCCTCTTGACTGCATTTCTGATCAGCGCTCTCCTTGTTCGCCTGTGAATTAAGGTGGACGGCCTTGTCTTGGAAGGGTTTACAGTTGTGCCATTGTAGCCTAAGCCTGCCTTACATTTCTCAATAACTTTATCCCTGACCTGTCTGGTGTGTTCTTTGGACTTCATGGTGTTGTTGCTCCCAATATTCTCTTAGACAACCTCAATCCATCACAGAGCAGCTGTATTTGCACTGACATTAGATTACACACAGGTGCACTCTATTTAGTCATTAGCACTCATCAGGCAATGTCTTTGGGCAACTGACTGCACTCAGACCAAAGAGGGCTGAATTATTACGCACACCCCACTTTGCAGTTATTTATTTGTAAAAAATGTTCGGAATCATGTATGATTTTCATCCCACTTCTCACGTGTACACCACTTTTTATTGGTCTTTCACGTGGAATTACAATAAAATTGATTCATTTTTGTGGCTGTAATGTGACAAAATGTGGAAAAAATGTGGCTGAATACTTTTGCAAACCACTGTATATATTGTTACGCATAACCTCCGAATAGGGACACATGAAATGTTTTCATGAAATCTATGAGGCACATAACATTTGATGATATATATGACACAAAATGTGCATTACCATACTACAATGTTCTCTAATGCTACAATAGCAGTTTTGTTATTTAAACATTGTCTTCTAGCTATCCCTATTTTTACATTAAAGTCAGTATAGATTGAAAATTTTATGTGCGGCCCTTTAGTGATGCAGAGAGCCGAACTTGTGGCCCTCTATATCAACTCAGTTGCCAACCACAGCCGTAGGCTCTGTTCATTGTAATAATTATCTCAGCTCAATGATGCAAAGTTTTGTTAATGCCCAAATTATGCTTTAGTGGTGTGACTAGGTACTAGTCTGTGTGGATAGGTTCTAAATCAACTACTCTCCTTTCTTTCACTCAAAACAAATAGCCCAAAAAATTGTAATTTGTTGTTTGTGTATAGACGTGATGTGTTTTATCCACCCGTTCATATGACCATTAATAGTTTGTGTCCCAATCTTGACCCACAGGTCATTCATACTATTTGTCTTCCGCATATAGTTTTGTTTGAACATGTCTACTGTCTAGATTTGACAGCACACACAGAGACATGTAAATGATAGGAAAAACCATAATAAATAAGTAATGGGTCATATGAGAGAATAAAAATCCGTGCCAACATCCCTAAATGTACAATTAGAAAAAAACCATTTGGACAGAGCTTCCTCTGCCAAATCTGGGGTGGCTGTCCCCGGGGACTTCAAAGGCACATAAACTGTCAACCAATTTAAAAAGGTATAATTTTATTGGGGAGCGATACAATAGAGAAAACATACATGATAAAATACAGATAATAAATACCCTAAACAACAGGTCATTTATATATATAAACACACAAAGCTTCCTAGTCATGATCCTGGGTAAATTGTCCCAACGCGTTTCACCCTGGTAAACAGGGCTTCATCAGGGGTAGAGTTAGGGGTACAATGGTCACCCTAGAAGCAGAAATGAAAACTATCTTGTATCCTGTGGAGTAGGGGTGTGGCCCAGTTCTGCACGTGGGGGAGATCACTTGGTTCAATACACACTTAAACACAGTCACACAAGTCCACAGGTTAGCACCGGTGATGCTCCATCCCAACACTCAGGATGCAAGGTGAAAGGACATGCTGACTGCTGCTGCCCACCAAACAGACCATCAGGATTTGGGATCCATTTAGGAATTTATATATTGCATAAGGTAGGGTTGGGAAATTGGACCCCTTTTTTTGCCATATGCTGCCGGCTGGGATTCCCTCAATCGATCCTATGGACTTGTGTGACTGTGTTTAAGTCTGTATTGAACCAGGGGATCTCCCCCACGTGCAGAACCGGGTCACACCCCTACTCCACAGGATACAATATAGTTTAAATTTTTGCTTCTAGGGTGACCATTGCACCCCTGACTCTACCCCTGATGAAGCCCTGTCTACCAGGGCGAAACGCATTGGGACAATTTACCCAGGATCATGACTAGGAAGCTTTGTGTGTTTATAGATATACATGACCTGTTGTTTAGGCTATTTATTATCTGTATTTTATCATGTATATTGTTTTATCTATTGTATCACGAATCATTGATGGAATATCAATCTAAAAAGGGGTCATTCCACTTTTTTTTATCAGATACATCGATGAACTGAAAGATATACAATTTTAATTAATAAAACAATTGAGGACTGAAGTGAAAAGACTGCCCAAGTTCAAATATAAGGAAGAAAGTCTTTGGTAAAATCTGGAGTTATACAATGAGTCACCCACGGGTGCTCATGCCGCCCATTTTAATACATTCCATGGTTACTGGTTAAGGTGTCTGTTTGTGATGGATATAAATACAGGGGTATGTTTCGTTACATGGAGTGTGTGCAAAACATCTTGCAAACACCTTATCAAATTCAGTTTAATATAGTTTGCTACTATTAGACATATTAATCCTGCAGATGAAGGTTCACAGGGGTCATCTAGTAGACATTGAATAACATCCTTGGCAGTAACCCCAAATATAGCGCGGGGTCGATTTTTTATTGTTAAATTGGTAACCCCAAACTACACTTGGATAGCTTACCTGCTCCAGACGAGCTCACAGTGTCTTCCAGTGTAGAGATGGGCGAACATCGGCCCGGAGTGTCCGCGAACAGGGCTGGTCGAACTTCTAAAGAAGTCCGCCGTCCGCCCTGTTCGCGGACACATTCAAATTCCCCGCCTCTAGGCGGGGAATTTGAATCGGAAAAACCGGATGTGACGTCAGTGACGTCACATCCGGTCCTTGGACCGCAACCTGGAACGCATAGTTCCTGGTTACGGGCGCAGGATGTGACGTCACTGACGTCACTTCCTGCTCCAAGCCGGATTTTTCACTACAAGACCGGCTGCATGCCCGGTCTTGTAGTGAAAAGATTCTTCCTCCGGCACGATCTCGCAGGTTCTGATCCTGCCGGAGGAAGAATTTAGATCTTCTTCTGGCCGGCGAACAGTACGGGTCGAACACCCGTACTGTCCGCCGGCGAGAGGATCGGCGAACATGCCGAGTTTGCGGCCGAACTGTTCTCCGGCGAACAGTTCGGTCCATCCCTATTCCAGTGTCTACTGGGGTCTTCCAAATCTACCCGTGTGTGCTTAGCTTTACAATTCTGAGATTTTTATAATCCTGTTTAGCACTTACCATCATTCTGCACTTGTTTAGATAAAGATGCAGTTAACTGATAAGATCTCAACTAAAAGTCTACATATATCCTTCTTAACACTTACAAGTACCAATGATCAGTATATCCGATAACATTTATAGCAAAGAAGCATATTGGTTTTGTAGATACCAAAATATTGAAAGTAACATTGCTAACATCACAGTCTCAAAATCATTTAGAGTCATTTATAGACGTAAGGACCAACTTGAAATTTACAGTGTGGTGTACTTACAACATACAATACGACTAAATTAAGATTATGCAATTATCACAATGAATAATTATATCAAAATAAAATGATAGCAGCTATAATATTATTGGAAACAAATGAATACTGAACACTGAATGAATTAATACTGAACTGAAGTATTAAAATAATAACTTATAATACTTCTTAAAAAAAAGGTACTAAAAATTTAGGGATACTATTTTAAAATGTACTACAAAAGCTCGCCCACATGTAGGATGACGTGTAGTCATACATTTTGCCAGTTTTCTATATAAACAGGGGTGCACATAGCTTTTTTAGTGAGCTACTTTGATACAAGGAGAAGGTGTATCCTTCTTCCGCACTGTCTTCATCACTGCCCTCTGCGTCAGCTTCCTACAAGGTAGATTCTGCTGTAGATGGACCTCCCTGTTCCTGATTAAGCCTCCGATTAGCTATCTCCATCAACTAAATGTAACTCTTACAGTATAACGCCATTTGAACCCCCAGATCTCCAACACCCTTATAAGTCCAACTGCAACCTTTTACAGTTATTAATCTCTCCCTGTGGTTATCCAAGTGACATAAATTGTATACATTTAACAATAAAAACTGAAAGAATTTTAGCAATCTAAAAAAAAAAATACAGTAGTGTATAAATAATAAAGTGAAGTTGTTTTTACAGCTATTTGTGTTGTGTTTGAGCTTTAATCTCAACTCAATCTGCAATATTAACTGCAGCCACAAGATGTCAGAAATAAGCACTTGTTGTCAAATCACAACAAGCATGACTTGGTGAGGAGGAGGGGGGAAGCTGTGAGCATGTCTACCCTCTCTGTGTAGTACGCACATGTGCTTAGTAAGGATTAGTGATGGCCAAACATCTACCTTGTCTGTTCACAAACAAGCGGATGGGACATCTGCCTGGACAAAACCTGTACATGGAACGCATAGTGCTGTGTTTCATATACCAGAAGTGATGTCACTTCCGGTACATGAAACGCATTATTACCTTGTTGCATATGCCAGAAGTGGGGTCACTGATGCCACTTCCGTTTCTTTGCAAGACTTTTGATTTGAGACTGAGGTCTCTACACCGTCTATGTAAAAAAAAATTCTTCCTTCAGTCGGATCCAGCCGATGGAAGAACAATTAATCTTTTTCTCGCCGACAAAGGGGAGATGTGGTAGGTAGGGTAAGGTATGCATGGCTTGTTTTTAGTCTACTTTACATACCATCGTACTATATATGTGCAGCCCTGTATATAATATATACAGGAGGCACATTACACCTGCAGGAACCTTTATGACACAGGTAGCAATATGGATAGAGTTGATCCCCACCTTGCGACAATCAATCATTCCTCTCCTTTGGGAAGGCTTTCCACCAGATTTAAAAATGTGTCTGTGTGATTTTTTTACCTATTCATCCAGAAGAGCTCTGTGACTGCTGTTTAAAGAGAAGGTATTGCTCCCATTTCACAGATCTCAGTTGTATTGAGCACAAAACTCACTTTGTGCAGTGAGCCACAGTTATGTTGAAATTGTTTCCCCAAAATTAAAAGAATAAACTTATCCACAATAAATTTGTGTGTAGGTGCATTAAGATGTCCGTAGGAAGTTCAACCCTAGGGAGGTACAACCCTATACTCTTAGCTCTCCTCCACTTAAACTTTACAGTTAGCACAATGCAGCTAGGTAGGTAATGTTGTCTTGAAGTAAACTAAATGTTTGACATTGTGCTTGCTCGAGTAAGGGAGTAAAGCAGGGAACACGCGCATAGATCCGCTTGTGCCGTGCGCGCTTACGGCCATCTATCTGGCCCATATTTGATGTGGCCATCCATATTTTTGAGCAGGATCAATCAATCCCGCTTGAAAACAGGGATAACGGACTTGACCGTAAACCAAGTCAATGTCCATTGCTTTGCGGAGACAGCGGGGTCTCCATGCAAAGCATCGGCTGAGCTGGAGGCAGAGCTATGTCTCCAGTTCCTTTGATATCAGGCAGCAGCGAGATGATGTCAGGCAGCAGCGAGATGATGTCATCGCGCTGCTGTCGGGAACCTTGAATGGCTCGTACTTCAAGCTGTGTGTTCCAAGCTTAAGGATTGCATGCAGCTATTCGGCAATGAAAATTCATGCTGCTTATGGGGCTCCAGCTCGGGAACCGCCAGTGTAAACATAGCCTAAGGCTGTATTTGCACTGCACACCTGGATGTGCATTTGGCTGATGGGCATTGCTTCACCTACTGTCTTGTAGTGAGAAATTTGTGTTGTACCATGTTAGCCATTGATGAATACAGCAAATTTGGAGTTCATGTGATACAGTTTTTTGGCTAACTGAAGTCATTAGAGAAGCAAGCTTTCGGGATGTCACAGATTCCTTCTTCAGGCTTAATAAAATTCAGTTTTTTGAAACTCACATTTATACACAAAATAACAAGGTCATAAATATTTTAACAAAAGCAACACATTTGTCTTGACACACATGACTGATGGAGGTGAGAGTTAGGGCTTGTTTCCACTTGTGCGGAAGCCCGCGGTTGACTACAGGGCGGACGAAACTGCGCCCATGTAGTGGAATGGGCTAGTCCCCGGCCACGGTCGACCGAGTTTTTAGGTGGCGGTCCGTGCTATTCCGCGGCCGCCCAGCACTGACCGCGGCTATAGAGGTGAATGGCCCCAGCTAACAACCGGTTCTTAGCGGGGGCGTATCTAAGCGGCTTCAATTGCGCGGCTGGCAGCAGCACAAGTGGAAACAAGAGTTAGTTTTCTTGTGTAATGAATGTGTATGTGAATACTTTCTTTTTCAAGGAGGCTTTACCTGTTCTGCCACAAATATTTGTAAATGCACATCTCAGTAACTTTTCATTTCCTCTCCACATCCTCTGTTGAGTGTACCCTTGATCTGGCTTAGCTACTCTTCTTCTATCTATACACACACACACAGATCCAGGTACTTTATTGACATTATAGGCAGATTTATAAAAAAAAACACTTTTATGCAGATAACACAAAACTTGAATTCTCTTCATCAGACATTGTAGTGTAGTGCAATACACTCAAACTGTATATTGTATATACAGTGGAGGAAATAATTATTTGACCCTTCACTGATTTTGTAAGTTTGTCCAATGACAAAGAAATGAAAAGTCTCAGAACAGTATCATTTCAATGGTAGATTTATTGTAACAGTGGCAGATAGCACATCAAAAGGAAAATCGAAAAAATAACTAACTAAAAGATAGCAACTGATTTGCATTTCATTGAGTGAAATAAGTTTTTGAACCCTCTAACAGAAAAAGACTTAATACTTGGTGGAAAATCCCTTGTTTTTAAGCACAGAGGTCAAACGTTTCTTGTAATTGATGACCAAGTTTGCGCACATTTTAGGAG
>CM070033.1:127004143-127022379 GCA_036250615.1 Ptychadena robeensis
AACTTACAAAATCAGTGAGGGGTCAAATAATTATTTCCTCCACTGTAGCTGGCCATGACACTAGTGTATAGGGATAATTCATGCCTTAGTTTCCCAATATTTTCACAAAGTTCTCTGTCTGGATACTGGCTAATACCCCCTAGGCAGAGGGTATATAATTACCTGTTTGCTGTTTTTCCGGGTCTTCTTGACTGAGCTCTTCCCACTGCAGAGCTGGAGCGCTGTTCTCTCTAACCTGAAGAAGTTCTACTTCCTCCTGCAGCCTGAAGAGTGTTCCCAGCCAAGGGTCTGGGTGAGGAAGCCTCCAGCACAGTGTGTATATGCTGTATATACTGGGTAAGAGAGCCATCAGAACATCCCTGAGCAGCTGGTTAGAGTGTGGATTGTAGCTCCTACTATATATACTACTCGTTATTCCCCCTAACCAGCTGTGTGGGCATTCCCTAATTCTTTGGATGCAAGCATGTGACAGAATTGGGCATAGAGAAGATTCTAAAGGACCTAGTTGCCCCAGTAAGTTACCCTGGGCAACGCTACACTATTACTGCCCTTCTATTCCATGTACTGCCTGACTTTTTCTGATGGATGTTCTTTCCTTACAGATTGCGTTCTAAAGCTTAACATGAATAAAACTGCTGCCAGTTGTGAGCAACTATTTGTTCTTTATTAATATCTATGCAAATCACTGCACTTTACAAGGACAAGTTCACATCTATTCACATTTGCAAACTTTCAGCAAATTACATTTCAGCATCCTGGCAGCAACAGAAAGGACTGAAACATTGTTCTCATTCTTCAAGTGACCATAGCATTGGCATGTTTTTTATGTTCTTTCATTAGTTGAGCAAATTCACAGAGGATGCGTCCAAACACAAGGGCAACATTGGGCACTCATCTCATTATTAAGTGTTAATCTGATAAATTTGTATGCCTGATGAGCGAATATTTTGTAATTTTTTTTAAATTACCATTCGGTTTCAATTTCCACAGCTCCTGATCATTGTTCTTCTTTCTAGAACTTCCTATTTCACTTAAGCGAGGATTATGAGGAAGCCTACCTTTTAGTTGCTTGGTATTGAGTTTCACAGAAAGCTTCTACCAATTGTGGCCCATAGTGCATTTGTGCTTACGGTGACTAAAGTAGGTTCCTCATATATATAAATTTGTAAAAACATTAGTGGCACTTGATGAAATGAAACCTGTTTCCGGGATAATTTTAGTTCTCTTATAAAAAAAAATATCCCTTAGTTAGTGTCTTGGTTGCCATTGCAAACAGAGCCAAAGCATCCTGCAGGTTCCTTTTATTTGAAAGCACAGCAGCAACTTCCTATGACACAGGCAGAAATGGCAGCCGGATTTACCCTTTTATCTATTTTAAAAGATCAGTAGGAAGTTAGATTGTAACAGAAGTATTTTGACCAGATGAAGCGCACCCTGTATACCATTTAATTTGTAGTGCATGCTTCCTATGTTTTTTTTTCTCTTTGAGAGTCATTGAATTTGGAAATGGCAAATCAGACTGATCTATCGTACAGCACAGCCTATATCGCAGTGGAAACTTTGATTGGATTATCAGCTATCCTGGGAAACATCCTGGTCATTTGTGCAGTGAAACTAAACTCAAGCCTCCAGAATACAACTTTCTTCTTCATCGTTTCATTGGCATTTGCCGATCTTGCAGTTGGAGTATTGGTTATACCGTTGGCTATCATAGTTAGCCAAGGAATGGTGTTACCATTTTATAGCTGTTTGTTTATGTGCTGTCTCATGATCACATTAACAAATGCATCCATCCTGTCTCTGCTGGCTGTATCTATTGACAGATACCTGAGAGTAAAGATACCAACTAGGTAAGTTAACTTGCAAACTCATATCCTATTATTTAATTAATCTTGTATGCTATTTATTCCAGCAACATTGGTTAACTGACCAAGTATAATGCAGTATGTAATATTCATAAGACTGTATCCTTTATAAGTGATTCATAAAGCTTTATTGGCAAATAATTTTTGTTACTGCTAACACATCAAAGTACCTTTTGACTGTAATTAGAAATGAATGTGGTTTCCTGGTCCAGTGTAGCCTGGAAACAATATATCATAATATTGCAAAGGATAATTATCAGTTATTGTTTTCAGACCCTGGCAATAATAATAAAATAAATACATTCAGGAAAGTTGTACTTGATAAACAATTACATTGGCTTGTGATACAGCTGAACTCTGGGAATATTCATCAATAGTGAGTCCTAGTGATAATCTTAGTGTTAACCTCCTGAGTTGTTGCCCTAGTTAGTTTCGGGGGAGCTTGTTTAGCACATGGTGTCTCTCAATGTTGGTGTCCACGCCGATCCTTCTGGATTCCTGTCAGTTGTGTGTCTAGGATACAGGAGTTGCTGTGTGTCTCTGTAGCAATGTGGATATCGGGATAACTCCTGGATTCAAACCCCCTCCCCCCATTGGTACCCACCAGCTCAGGTACTCATGGACTTTTGTTTACCCAGCTGCGCCCCCCTTCCATACACCACCCAGTGATCTTTTTGGCTACTGCCATCATTCCTACTGTTTGTTTTTTGCTGATGAGCAGCTGTTTATCCTTTATTTCTATAGCATCTCTAATTTATACTCTTAACATATTTACTTCACATTGCTTTACTTTGTGCACTTTGCTGTACATATTATGCTATGCTTGAACTACACTCCAGGCATCTTACCTGTCTGGAAAGAGCCTGCGTCATCTCTAGAGATGGTAAAATGTTTCAAATAGCTGACTGACTGTGAGCTGATTGCAAAGCCTCTGAAAATTATATCATCACCAAAATTGCTGAAGATGTAGAGAATGGTTGTGGGAATAATGGGAAAAAAGTTTTGCTCTAGCACATGTAGTTTTTGCATTAATTAAGTTCAAAGTCAAATTTTAAACTTTCCAAATTTTGACTTGACTTTGAACTTAATTTATGCAAAAACTATTTGTCTTAAAGCTATACTTTTTACCCCCAACCCTTCTCTACATCTCTAGCAAGTTTGGTAATGATACCATGTTCAGAGGCTTTGCAATATTCCAGATCGTCAAAATAGTCATCTCTCCACAATGGCTTCCCACCAATCCGTACGAATTCCACAACTAAGGAGAGGGGTTCGCACACCTTTAACTTGCCTTTTAATGATATTGATGATGCTTCAGATTTGAAGGAGAGATGACGATTACCATACCATACCATTTTTAAAGGGGGTTAAGATCAGCTGACCATTCTATAACCATTACCAGCTAAAAAGCAGAGAGAGGTGGATACAAGTCATCCCACACAAGGATATAACACAGAAAGGAAATACATTAATAAAAGCAAAGTGAAGTAAATGCTTTCTGCAATAATTGTTTTTTGTTTCCAGAATTTCAGCTTAAACCTCTACAGATGCAATAATGGTAACTGAGAAAAACGTTTTCTTCTAATGAAAATTAGAATGAAGAGATTTAAAAAAGATGTCTACATGCCTCTAATTAGTGACTCACTAACACTTCCATTTACTGTATTGCAGTAGTTCCCAAACTGGGGTATACTTAAATTAAAAACATTGGCGTTAAGATTTCATAAAATATAACTTGTATGTACAATTATTTATTAATTAACCTCCTGGGAGTTTGGCCTGAATTAACTCAGGTTGAGTTTCAATTAACTCGACCCGAGTTAACCGATGGGAAACTTACCTGTTCCCCGGATTCTGCCAGCGAATCCTTGTATCGGCGTGCATGCAGATGCTTCTGCATCCGGCCCCGATCGCGTCACTGGTGACACAAAGGGGGCAGGGTTAGGCGGTGCCATAGACCTCCATGCAAATGGAGGGGTGTCACTTTTTGCCAGCACACAGGTGACACCGGAATCGTGCAGGGCACCTCAGAATAGGCTCTAAATGGTTTAGCTTTTTGGGGGCCCTATGCGAGATATTGTTGGGGGCCCCTTTTTTGTACACTATGATGCTAAGGAGTTTAAACCCTTTCATAATCTTTGCTCTTTGATGATTTGATCCGCTATAAAAATATATTGCTCTAGCACACCATTAAGGAGTAAGTGTGTTATTTGTAACACTTGTTACCCACATCCAAGTATATAAAAACACAACAAAAAAACGGGGCACCTATTTCTGATTTTCTGCGAAATGTCAAGGGGGACAGAGGGATTATAAGGGTAAGTCTTAAAATCACTCTGCCCCCCTCAAAATGTCACAGGGAGTTAGAAATAGGTGTGCCGTTTTTCGTTGTTTTGATGATTTGATGTTCTGTGTTACAAGAAAAAAAAACACACTAGGATCTTAAAACTGAAATGGACATCCGGTAAGGCTCACCGCAGGGCTGGAGCATACCTGTGAAGTTCTGCATTTAAAAATAAGAAAAGTTTTCCCGGTAGTGACATCACAAGGTGTAAACAGTGGTTCCATCTAGGAAAGCTTGTAATTACATATAGGTATAACTCAGGGTTATTGGCCATGGGTTCTGTTGTTGTTCATGGGGGATCATGGCAGTTACAGACTTTCCCAGTTATCTGTTCGTGTTACATGACATTCTGCTGACATAAATGGCAAAGTCCCACTTGCTGTGCTGAGAAAAATTCCCTTCTGCCAGTTACTGAAGAACTAAACTACCCAGCATGCCCTGTTGCCTCTTCTGTTCTGCCTTACACAAATACATTCTGCCTTACATGCACACACACTGCGCACTGTACATCTTTGTATTACACACATTATTACACACATAGCAAGCATGATAAATAGCTACATCCTATATATATTTCTGTCAGCTTTTTATACCATTCTTATTAGGGGTTGACCATATAGTGTCACTGGTATACCAATAACGGTAATACCTTCAGAATTAACAGGATAATGGGTGCATATCCAACATCGTGACAAGTTACCCTTTTTAGCAACAAAAATTGTGGTAATCAAACAATAGGTTAATTAAAGACATCTCTCTTAAGATCATCAAAACAACCTGCTGCAGCCTTTTCTATACACTCTTATAAAAATCACCTGCACTAACGGTTGGCAATTCTGATACCAACTGCTTCACTGACTGTCCAAACTCAGGTAACATACAACCTAGACAGGTCTCTATCTTCAACTGAGACATGTCTTCCTGTGATGCCAGTGCAGCCTCATCTGTCCAACACTTATAAAACCTCTTCATGAATTCCACAATTTCATCACCTGCTTACAAGGTGGGCTGCACGCGATTCCGGCACGATCGTTTCGCGTGCACGCGCCCGGAATCGATGCTTGTTCTGCTTACATGCCAATGCAATACTCATAGACTGTCTACTACTCCATAACCTTTCAATTTCAACACGTACTTCTTGCCACATAGCATCTCTACCTGCTCCTGTATTCAGAGGGTTATTACTTCTGGTGAGATTAGCATCTGCTATCGGGGTATTAAGTGTAGGGACATTAGTTTAATCCCATCCTGACTCTGGGTCATTATCTAAAATGCCATCAATAATCCTCTAATAATCCTTTGTAGTTAGCGCACATAAGCAGTTTTTATTGGGGTCTGGAGCACCTTTCATGATTGAATGTGCTTCTTGTCATGTTAAAGGTTTAAAAAAAAGATCATTACCTACAGTCATAAATGGGGCTTGGAGGACGGTTCCGTCCCTCCTATTCATTTGTCTGGTACAGATTGGGCTGGGATGATCTGAATCAGAGGTAGTAGAATCAACTCCTTTCTCTACCTCCTTAGGTTCATCTACTGGGGCACCAGAGGCAGCAGCCGCTCCCTGTCCCTCATGGACCTGCTGAACTTGGGGTGTATGCAATTGAGGTGGGACAGGAGGGGGTGCTGTGGGAATCGTCAAGTTTAAGATGCCTTCGTACCTATGGTCGGTCCACGCTGGCTGGCTGTATCCCACTGCTGCCACTAGTTTGTTGGGTTAACTGGTTTGCCCTGTGGATGTGATGATCACTGCCGATAGTTATTAGCCCCTCTAGGAACGAATCCGGGAAGCCTACACAGAGAACATGCACACAGTGATTCTGTGATAAGGTTCAAGTTTATTGTACCAAACAGCAACTGTCATACACTTCAGTTAATGACGTTAAATGGATGTTCCAAAAGAGAAGTCACCCTTATCACGTGTTCTAAGTAGGTGCGTCAGTGCGCAAGACTTGCAGTGATCTGAATCAGAGGTGTAGAATCAACTCCTTTCTCTACCTCCTCAGGTTTATCTACTAGGGCACCAGAGGCAGCAGTCGCTCCCTGTCTCTCATGGACCTGCTGAACTTGGGGTAGATGCAATTGAGGTGGGACAGCAGGGGGTGCTGTGGGTCCCCTTCTATTAGCAGCAATTAAAATATAGTCCTCTGCAGCTTCTTAGCTGGGATAAAGAGACTGATATTTAGCAGGCGGCAATTTAGAATCTTCCTTTTTATTCTGGTCCTTCATTTTTTTATTTTTAGCCTTTTTATCTACTGATAGAATATTTTGTGACTTAATCACTTATCGAATGGTGGCTTATTTTGACTTTTCTGGGTGATATTCTGAAAATATCCCAGGCTCATTAACCTAGGGTGCTGGGCTTACAACACTTAATCTAAAGGCCCCCATACACGGGTCGGATTCCCACCGGATTCCGGCATGATCGATTCCGGGCGCGTGCACGTGAAACGATCGTGCCGGAATCGCGTGCAGCCCACCTTGTCCGATCGGTCGCGTCCGATTGATCAGGGGCCCAGAATCGGATCCGACAGAGAACCAACATGTTGGTCTTTCTGATCCGATTCTGCACACATCAGGGGGAGTTGCCATTTGGGAAGTAAGCGATCGGACACGGAACCGTCCAGGAATCCGTGGGACAAGGTGGTATGTAGCGATCGGACAGACTTAATTGGCTGATCGATCGGACCTCCGATTCCCGGGGAGATCGCCGGAATCGATTGGATGGGTGATCGATCGGCCATGGAATCCGACACGTGTATGGCTAGCTTTAAAGGGTACCAGAATGCTGGCTCTTAAGATATAGTTCCTGACCACACCCAACAAACCACAAAATTCAATCTATCCTGAAACAAAAAATGATAATAACACAGGCAGCCAACTAGAGCATCACCATGCGTTCACCTTATCTTGACCCTGGTCTGTTCACTTAAGACCCAGACTCTTGTGTAATACAAACACATTGTCTTATACTTCTATGCAATAGAAAGAAAAGCAACAGAAAATGATTCTATTTTCATGAGGAGACTTTAACCCTTTCTGACAGGAGTCACATCCACATATAGTCCTTCCACAGGACATCTGGTCCTACCACAGGACCTCTAAAGAGTTTACCAAAAACTCAACTTACTTCCCACCTTAGGAAGTTTTATCTTATAGCCTACCAAAGGCTTCTATACCTCCCAACTAAATTATTGAGTGTGAATACAGCGTGCAGCATGTTAGTGTGACAGGGGCAAGTAAGAATCGTCAAGTTTTAGACGCCTTCGTACTTACGGTCGGTCCACGCTGGCTGGCTGTATCCCACCGCTGCCACCAGTTTGTTGGGTTAACCGATTTGCCCTATGGATGTGATGATCACTGCTGATAGTTATCAGCCCCTCTAGGAATGAATCCAGGAAGCCCACACAGAGAACACGCACACTGATTCTGTGATAAGCTTTGAGTTTATTGTACCAAACAGCAATTGTTATACACTTTAGTTAATGACGTTTAATGGATGTTCCAACAGAGTGGTCACCCTTATCATGCGTTTTAAGTACGTGCGTCAGTTAGCAAGACTTGCGGTATACTGTTGCAAAGCATACTTCCCTAAAGAATATTATGTACAAACTTAAATTAAACTTTTCAAGTTAACCGTATATTATCCATCAACCCCCCCCCCCCCCCCCCCCCCCCCCCCCCCCCCCCTTCCCCAACTCTCCTTGGTCAACAAGCACAGAAATCCAAAAATATTAAGGCCAGTTACTTTTCTTATAGGAAATGAATAAATAAGGGCTCTTTCCCATTATGCAACTCAAAGTGGGTTGGAATTATCCCTCCAGTGAAATGAATGGAGGTGAAATCACACAGTGCCTGGTGGCAACACAATTCTAAGCCCTTAATTCCTCCTTTTAATCTTCAAGCAGAACATAGAAAGGCATCCCAGACCAAATTCACATTAAATGTGCATTTCTGCACTGCAATGGACCATACATAGTATAGTGTATCGATTTTAGTGAATCATAGTGTAAAGGAGCACTTTTCTCAATGTTTTGATTGTTGAGGAGGTTTTTTTTTAGTTCAATGTGAGCTTATAGTTCTTGCTTGACTAAGATTTTTTCAATGGCACTATCGTGTTATTATATAGAATGGCCATAAGATGTCACTGCTGTCTAAGCTTTATTTTTCAGCTTCTTCGAGGTCAGCTCCAGTTTCAGGCCTCATATTCTGGGGGCGGCATTCACCCAGCACTTCACATAGTGTGTAGGGGAAGGTCTTACTCTTGGGGAAGCACGGTATATATAAAGATTGTATTTGATTACTGTATTTTGGACTATAAGACACACTTTTCCCCTCAGAAATCAGGGGGAAAATGTGCCTTTGTGTTATGGTCCAACACTCGCCCATGTGTGGTCGCGCCTTAGCTCCAGGCAATAAGATAAGCCGGGGAGCTGAAGGAGCTGTCAGATGCGGCTGAATCTCACATCTGAACTGTATTGCTTAGGCCAACAGAGTGTGGAAGCTGCAATCACTCTGGACACAGCCATAGAGGGAGAGGAGAGACTCTACAGCCGTTCCCCCCATGGCCCCCCTCTTCCCCTGATCAGTGAGGAAGATGATGTGTGTGCAATGATAGTACTGCTGCTAGTGTCATCTAGTGGCGGAAATAGGTGTGGCATTGATCTAATTGATTTTAACATTTCAAATGGTCTTTTAACACTTATGGTCATAGTGCATACATATGTAGACACTTACTCTTACTACATGAAAAAATGCCAGTTATCTACAAATTATATTCCTCTTTTTAAAAAAAGGATAGTTGGGTACTTTCCTAGAATGAAATTCAAACATTCAAGAATAGTTTTCTTGCAAACGTTCATTAAAATAAATGAAGAAGTGGAGTATTTTGTAATACGAAAGGTGACATGGGAGAGAAGACATCTTGTTGTCTAGTGGATGGGACAATCCAGACATAGCGGCGTGGGAGCGAGCAGGCAGGAAGGGTGAGTATTTACTTTTTTCTTTAGGGGTTGCTGTTCCTTGATGAATGCTTCATGGAGGTAAAATATGTATATATATTTTTTTCATGTTTTTATTTTTTACGTTTACATCTTCTTTAAGGATACATCCCCTTCCATACATACTTCCATTCAAAATCCCATTTTTTTTTACCTTGAGTGTGGCTAATATTTTATACTCCGGATTCAGGCTCAACATAACTAATGGACTTTATTTACAACTGCTGACATGCTGATATGTGTGCACATAACCCTATGTGAACTACTTTTGCATTTAACAAATAAACCGAAAAGAAGAATCATATATGTTTACTAGACACCAATAATTGGAAGACCAATAACTGCAAGACCAAGAGGTGCCATTACGAAAATCATCTCATACAGAAGTCTCATTACTATGCAAGTTTTTGCATGGGGTCCCCTGTCAAGGGGGGGCAAAAGTTGCTATTGGGGGAGCTGCTGACTGGAGGCGGGCGTAGGGGAAGGAAGGATCACACCCACACACACCTCTGGTCCTTCCTCTTCTTCTCCTTTCACTACCTCCACTCCTGTGTCAGTGAGGGAGGGCACCAGGGCACCCTGCTTCTGTTATGTAATATGTTAGGAAGTACGTTTTCTAAATGGGGATCAAATTCTTCTATGTAGAGGCAACGAGTGTTCGCCTCTACATAGTGCTCACCCACACAACCTATACATGGCCTCATGACAAAGCTGATAAATCAAAGCCAATTTAAGTTCAATGTTACTAAATGAAGGCTGCAGTCCTCTTTGTCATTATTAGAAACCTTTCTGAAGGTTTGAATGACAACATCATGAACTGATCTTTAATCACGTCAATAAATCCTAACTCAAACTTACAATATACAGTAGAGACTACAATTTAAATGCCTTTTATGCCGCTTAATAAGGCCACTTCTTTTATTCTACTTGTGGCCATTGGTGCACACATGATGCCTGAAGGCAAAGAAAGCATAGAGCCCCACAGTATATCCATATTCTCAAATTTCAGGAATTTGAAATAAAGAGAATAAAGAATTTGAGTTTGAAATGAAGAGAAAGCCTTTTGTTCCCTGCAGGACTGCATTACTATCAATGGTCAGGTATTGAAAGGTGAGTAATACTATAGCTTTGTAAACTGATGCTGGAAGCAGATAACAGATACAAAACATATGCATCTAAAGGGTCACCATAATTTTTATTTTTTGATAACCACTTTGCAAAATCATCAGTGTCAGTGTCATGTCAATAACAGAACAAAGGTGTCAGGTTATAGAAGCCAAGGAAACATTGACTAGAAATATGCTAAGCTCTCATCATTTTAAAATGCCTTGATAGGTGGTTGTTATATATTAAAATGGATGGACCATAGACAAGTGGCATGAGTATAATTAAGCCCTAGTCTCAGTGTGTAAGTGCACAAGCCGCCCATTGACAGCAATGGGGCTATGACAGGGCTGTTGAGACAGCGCGTCAGAGCCCCACATTCGCTGGTCCGAGCCTCCATCACGTTGAAATCGACACAGCCATCCGTGTCTATAGGAGGCTTGAGCGGACACCAGTGGATCCCATCGCATAGTGGAGCCTAACAACATTAGGAATAAACAATCTAATATACATTATATAATTACATTATATATTATTGTAGGAATGGATTAATCATACAATTTTTTTTTTCACAGGTACAAAATTGTGATTACATCTAGACGTATTTGTGCTTCCATCTGGGTTATATGGATTGTCTCGTTTTTGGTTGGGTTGGTTCCAATGTTTGGATGGAATGAAAAGTCTGACTCAGACTACCTGGAATGCAAGTTCATTAGTGTAATAAGCATGAACTACATGGTCTACTTTAACATTTTTGGATGGGTTTTTTTTCCTATGCTGATTATTTTGGGTTTATATATTGAAATTTTCTATCTGATCAGAAAACATATCATGAAAAATGCCTCAAATACCGGACGCAGGGGAGGATTCTATGGAAAGGAATACAAGGCGGCCAAATCGCTTGCCCTGGTTTTTTTGCTGTTTGCGATCAGCTGGTTGCCATTGTCTATTCTTAACTGTTTCCTTTATTTCAAAGAAATAACTATACCTTCAGAAACATTGAGCTATTTCCTGTCTGTAGCCATACTGCTCTCTCATGCCAACTCCGCAATGAATCCTATCGTGTATGCTTTCAAAATAAAGAAATTTAAAGACTCATATACCCAAATTTTAAGAACATACATCTTACACAGAGTGACGCCATCTGACAGCTCAAGTGGGGAGCACACATTGGATGAGATATCTCAGGACTATGTTGAGTGATCATAATGGCTTTTATGTACAATTCTTTTTAAGCAGTATATTGCTGAGTTGATTATTTGGGTATGCATTAAATATGATCTCCAGGTTTAGCAAAAATCATGCCTTGCTTTCCATGTTGGGGTAAAAAAGAATGTTTTAGGCATTGACAAATATATTTGTAAACCATCTGTGCAGCTAGCCCCATGGCGAGCCATGATTTTGAACCAAAGAGCATCTCAGGATTGTGACAACTATGTCAGTTTATGTATATGATGGGTTTATGTGTAAATGTTTGTTATTAAGAGATCTTTTATGTTAAAAAACAATGCTGAACTCAATGGGTAATTTGTATTTTCTCTGAGACTTAAAAAGACAGTCACTTTATTCACTTAATAAGTCTAAAGCCTGCCATACACCCACCGAGCAGCATCTTCATTGAAGCTAATGGCCGGCACACAAAGGGTGCCGGCCGATGCTGTCAGCTCGGGACTGCAGCGTGATGACATCATCACGCTGCTTTCCAGAGCTGATCGGACCTGCTCTGTCGGCCCCCACTCGGTAGGTGTGTGGGGGCCTTAAGATAAACTTAAAACCTATAAAACTTGATATAATATTTAATAACAATATTATAATTTTTTTTAAATGTAATTCCTTACAATTTATTGTGACGACTAACAATGACTGACAACCACTATTGTGAATAATGGCTTTGCATCTCCTTGTTTGTATGCTGTCCCTTAATGGAAGACAGAAAGCGGCCACATAGCACCCCATACAGGTATACAGAGGCACCCCTTGTAGGTAGCCATAGCTGCTCCCTAAATTGTTAACAGAGAGCCCCCATTTATTAGTAGCCACAGAGCCCCCCCCCCCCCCCTCCAGGTAGTCACAAAGCTCCATTATAGGTAGCCTCAGGCCTTATTTCACTATATACTCTGTCCCTCACATTGTTGGTGGAAGCACAGGGGTCTTGCTGTTGGGGAGGGGGGTAGTTTGCTGGGGGTACCCAGACAAGACAAGAAACGGAGCTGCACTTTTTCTACCCCTGGTATAAACCCTCACTATGAGAAACATCCACTGTAGAGCTGCAAGCTTAGCCTTTGTGTGTATTGATCAATTATGACTGCCATGTGAACATATATTTACAAGCTATATAAGTAAAAATCCATTTAAAATTTTTAACACACTGACAAGAATTTTTACATCAGATTTGACTCATTCATTAATTTGTAAATAAATTTTTTTTAAAAAACATTGGACTATGGTGAAAGCAGACCCCTTTATTATCATAGAATCTGCATACAAACTCTTTTTTGTTCCAGATAATTTTGATTGTTGATAATGTTTTATAGTGCCAACCTATTATGCATCACTTTACAGAGTAATATCCCTAGATGTCTCTAAGAGGAACTCACAATCTAATGTACGTACCTAAAGCTGGGCAAAGACTTGCTGATTCCTGCACGACCCGACCGCCGATCGGATGCTGTGTGCGCGTGCACATTTTTTATGTTACAGCCTTATTCTAAAATGTATTTAATTCATTTTTTACCACAACACCCCAAAATGACAACGTGACAAAGTTTACTTGAGAATTTTGCTAATTTATAAAAAAAAGAATTGAGAAAGCACATGTACATAAGCATTCACAGCCTTCGATGAAGCTCAAAATTTAGCTCAGGTGCATCCTGTTTCCATTAATCATTATCAAGATGTTTCTGCAGCTTAATTGGAGTACACTTGCCTCTCTCCAAAACCACTAGAACACTTGCTAGAGCTGTCCACCCAATAGAGCTTTAGAGGTCCTCTTTGGAGAGAGGACAACCTTTCAAATGGATGACCCTCTCTGCAGAAATCCACCAATCAGGCCTGTATGGTAGAGTGGCCACTCCTTAGTAAAAGACACATGGCAGCTGTCTGGAGTTTGCCAAAAGGCACCTGAAGGACTCTCAGACCATGAGAAACAGAATTCTCTAGTCTCATTAGACAAAGATTGAACACTTTGGTGTGAATGGCAGGCATTACGTGTGGAGGAAACCAAGTACAACCAGGCCAATACCATCTCTACAGTAAAGCATTGCGGTGGCAGAGTAAAGCATCATGCTGTGGGGATGTTTTTCAGTGGCAGAAACTGGGAGACTAGTCAGGATAAAGGGAAAGATGACAGCAGCAATGTACAGAGACATCCTGGATGAAAACTGCTTCAGTGGCTTCAGGGCAACTCTGTGAATATACTTGAGCCAGAGCCCAGACTTGGATCTCTGAAGAGATCTTACAATGGCTGTGCACCAACACTTCCCATCCAACCAGATGGAGCTTGAGAGGTGCTGAAAAGTGGAATGGGCAAAACTGGCCAAGGATAGGTGTGCCAAGCTTGTGGCATCAAGACATTTAATCCAAGGCTGTAACATAAGAACCTGGGACCCTAGTGTTGCTAAAGTGCTAACCATTGAACTACCGTACCGCCCATTAAATGGTTAAAAAATGCTTAATAGTTCATCAACAAACGATACACAGCTCCTGGGATTTACTATCTTTTAAGATTTAAGATACTATCAAGATCTAATAAACATAAATAATTTTATAGAATATCCTAGTGTGGGAAATCAGCTCACATGGTGCTCTCACAGCATCAATCCACATGTTTTTATCCTCTTAAGGGCTCCTGCCCATGTTTATTTGAGCACATAGAAATAGACATCCAAATAAACAAAAGTTACTCGAAAATGCCAAGCCTCCTGATCAACAACAATTCCTTCCTTTAGGGACCCTTAATGGCCTGCCTCCTATAAGCCATCAGCATGGGGCCACACACTCCTTGTGTGCCCTGTGTTTGCTGCGCCCAGCCTCCAACCTCATCTGGGAGCCCTGACTGAGTGGTCCCAGCTCCTTTTTGGAGACACACCCGGTCATCTTGTTAGGGTCCAGCAGGTGTATCTTGGTGGATACACACCAGCGGACCCCTTCACTGCCGCATATGGACCATCCACACCATGGCAGACCACCGGTCGGTCACACTAGCCAAATTCGGAAATCTGGTTTAAATGTTTTTACATATTCAAGTTTTCTGCAGGTTCCTCAAATTTTTGTACAATGATTAAATGGTAGCTGTATAATGGAGCCCCCTAGTCAAGTTGATGTTAAAGCAAAACATTTGTTTAAATTTGTTAAGCTGGGCATAGACTGGACGATTTCCTGGCAGGCGTGATGATGTCATCACACACGCCCGCTAGTGTAGAGAATCGTCCGACACCCTTTGTGTGCCGCCTATTACTTCAGCTGGGGGCGGCCGTCCCTATCCGAACTAATGGGATTGGATCAAAATTATCCGTCATGTCAGATCACTGTGCGATCAAACATGACGGCTGATTTTAGTCCAATACTGCAAGTTGGCGCCCCCGATTCCTTGCCGATCGGCGGGTCGGGCAGGAATCGGCCCGTCTATGCCCAGCTTTAAAGAGTGGTAAAGTTTTGGACGAGGGGTGGACAAACTTTTCGACTGATAGGCAACAATTTATTCTTAAATTTGATAGAGGAGCCAGACCAAATCCTGTAATGGCCATCTGGAATAGGTATCGGGGATGCGCAGCATGGTCTAGACCAGGTGGGAAATTAACATTGTAAACTGGTGAAAATTCCCATACCACTTTCTACAAAAAAAAAGTTTTTCTTTTTTAAATAAATACCTTTTTAAAATGTGCTGAATCACATTTAAATAAGCTAAAAATAAATAAAATAATATATTATGGTGAAGCGCCCACAGCATTATCTTGTAATCATGATGCTGCATCATCCGTATGTTCTGATGTCTGTAGGCATTATGTCAGCTCAAGAGAAGAGAACGAGAAGAAGGGAGACCTGGGTGACAACAGGCCATAGTTTTCTCACGTCTGGATTAGACTGTGTGACAAATAGTTTTTGTGGTTTATATCTTTCTTGAAAGGATTCCATCGCCTAATCTTCTGTTTGTCTTCATGACCATTCTCAATGCCACCAGAGCAAATTGTTAAGAAAATAATCAGTGATTCATAGATTTCAGCAGCAAAAAGTAACCTGTTTTACTTTTAACCTTTCCATACATGCACTAATTAAACCTAGGCCTAGTACTAGTGCTGGGAAAAAGGGGGGGTAATACCCTCGGTGGGGACTTTTATTGGCGGACCGACCTCATAGTTATTTTTACACCAACAGCGTGAATAGTTTACAACATTTTATTTTCAACATAAAGATATAGACATATACATTTAAAATTGGAAAGCAGATGACAAGAAATATCCCTAAACAGACGGCAAGGGGGTACAAACTTTCAAGTAGCGCTCTGGTAGCTGTGTTTTAAAATACAGGCTGTAGATTACTGTTGTCAACATGTTTCGCCCCTTTAGATTCGGGCTTCCTCAGGACAACACAGTCATCTGTTATTGAAAATCCCAGAGAGAGATAGAATAATAACTTTTTCAGTGTATAGTCTAATAATAAATACAACTACATGAGTATTGGTCAGAACAGCACCTTCAACAAATGTTTAAACAGGAAACATCATGGGTATAAATCAAACCACAGACTTCATGACAGGTTCTCTGAGTTTTATATGCATTGATTATAGTTATTTTAACATATATATTCATTCTAATTTCATAAATGATTTAATCATGTCCTTTACTTCTTTATTACTCATAACGGGTAACGATATTGGTTTTACATCTCGTAACGATAATAGATAGCAATAGAAGAGAATTCTTATAGAAAGTGCATAAATATAAAAAAATATATAAAATGGTAAAAATTACTCATAGTACATCAGATATATATATAGTATCTAAATGGTGTTGCACATTAATCGGATGCAAAAAAATGTATCGAGTGTCGTTAGTGAGGAGATTGTTATTACCCACCTGGACAGCGGGAGTTCAAGACTCACGAGTGATGGAATGATACCCAGGAGCACAGGGCCAATGGGGCGCAATAATAAATCATTGTCATCACCGATGTTAAATGTTTCTGTGTTTTGCGTTTCCCGATGGGGCCCAGATCTGGACAGCTGGTAGCTCGTCAAGACTCCACTAAGAATTCCCCCCCCCGGGAGGTAGGAGGAGGGGTTGGGGATGGCGGTGCTGGCGATCGTTTGGGATGTCGTCCCCGTTCTCTTGGGGGGTCTGTTGGCCCAAGATGCGGGCAACAGGACCCCCTCAGGCTCATCTATACCATCTTTGGGGGACTATGTCCCCCACTCGAGCCAGCCGTTATCGCGCCAGTATGTGGATGGGAGCCGATGGAGGAAGGAGAGGCGGGGGCAGACCAAGCATCTGTCATGTGGAGCCGTCTCCTGTGAGACGGTCTCCCCTGTTCGGAATGCCGGTCGGCTGACCGCCCCCCTCCACGGTGTCCCGTCCCCTCTGCCCTCACAGGCCTAGATGTCGGCCAGGTCCCGGCCCGCATCGGTGGCCCATGATGTGGGCGCGTGGGGCGGACGGCGCCTGCGGTGGACTGGGGGCGGGCATGTTGGGGTGGGGACCTCCTGGACACACTGGAGAGCCAGTCGATTGAGGACGCCTATCTTTGGGAAGGCCCCTATATACGGCATTTAGGCTTCCAGTGTAGGATGGGACAACCCCGCCCATGGCCCTCCCTCCCCGCCGGCGCGTCCCTCCCTCTGTATCCCACGTGTGGGCCACCCAGGACGGCTTAAGCCCGGCGGAGGGGGGGGGCTGGCGGGGAGTCATTGCTCAGTCTGCGCTAACTATGGTTGGATGCCATCCACTATGCGGTTCCTTCTTTCCTCCGTAGACAGCAAATAGTAATACAGACCCTCCAGGTAATTTTCTTAAAACTTAACTTCCTGCCTAGCGCCCTGTTGCGCTCTCGATTTAAAATTGTAATATTCAAAAATATATGCCTTTAATCGAATTAGAGATACCCTTCTGACAAATATACTATTCATTATAGGCACGGATTCCGACTCCTGGTGGGGCTGGTCTTGGTGGGGGCTCCTTAGCTTTTTTCCCCCCTCCCCCTCATCGCTCGGGCCCCCTTTGTGGAGCCATTCAGTTTGGGCCGACAGCCCTTCCTCCCCCACCGTGTGTGGGGATACGGCGATGCCACCCTGGCGAGTCGTGGCCCGCTGCGTCCCATCGGCCCTGTGCTCCTGGGTATCATTCCATCACTCGTGAGTCTTAAACTCCCGCTGTCCAGGTGGGTAATAACAATCTCCTCACTAACGACACTCGATACATTTTTTTGCATCCGATTAATGTGCAACACCATTTAGATACTATATATATATCTGATGTACTATGAGTAATTTTTACCATTTTATATATTTTTTTATATTTATGCACTTTCTATAAGAATTCTCTTCTATTGCTATCTATTATCGTTACGAGATGTAAAACCAATATCGTTACCCGTTATGAGTAATAAAGAAGTAAAGGACATGATTAAATAATTTATGAAATTAGAATGAATATATATGTTAAAATAACTATATTCAATGCATATAAAACTCAGAGAACCTGTCATGAAGTCTGTGGTTTGATTTATATCCATGATGTTTCCTGTTTAAACATTTGTTGAAGGTGCTGTTCTGACCAATACTCATGTAGTTGTATTTATTATTACACTATACACTGAAAAAGTAATTATTCTATCTCTCTCTGGGATTTTCAATAACAGATGACTGTGTTGTCTTGAGGAAGCCCGAATCTAAAGGGGCGAAACATGTTGACAACAGTAATCTACAGCCTGTAT
>CM070033.1:127057393-127078527 GCA_036250615.1 Ptychadena robeensis
GCTAAGCTTCATATACTTGCACACATCTCAGCAGGCATCCCTCAGCCTTACAAATATGCAGGGATCTGCTTAATATCAAGTGATCATGACTTTTACTCCTTAAGGAATCCCTGAACTCCTCACAGAAGGACTCCACCCTAGGAAGCAGTGGGGTGCAGGCAAGGAAAATACATAAAGCAATAGCTTTCCATGTATGGGAACAACCACATCTGTAAAAGCGTAATGTTCCACTTATCAGCTGCTGCTTAGACGCACACAGGAAGGTTCTGCCAAACTGCAGATCAGTTTATTTAGACACAGACGAAATTGCGAGCTATACACAGAGCTATATCTCTTGCAGCTGATGTAATAACCTGATTCCTCATGATAACTTCTTTAACAGCTATTTTATTATTTCATTTTACAGACTTTATTTCGGTTTCCTAGCTTGGAACTGCAAGAAGATCAAAGAAAAATACTCAGACAGATATTTTATTAGTGTATAAAGACTTTGGAAATGTAAAATACATGGCAGATGCTAAAGTAATCAATTCAGAAAAGTTAAAAGTTTACATTACAAAATATCTTACTGTAAGTGTACTTACTACTGCCTATCCATAGCATTCACTTTGGCTTCCACAGTGTAGGTAGGCTCCAAATACTTGCTGCTAAATTCATTGGCTTTGCCCAAAAACAAAATGTCACTAGGCTGTGTTAATAGGGCTATAAACTAGACCAGGTCTAGATAGGCTCATTACCAGCATGGGTATCCAGAGGGAGGAAATAAAGAGCGCCAGCCTTCTGCTACATGACGCTGCAATACTGCCATGTTATTGCAGCTAATTACAGACAGACACGAGCCAGGATGCGGAACTGAGCACCCCCACTAGTGATTGTTAAACCATGCGAATATAAAGGCCTGCCTTATTGGCACATACAGTACACGCAACACCAGCCAGCTATGTCATGATGTCACTACACAGCCCCTGTGCAAAACATTTCAACAAAATTTCATCCAAATTCATGTTTTCTGACAAAACACAGGGTAGACTCTAGCATTTTTGAAAGTTTTTTTTGAAAGTGAAGTGAGTAGAGAAATTAAACCAGCTTTTTGAAAGATAAAAACCAAAAGCAGCAATGTGCTACAATTTACAGCCTGAAACCAGCCTGAGGAAACTGGATGGTTGGGCCGAACCCTGTAGTGCTGGATCTCTACATCACTGTCTGTATTCTGAAATCACTTGCAAAGTGCTTGTGGAAAGGCACCTTTATTTCTAAGGTCCTTGCTGGAACTCTTGTACATTCTTGTAAATTGCAAAGGAAATACAGAGAAAATGTAAAGCAACAGCTTACAGTGCCTTTAAAGTCCAGTCCAAGATTATATTGAGACTATGTATGACCACATTAGTATATTTGCAAGCCCCAAGGAGGTCTATCAGAGACTATGTATGACCACATTAGTATCTATGAAAGCCTGATGGCAGCCTATAGAAGACTATGTATAACCACTTAGTATTTTTGGAAGCCTCAAGGAGGTCTATCAGAGACTATGTAGGACCACATTAGTATCTATGGTAGCCTCATGGAGGTCTATCAAACATTGTATAACCACATTAGTATCTTTGCAAGCCTCAATGAGGTATATCAAAGACTATGTATAATCATGTTAATATCTTTGGAAGCCTCAAAAATATGTTCTGCATAGTATGCACTATTTGTAAATTTGTTAGATGTTTAAAATATACACTCGGATCCCACTAAATTACTGGACATAGGTAACTATGCCAGTGATATACGTCTTCCACCTGAGACAACTCACATAATTCTATCTCTGTTGTCATTCACTCTCCATGTTTATAGGTTTTGTGCCACATCCCAACAATTTTTACAGATACAAAAGAAAAAGGGAAAGGGAAGTGAGTATACCACTCCTCCTCCTCCTCCTCCCCTGTTTGGAGACTGGCAATCCAGGGACTTTTAAGGCACAGGTAATAATTAGAGATCTGTAGTGGCCCGAGAAATGGTCACTAAACTGTATATATGCATTCTGTAAAATATGCTGTATATGCCATATAATGTGTGTGTCTCCCTGACAAGGGTTGCACCTGTTGTTTACGAAAAGCTGGTACCATGACTCATGTCTGGGTGTGTACTTTATTCCTTCCCTCCAAAATGTAACAAGCATAGTCCAGCCCAGTACAGGCCTTATGCCTTCCCCATTGCTAGGACATAAATAGAAGTCCTTTAGAAGCTTCTGGGCTCTTCCTAGCCTTTTCCTGCTTCCCTGTGATGACTACAGGTCTTCAACGTTACTCCCTGGAGAAGGTCCATAGCACCCAGCCATTTGGTCCAACTGCTCATGAGCAACACAGTTTGTAACATATTCCCTATGCCTGAACCCCATCCCTGCCTCTGGGTGATGGTGAAAGCGTGTAAATATTCCTAAATAAACTGTAAATAGCCGCCATCTGCTGGCGTGGACCTTGGAGTTGGAACCTGGTAATCGACTAGAGAACATCCATATTAAAGAACCTGGCTGCGTGAGTGGTTACACACACTACACTTGCGCGCCGCTACAGATCTAAAATGATGAAGTTAAAAAAAAAATTTCCCTTAAAAGCAAAAAAGCTAAGCCCCACTAACTGAAATTGCTTAACCTAAGATTTAAGAAGAAAAACCCATCCAAACACAGACTAATTGCAAAAAAGTGAGATATAATTAGAGATAAACCTAAAATACTCTACTAGGTGAAAGGAAAACATTCCAAATGAATAGATTTTATGTGTATATGTAAAAATGGCCGTTAGATTGGTATAAAATCATTAGTTTTTAGTTCTGACGCTATTAGAATGCTGCCAACAAGTTTGTAGCGAAAAAAACCTCTTTCTTAATTTCTACTAATTCTACTTTGTTCATGCATCACACACTATATTTTAACACCGACCTCTAAAGCAAGAACTAAATCTACCAGAATTCTACCTAAAATGGATCTAATTCTATTGCACACTACACTGGGGGACCAGTGAAGGAAGGCATTTTACTACAATATGTGTCCCTGCTTCTTCCATAATTCTGCTACTTACTGTTAGTTGTTGCTGGTTTTTGGGTTCAGTATCATCCCTAAAGACGGGGGTCCTTAGGAGTGATACTGACCCTAACAACCAGCAACAACTAACGGTTTTGGAATTCATACTAAATCAAACCAAATAGATTGACCCACCTGCCTGGCTATTGGTTAACTCAAATACGACAGGCCTGCTTTATAACTGGCTAAAAGTGCTGAAGAAATTTTGTGCCAACCCTGTTTATTCCCTTTGGGATATCTGCGAGCATATAGGAAGAATTCCTGGCATGCTAATGTAAAAGCAGCAGTGCTGAGAGCTGACAGTGGTGAGCATGTGTATTTGAAACAAAAGATTCTTCATCAGCAATTCAATAGACAAGCAAGTGCTCGCCAGCACAAAGCAAGAGGGCAGGAAGGAGCTCATTGAGGTGCATGGAATGCTGAAGCATCTGAGAGTACCCTTGATTCTTCTTGTGTAGTATCCCCCTGTCCTGCAGTTATCCAAGTGACATAAATTGTATACATGTAACATCCAGGTTGTTAGAACGCATATAAGCTTTGCAACAATAATGCAGGTACGCATAGCTAGTTTTTGGCACCTTATGAGTACCACTTATGTGCACCCCTGGTTATATAATACCCTGTTGGGAAAAGTTATACGTTAAGTAATGAGCTATGCTAATATATATTTTTTTTTTTAGCAATTCTAATATAATTTTTTTTTTAATATGGGTACGTTTTTCACCAAACTTCAACAAGCAAACACCAACATCCCTTGTCTAGATTTCTTTCACAGTTGCCTGCATGACAACAAGATAAGTAGTTTCTTTAAAAGTAACAATTTTCTCTGCAGGCAGCTTCTATTCCATGGCAACAATATCAATTGTGATACCAAGAAAACAAAATAAAAGCTAGATAACGCAGCTAGGGGAACTCCAAAATGAGTCATCCTTCTAATGAAACCTTCCACAAAACAAAAAGAAAATTCTAGGGCTTATTGCATCTAGACATCTTTCTTTTGACCTTGCCGGTTAATAATTAGTATCACTGATATTCTTTGAAAGATTCGGAATTAGTAAAAAACTTTTAAACTAGTTAAATATGTAATACCATGGTGAATTGATTACTGTTTTAAAGTTTATGATAAAGGTAAAATCATGATGAATGTCATAGGAACAGGCGGGACTGAAATATATATATATGTGTGGGATCTCGGTCAAGGCATGCAATTAATGCAGGGGGTATCAACGAACCCCTAAATGCTGTGGAAACATAGCCTTAAGCACTCAGCAGCACCCTTTTAGTCATGGTTAACACCTGTCCATCATTCTACAGTAAGAAAGCTTAAAAGACAATTGACAATCTAGAGTGGATGTGCCAGCATGTCTTCATGGTGGTCAGACCATGAAGACATAAGACAAAGAGGCGCATAATTGGACTCAACATTGGAAAACATGGTAAAAGTTATCATGAGGGCAGGTAAAAGTTACCAAGGCAGCATGGATAAGGTTTGCAATGCCTTTTAACAATACACAAGACATACTGGAACAATATTCTATAAACAGACAAACAAAACCAAAATGAAAATTATTAGCCATAATGCATAGAACCAGATTTAGTAAGATCAACACTTACTGACTGTCATTCCAACCACAACAACAAACCTACAACAAAATTGATGTAAATTTATAAAATTATGGTGTTGAATAGACCTAAACTCAAATTAAATGTTTTTAACAGACCTCATAAGAGAGGCACATATACAGAGGCTAACAGGCCCCAATGTTGTTAAGCGGGGCAAAATTCCCCCTCAATGATGTGCAAGACTAATAAAGTCATACGGAAAGCAATTGCCATATTTATTCCGCTGCTTTTAAAATTCCATATTATCTTTTTTTTAATCAGAGCATTCAACCACCTGTGGATCTTTTTCAAATAATACTTACCCAAGTTTCTTGGGACTGGTCTATCTTTAATAAGGTGCTATCCCCTTCCATGTGTCTCTTACAACATACATGGAATAGGGAGGTACGTTCATTCCAAAGGCTTTTCAAATGGGAAAACTGTATAACTATTATTATAAAGTATTAAAAAAAACAAATTCTGTTAAATCCACTGAAGACCGATGATTTAAAGTTAATTATATTCAAGTAGATGATTATAGATCCTTTTATCATGCAACATTATATGAGTGTAACCGGGGAAAAATCTGATATTATAGTTATACCCTAACCAAACGTAAAAAATATACATTAAAGACACTGTATGCTCTAATTATCTTAAAATGATACACATATGAGGGATTTATTGGAACTAGTTGGAACCTTTGATGAAGCCCCAGGTTAAGCAATAGCTCCTATAACGCCTATTTTAAGGGTCAGACTGTTTTCTGTTATTATTATACCAAACCAAGCCACCCAAACAGCAATACTCTTCCAAATCTATGCCCAGGTGTTTGAATAAACTCGAACCCCTATATTTTACAATATGCCTTTTCTTGCCAAAATACAGGAAGGTTAAAGTTAGATATTAAATTACCTGGGTACAGAACACTTCCCCACCCAACAAAGAGAAATCCTGTTTGGTAAGAAAAAAAGCATATTCCCATCTATTCAGATTTTTTCATTGACCACCATAGTTGCAATATATACAGGGTCTCATGATGTTATATCTCAGAATAAATCCAGTTGATAACAAAACACATGGCCACCAGCACAAAGTGAAGACTATTCTGGGAGTTTACAGCAATTCTTCCATCAAAAATTATAGGTCTGCTTACAGTGTCCTCTCCTGCTCCCTTAATGACATACTACATGAAGGTGAAAATAGTATATGTAAAGGGATAAGTTAGGATTATATTTATCTTCCTCCCACCTTTCAACCAACTCTCCTAGGCAAGAATGATGTCAATAGTTTTCTGGTTCAATTAGAAAGTAAAAATGACTAAGAACAAAATGTTAGGGACAAGCATGACAAAAATTGTATGCACAGATAGTGACCACATCACTGCAATGGAGAGAAGATACAATATTATGTTACTAAAAGGACCTCAGTTTAGGGGACCCCTGTGAGGTGCTTCAAGAGAATAACCAAAGAGCTACCTTGTAGGCTTTATAAGTGTGGCCACACAATGATGTTGACTGATGTTCATAGTAAACCTAGTACTAGTGTCATCATCTGCTTACATTCTTTTCCATATTCAGACTTTTGGGCTGATTCAAGTGTGCATGGTGTGTGGCTAGTAAATAACAAATATATATGGACATATTTGCCTACAAATAATGAAGTCATGTTCATGCAAGAAGATATGGGATGAGGGTGTTTAATATAGGCTGAAGATATGTTTATCTAAGTACAGGGAGTACTTGTGAAACAGCAGGTGTCGGGTAGCGAAACCAGGAACCACACGGAGAGCTGGTATAAGGTAAGCACACAACACTTTACTGAAATCTGTTTCTGTCATAAGAGTGAAAAACAGTCTGTAATTCTGTAACTCACCCACAATTAGAGTCACACCATGCTGCAGAGTAGGAAGGGCAACTCTCCATGGGTTACGAGTTCCGATGCTAGGCTTCTGGTACACCGGCAGACAAACAATAATCAAAGGGGTTTCTTCCTGGTTACCGGGCCTAAAGTTGGTTTGTCTGTGGATGGGAGCATCAATAACATTCTATTAGATTGTAAGCACGATTGGGCAGGGTCCTCTACTCCTCCTGTGTTGTCTCAAATCAACTAATTTATTGTACAGTGCTGCATAATATGTTGGCACTATATAAATAAATAATTATTATAATGTGCTGGCCCCTTTTACATACACTCGGCTAGGAGTCTAACAGGAGAATGCGCATTGTGTCACTCAGGAGCCACCCACACGCTCCTTTCCGGGGTGTCCAGCCTAGCAGGAGGAAACGGATGCAGCCCCTGACCGTCCTTCTCCCCTTTGGCAGGGACACGGAGCGCCCAGCTTCCTATGAGAGAGGCCTTTATCACTTCTACACTAGGCCCCCTTTTAGTCTCGGGAGGGCTAACTGTTCCACCCGAACTTCTTCTACCTCCAATGCAGGCCTCATCTCCACTAACACGGCTGGGGAAATGTCCTACTTGCACAATCATCCAGGCATTGGCGTGTTTGCTGTATGTAGTTCTCCATTACAGAGAGATGTGTGAAAAAGCATGATTTGCTTGAGATATATTCCTTGAAAGCATTAGGCACTTTTGGTGTTACTGTAGAATTTTAGGAGATATCATCTGTCACTCTTTCCCCACCTCTTTCTTCCCAATTAATAGTCTTCTTCCTCTAATTAGCTAGGCTGTGCATAAAATAATGTACCAGACATGTGATAGGGGTTAGATTGTAGAGGACAAAAATGACAATGCATCTATGACATATGAGACTTAAGCTAGGCACACACGGGAAGATTTGTAAAAAGATTTGAGTACAATCAATCAACGTGCGTGGTCACGGTGATTCATTGTACTCTAATCTGCTTACAAACCTACCTGTGTGTGCTGTCCTTCGAGCAGGCTCTATTGATCCTTGAACCTCAATTGAACGGGTTTCTAGCTTTAAGCTAGACATATATGGCCTTGATTTTTCATTTGATCGATTAAAAAAACATAAATTATTGTTTTAAAACGATTGTTTTGGGAAACATAATATGACTGATCACTGATCCATAATACCATTGATCTAAATACCAAGAAAACCCATCAGATGTAGGATGGACTGAAATTTACCAACATTTACCACATTTGTCCAATGACAGCTCGATCGATTTTTGTTCAATTGGGATCACTTTTGGTTGATTGATTCTGCTAAAAGTGATTGATTTTAACACGATCAACTTAAAACTATTGATTGAATGGAAACCTTGTATGCTCACCTTTACTCATTACATATTCCACACTATATCTTGTAGATAGCTAGTGTAGTGGTGTTCATAGAAAACTTTTGATGCCACTGTTTGTTAAAAATAACAGGGTATATAACTAGATAAAACAAGCACTAAGAAGAATACTGAATAAAAATAATGTTATATATTGCCAATTCTTTGCCACTGGCCAAATGATTTAAGGATATTTTGAAAATTGATTACCGTACTTTATACATTTTTAAATTGACCAAATGTGATAGAAATCAAGCAAAAACCCCTTTGAGAAATTTACATCGTACAAGTATCCAATGGTACTATGGAGAATGTGCACAGGCCTTTGGAAAGGAACCAATCAGTTTTGTACAATAAATCGATAATTCAATTTCAATTGCTTTAAATTGTGAAATGTGGCTAGCTAAACCCCTTTCTGCTCTATCCAAAACGTAATAAAAAAAAGTTGTGCTTTAACCGCCCTAGCAGTCAGGACGGCAGCATCTCGTCCAGTGCTGCTACTGCTACTATAGCACTGGACAAGATGGTGCCGTCCAGCACACATCGGGGCTCCGGGCAGCGCATACTCACAGTTCTGCGCTGTCCCGGTGTCCCCGATGTGACAGGCAGGCTGGCAGCATATCCTCCATCTCTTCTCCCCCCTCCGAGTGACCTGATGATGTCACATCGGGGAGGCGGCGGGAAATTCAAAAGTACATTACATGAAATCAGTTTTCTATGTAGAAAACTGATTTCAATGTGCTTCTATGTACTAAATCTCACCAGAATAAAAGTCTCTGGTGCTCCAGATGTGTCCATATGCAGTAACCCTCTCTAACCTGGTGTGATTTTACCACATCCATCACACCAGGTTAGAGAGGGTTAACTGCAAATGGGCACATCTGGGGCACCAGAGACTTTATTTGGGCGAGATTTAGTACATAGCAGCAAAGCTTTGTGCCCTGATTTTTATTTTACAAAATTGTGTGTTTCAAACATTATTATATTCAGGATGTCTATTATACCCTTGTACGGACATATTTTGGGAAGTTACAGGCCTACAACATATAGAAAATTTACCATTGAAGTCTATGGTGCACTTTTGGTACAGAAATCTGGACCTCAGCAGTGCGCTAGGGAGGTTAAAGTTTTCTTGTAGTGTATTCAGTGTAAGTTAATGTGCAGTTCACACAGGTACCTCCCTTTGGGTTCATAATCCCTCCAGAGAATTCAGGAAAACAGTCCATTATTTGAATGGCACTCACAGCTTTTCCTTTCTGCCTATTTTTTGTGAAGGATAAAATGAGTGAGCAATAGCAGGTTGTGGAAGATGGTAGATGGAGACACCACTTTACATTCTATACTTGCTGACAAATCTGGGTTTCTGGACCATTGTTTGAAAAACGAAGGCAAAGTCCCAGCACCTGTTTGTAACGGAGTACCTATGCTGGAGTAAGTAACCCCTTCTTTTCCTAGATCCTGGCGTTCACATTCTTCTCATAAAATCTAATTGCAAGTTCAGTGGAGTTCTACAATACAGATATTAATTCCAAGATGTAAGGAGGGAAAGCTTCTCAGCCTCTATTCTATTGGATTTGTGTCACAAATAAATGAAGAGAGGAGACAACCTTAACTGAGACACAAGCAGCAATAAATGCACATTAATTAAAGAAACTTTCCTTATAGCTGACCATAGACAGGCAGATTCCTGTCCGTTTTTTCTGCCGATCGCAGTTCCCATCCAAAGTAATGGCCGGCACACAAAATATTTCCAGATGCACTGTAGATTGAGGCATTCAATGCCAGATTGGCCATGTTGCTATGTTCAGTTGTATATACACCAAGCATTATAATGACTCTACTCTAAATCACCCCTCTACTTAGTGAACTAATAGGGCTTTTAAGGCACTAAAAGGTCTTTATAAAAAATACACCAGACCCGAAACAATTAACATATACCATATTTTTCAGACTATAAGATGCACTTCTTATAATCGCACAAATTAGGGGGAAAAGGTGCCTGCGTCTTATATATATGTGTGTGTTATTTTTGTATTATGGGTAAATGTACTCTTATTGGTTCAGTGTATTTTCATAAAGACCTTTTAATTTAATTTCATTTCTGTTGACTTTCTGTGACTTAAAAGCCCTATTGATTCGCTTGGTTGAGGGGTGATTTACCCCTATACGGGTAATTCATGTTTTTAGCTATTGGGGTGTGGCACCTCTGTATAGATCACTATCTACAAGTATATTTAATGTTTTGCTTTTCAAAAATAAAAAGCAGCTTTCCACATAAATATTGTGTTTGTTCAGCAGAAATTTATGTAATAGTATGTCAACAATGCAAACATTATAGCAGATCTGATTTCTTATACATGCCCAAAATAGGACCATACAATTTTCCTTTAGTGGATAACATACTTTTTAGGGTATTGAAGTTAAAAATGATTAAATATAAGTGAAAACCAAATTTCTGTATTCCAAGTGTAAAAAACTCAAATAACCTAGGGTCATAGTTTCATACTATACTGTACGTCATTGGACAGTTCCATATGTCACAGGTATGATAGAAAGTTAGTCCTCCTTTTGTCAAGAAAGTCCTATTTAATTTCTGCACAAAAGTATTTTAATTTTTCTAATAATATTGGGTCCATAAATATTGGGTCATCTACACATTTTAAACATTTTTGGCTCCATACATCACCACAATGAATTTGGAATGCAACACGCACAATTTGATTTGACTGCAGACTGTCAGCTTTAATTTGAGGATATTCACATCCAAATCAGGTGAACGGTGTAGGAATTACAACAGTTTGCATATGTGCTTCCCACTTGTTGAAGGATCAAAAGTAATGTGACAATTGGCTTCTTAGCTGTTCCGTGGCCAGATGTGTAATATTCCCTCATTATCCCTAATACAATGTGCAGATAAAAGGTCCAGAGTTAATTTCAAGTGTGCTATTTGCATTTGGAATCTGTTGCTTTCAACTATCAAGATGAAATCCAAAGAGCTGTCACTATCAGTGAAGCAAGCCATCATTAGGCTGAAAATCAAACAAACCCATCAGAGAGATAGCAAAAAACATTAGGCATGGCAACAACAGCTGTTTGGAACATTCTTTAAAAGAAGGAACGCGCTCAGCTCACCTAAAGACCTGGAATACCCAGGAAAACAACTGTGGTGGATAACCAAATAAATCACAACACTTGGCCAGATCAAGAACACTCTCCAGGAGGTACGTGTATGTCAAAGTCAACAATCAAGTGAAGACTTCACCATAGTGAATGCAGATGGTTCACCACAAGATGTAAATCATTGGTGAGCCTCAAAACCAGGAAGGCCAGATTAGAGTTTGCCAAACGACATCTACAAAAGCCTTCATGGTTCTAGAATAACATCCAATAGACAGATGAGGCCCAGATCAACTTGTGCCAGAGTGATGGAGTGTATGGAGAAGGAAATGAACTGCTCATGATCCTAAGCATACCACAAGAAGAGTGGTGGTAGTGTCATGGCGTGGGCATGTATGGCTGCCTAAGAAACTGGTTCTCTTGTATTTATTGATGATGTGACTGTTGACAAAAGCAGCAGGAGGAATTCAGGAGTGTTTCGGGCAATATTATCTGATTCTCATATTCAGCCAGATGCTTCAGAACTTATTGTACGGTGCTTACTGCAAAAGAAACCAAAGAGTTTTTTAAGGGAAAGAAGTGAAATGTTATGAAATGGCCAAGTCAATCACCTGACCTGAATTTGATTGAACATGTATGTCCAAGGGTGCACATAAGTGGTACTCTGGTACTCAAAAGGGGCCAAAATCTAGCTATGCATACCTGCATTATTGTTACAAAGCTCATATGCGTACTAACAACTTGAAGCCACTCCGTGTCTGGGCGGCCGCAGCTAAATGTTACATGTATACAATTCATGTCACTTGGGTAACTGCAGGGAAACATGAATAACTATGAAAGGTTGCAGTTGGGGGTGTGAAATTGGGAATGCAAATTATTAATCCAGATAAAAGATTGGACTTCTAAGGGTGTTGGAGATCTGGGGGATGAAAGTCAGATTAGGCATATGTAAGTGTAAAATCGGACAAGAGAAAAGCACTGTGTGAGAACAGTAATATGACTATGAAAGGGTGACATTTGGACTGCAGGTAGTCTCAGGGGTCAGTTACTAAACCATAAAATGTTAGGGTTGTACTACTGAGGTATGAGATCTGGCGCTTCAAACGTGTTGTACTGTGAGCGTTACATGTGACACAAAGCCAGCTGTTGACCTGTGGATGGAGACAGCTAATCGGAGAATCAATCAGGAACAGGGAGGTCCATCTGCAGCAGAATCTACCATGCAGGAGGCTGATGCAGAGGACAGTGAGGAAGACATCCTACATATGGGGTGAGTACCAAACACCATCTCCTGGTACTCATCTGAGGAGCTCACCAAAAAAGTTATGTGCACCCCTGTGTATGTCACTTGCTGAAAACAAAACTGAAGGAAAATGCCCCAGTAACAAGCAGGAACTGAAGGAAGTTGCAGTAGAAGCCTGGCAGAGCATCACAATGGATGAAACCCAGCGTCTGGTGATGTCTATGCGTTCTAAACTGTTGTAATTCCTACACCGTTCACCTGATTTGGATGTAAATACCCTCAAATTAAAGCTGACAGTCTGCAGTTAAAGCACACTGTGTTTTTTTTTCAAGTGTTTCATATTGCGCACCTCTTGAACTCGAGACACTAATTCTGTTATTTGCGGGGTATTTACTAACTTCCATTTACTCGTAATAAGACATTTAGCTGCTGTTAAGATATGCTCACATATAAATAACTCCAGAATATATGTTGCCAGGTCTCATGGGGGTCTTTCTTCAGCACCTTCCACATTATTTGCTGTACTTTCCTTCAGAACGGTTGTATTATTATTATTATTATCATTTATTTATATAGCGCCAACATATTATGCAGCTATTTTGTTATTAACAACACAATATAATACATACAGGTACAGCATATGACACAAGAGGAGGAGAGAGCTTACAATCTAATAGGTTGGGGAACAGAGTATACAATAGGTGGGGTATTATCTTTTCACACATGTATATAAAATAAAGAACTTATGTGAGAAGCACATCTCCGGCAGTCTGATAAAATGTCCGAAAGCCGCAGGTGAAACAAAAAGATGGTAAACATAGATCTCTTAGTAGTGAGACTATAACTGGATTTACATCTCTGCAACACCTGAAACGTCACTTTCATTGGAGCCAGCATCTGGGCTGATATGTTCTCTACAGCCGTACTCCATAAATAGTAGTTTGAATGAAATGGAGCAATCCACAGTCTTTCCAGCTCCACCCATCTACTATGTGCCCTATAGGTTGAATATGAAGCTATTATGCATAGCTGCTCTGCCCAGTAGTACTTTTCTAGATCTGGTACACTTAGTCCTCCCTGTCCCTTCAAGGTACACATTATATTTTTAGCTATTCCATATTTTAGCCTGCAAAATGATTGTTTCACATTCCCGTTGTCAAGTCAACTGACCCTGCCCAAATACAAAGGATTGGCTTGTTGAGGTCATTCTAGGAATTAGTGATCATCCTTGTGTGGTCCTTTAAAGCTTAATGATATCCAGATGGGCATAACGTTTGGACTGGTTGTTCCTGCACAGCCTTGGAAAAAGGCAAGAATGTAAGATAAAGCAAATATTAGAGGCAATTCCGCTATGGTGCGTTTCTTTTTCTCCTTAGAGGAGATGTGCAAACAACTGGGGAATTCAAAAGCACTTTAAACTGTGGATGTTTGTATTTTCGACCGACCATGTGGCTCAAAATCCAAAGTATCGGCCGGGACATAAAGAGTGTGCTAGGATTCTCTGAATAACTGGCCACAGCATGATGACATCATCGTGCTGCAATCGGCCACTTAAGGATCGGGCTGTGATCA
Organism: Ptychadena robeensis; assembly: GCA_036250615.1. Classification (NCBI taxonomy): domain Eukaryota; kingdom Metazoa; phylum Chordata; class Amphibia; order Anura; family Ptychadenidae; genus Ptychadena; species Ptychadena robeensis. The sequence goes on from CM070033.1 coordinate 127,071,255, forward strand.
CTGCATGTATGGGTAGCTTTAAACATAAAAAAACAGGAGGAAATTACATCTCGTTATGTGATATCAGATTACTAAGAAGATATCAATGGATATTTCATTATTTATATCATGTCCATGTGAATGCATTTTATCACTGCAATATTCAAGTTTTTTCCCTTTTAGTTGATATTGAAACTTGGATTTTGTTATTTTGTTTTTGTTATAAAAAAATTATTAATAAAAGATAAAAAATAAAAAAACACCTGGAGGAATATATGACCAGTGTGCCCTCCCAGCCCTCTGTTGCCTCCCTAGTCTAGGGGATGGATATGGTCAGAGGCATCAAGGACTGACATGGGGTCTGGGACCAAATAGGAAAAGACTTGTTCAAAGCATACTATGAGCAGCCAGTAAAGGTACGGACGGACGGCTCACACACAGAAGGCCAGGAAACTCATAAAAGAAAAGTTTAAGTATCCCAAATGAGAAGATGCTCTTTCACCATTTGGGAGCTTCACTTACTAAACATTTTGGATCCTCAGCATTCTCTGAACTCTAGCTAAAGAGGGGTAATGTAATTTACTGCAAACTATTTAATATTTTCTTACTGCTGTGATTGAGCAGGGTGTGGGTGCAGTAAATAAACAGACTTTGCTTGTTGTGCTTGCTTGATTTGCGCTCTTCCAATGAATACTACGTTCTAATCTGGTTTCCTAAGAGTTTGACTGAAATGCAAATAGAAAAAATATATACACCTGGGCTAACGGGTTAGTTCTTGTAAGGTCAGCTATAGGTCAGCAAAAGTTTACTCTGTTTCAGGGTGACCTCTTTTGTCCTTGTGGGTTAACTGCATTTTAAAGAGTTGGTCCTGAACACTTTCACTTTGTTTGCTCTTAAGAACCAGCTGTCTTTTATGTGGCCTGTAGACTCCATCTATTCCTCATTCCTTGGATTCCTCTAAACTTAAACAGAGGCAGCCTTAGTTAAACCCGGCATTGGTATCGTAAGAGCAACTAGTTTAAGAAAGTTGTTTCTCTGCACATTTTGTTCAGAATTACTTTGTAATAAATCGGTGTTTCATTCCATTTTTGGTGAAATGAGGAGTTGGTCTAAAATGAGAGGTAACAGGATGCTGTAAATTGCTAGTGTCCACACAAAGACAGTAACTAAAACATCAGTTTAGCTTACCATAATTTCATTATTTTAGCAAAAGATTATGTTTCCAAATGGCAGAATGCTGTGATGCCTCCATGCCACCCAACTAACTGATAGCAGACGGGTTGCACATGGTTTAGGGCGCATAGGCGCAGCATTGGCAGTAACGCTCCCTATTCATTTGAATGGGAAAAATACTGAAAAATCATGTGGAAAACCCCCCAATGTTGCCATAATGACAATGCAGGACCCAGCGGTTCATTACAGCCACATCTAAGAGAAGGCTACAGTGTTTCTGGATCATATTTTTGCTTTTGTACATGGAATTGTCCTGACTGCTGTATGTTTGTTGTGCAGTATACACAGTATTAAAGTCCCACTCTGAATATGTGTTTATTTTATCACAAATAATTGTTTTTTAAAAATTTTAGTTTTTGAGTAGTGTAAATCTCTCCAAATTGTTCCAATTGCTCCATTTGGATATTAGATTTTTTTATTGTAGCCCATAGCAGATAAAGATGAAGACTATAATTCACCATGTATTTTAGGCCATGGCCACTACTCGGGCTCAGTTCACCATGTTAATTTGGAGAAATGGGCTGCAAATAGAACGCGCCCATCATACATCAGGCCATAAATTGATCTGACAAATTCCTTACTTTGGGTGGGAACCAGCATCACAAAGGGTGCGCAGATGATTCTCCGCACAACCGACCATGCATGATGACATCATCATGAGCGGTTGATCGGCAGAAAAATCGTAGGAAAAATAAGATGTCTATGGCCAGCTTTATGCTTCATACTGTTAAAAGTTAGGAGGTGGAGATGGACAGCACACGTTTTATTTTTCTTAAGAGAAGCAACCTCATATTTAAAAAACTTATGGTTTTGTTATAGTAGACTTAACATGAACCTAGATTTTTCTAGATGTCATGTCAGATGTTTAGATGCCATCCTTGGGTTCTTCGCCACCCGCTGAGATGTCCATTGGCTCTCCTTCCTTTCTTGTCCCCATTTAAGTCTTGCTGTGCAGTTACACTTCCAATAACTTCTGTTTCCTTTTAGATAAGTATTCTTTACATTTGTTTCCCAGGAAGGATTATGCAAAACTCCCCATGATCTCTGTTGGAAGTTTTGCTGAAGTCTCTTTACGTTTGAGTTACTTCTTCACAAGAATTTTACGGGAAGATAACCATGACTGTGACTATCTTTATACAGCTTCATATACAGCATATGATTATGTGTGTGGACACTCTGACCTTATATACCTATCATGCTGGATGGTCATATCAAATTTTCATAGACTGTATGTATATTGTATGCTACTTTATGCTCTTATGTTTCACTATACACATCATGTCAAATAAAATATAAACTCTATCAACTCTGTTCCTATTAGAGAAAGAATAAACTTTTATAACAATGTGTGAGATTGTTGACTTGTTATATAGGTACATGATCATAATAAAAAATGTAGGGTCACCTGAAATTACCTTAAATGAGGGAAAACAATGCATTGGTAAAGCTATATAAATAGATGCAGCTTTTAAAACTGGTGACATGTAATATTTTGATATGCTTTATTCCCAAGCTACATCACCACTCCTACTATGATACTGTATAGCAGACTCACATCCTCACTGAACACAAATGGATGACTCAGGACCGCTCTTCCGTTCACAACCCAGAATCACAGACCAATCGCTGTCAAGCAAGTGTTGTGCTAACACTTCTAGAAGAACACAGAGCACAGCTGGGGCCACATCCCTTTTTTTAGCTAGAGATGAAACACAGGAAGGATAGGTGGGGTGGCCAGCTCTGGAGGAATGCCATGGGGCCAGAGTCTTTCCTGGAAAAGCAGAGAGTGATCATATGGAGACATGGAAAGTGTGCAGTTTAACCTTTTCTGTGCTTCCCATGTATGCATAATTTGACATTTGGAATTACTTTCTTTGCTGCAGGAAGAATAAAAGGTTTTCAAATGTAATACTATGACAGGCATTACAAATGCTTACTGCACCATTCCCCTACTCCCAAGAATTATCTACAAATATCCATTTTACACACTGGATTATAAGGATGCTACTGTACAAGTATTTTATTTAGAACATATTTTTTCAAACCATTAAAGAGACATGTACATATCAATAAGTAACCATACCCTATTTGTACATTGCATCCCAACAATATAGCTCATATTGGTATAAAAACAAATAACATTTTATACTTTACTTTAGGTACCTCATGCAAACGTTCAATGCATTTCGCCAGCTTCATCAAGAAGATCAAGACATGTCCTTTAGTATGATATAATCTATTTGCACATCCCGTAATGGCAAATCTGCTATTACCACAGAGTTCGTAGATTTGATGTAGATATAATTACTAGATAATTTCTCAAATATAGGGGCACATATTTGAAGGTATATCCTACCAGGAAGAACTCCAGCTTGTCTTAGGAGTGTATCCTATCCTATTCTCAGGGGTATAAGAAAACCCCAGGGTGGCAGGAACTCCAGAGGCTGACTACTGTGTAAGTCAATGCTGATGAAAAGCATATGCAGTAGGTCATTGTATAGAGCTATTTTGTGAGATCATTGAGATGGATTTTATGTACAGTATTTTCACACATTACGTATCTACGTTTATAGAGAATATATGCAGTCTGAAATCTATTATATTCAGTTCATATACATTGTGCTAGATTATTTGAGTTTATACTAAGGGGTCAACTTTTAAGACCACAATTGGTATTACCTTCATGGTGGTAGTAATGCAATGCATGCAGCAGTCAACCTATGAGTACTCCTTAAATTTTGGAAATGGTCTTCCGCAGTCATGTACAGTGACTAGAGAACCAACAAGCTCTGCACACAGCTGTCTTTGTGTTCTGAAGAGGGAAGAAACGGCGTTGGGCAATATTCATTCACCAATTCTTTAGCTTGTGTTTAAGTCTCTACACCCATGTATTGCTTTATAAAAATGGAAACCCTTTCTGCATCTATTAAGAAGTCAGTTGGAAAGGAAGCATCACCACAAAGCATCTTGGTGCTATGTTAAAATTACTCTATAAATAGCCTTATCATGAAAAGATAAACACATATCCCTCCTTTGTTGTGGTTTTATATTGGCTTCTAAGTGCTATAACTGTCAATTATGACTCAAATATGGAGAAAAATCATTTTTTTGGTCCCCATGACAAATTTACATTACTTAATAAATGTATTCACATATGTCAATTTTAAAAAGAGTTCTTATACTTTTGTAGGGAGGGAAATATTTTAAAAAGGGATTTCTGAAAAAAACGAAATATATATATTTTTACAAAATCAGCCAGATGTTCACAAACCATTTCCTCTGTAAATTTGCAGTGAGTTCAGGTTAAGTTGGGAACATATGGACTTACAAATTGATAACTACATTTTAAAATGTTTAACAAGGAAGCAATTGGTGAAAACGTATTTCTTAAATCATATTTAAAATCAATATGATTTAAAGGTTTTAAAAAGTTACTTTGAGTTTAAATGCGTTTACATGCATTGGGCAATGGTCAAAATGAAGCAAAAAGGGACATAGCCTCATACATATACACCCTCAAATTTGAATGTACTATCCTCAAACCTCCCAATATTAAGATACTTTTCTACGTTCTGAATAAGTTAACACTTAGTTGTGTATCGTTCCCACTTGTATGATTCCTATTGGCAAACAGATTGTTCTACTACCCTGAGGGCCGTTTCACACCATACACACTGCATGCCTTAGTGGACACATTGCATTAGTGTTTCCTATACTAGTATTTAAAAAATCTTGAATTTACTAGAAATGATTCACTGCATAACTGTATGTTACTGAATAAAATGGGCTTGTTAGAGTGTGCCATTGTAGTTTGTATTTTAAAATGAGTTGTACGAATAGTCTGGCCAGGTTTATTATACACAAATTTTATCTAAGATCTTCATGGCTTTTGGGAAGTCCACCAGTCTAATTTGAGAATAAAAATAAAATATAAATGCCCTTGGGTATGTTTCCATTGGGTGTGACATGGTTTAGGGTGCATTACCAGTGGTGGATTCTGTCCCATTCAAAGGAATTGGCCTATTTCCTGTGGTCAGCATGCCCTGAACGATGGGAAAAGCAACAAGCCCTTATATAAAGTGAAAAATGAGTTCTGTTCTCTATGCCTGTTTTTGATTTTCTATCACTAACATAAATAAACAAATCATTGCCTTTCCATGCTATCCACTCATCCTTAAATATTCATATTTAATACCGTACTCGCATTGCATTTTTTAAGTACATATTGATAGTCCTCGAGTGGACTGAATCCGTGGCATAGATTCAAGATGGTGATAGAAATATTAATTTGGATGTTAATTCCATATAAGCAAACTGCAGTTGCTGAAGAATTGTTGGTTGTACTTCCATGATGCCAAGGTGCTCTATTGGACTGAAATCTGGTGACTGTCAAGTTGAAACTATTTGAGTTGTTTGTGGAACATGGTTTATAGTCCTGCAGGAAGTAGTCACATCAGATATGGTCATAAAAGAAGGGGCATGGTCAACAATAATACTAATGTAGGTCGTGTACTTTAAACAATGCACAGTTGTTATCAAGGGGCATAAAGTGTGCCAGGGAAATATTTTCATACAATTATACAACCAACAGCCTTACTAAATATGGAAATAAAGTATCATGTGGTTGATGCCATATTATAAACCAACCATCTGAATGTTGCAGCAGAAATTAATATTCATGAAACTAGGCAATGGCTTTCTATACTTCTTATTTTGGTAAACCTTTAAATATTTTAGCCTCGGTTGTTTGTTCTTAGCAAACAGGAGCACACTGTATCATCTCCTGCTGCTGTAGCTTAACTTCTTTAGGGTTGTGCATGCAACAACCTAGTTGTAATGCATGCTTATTTTTGAGCTTGAAACAATCTGGACACTAAAAGCTCCTATACACCTAGGGAGACGCGGATCGCGGGTGCCCACATGGCCCCCAAAGCTTGGTCGGGCCAGAGAACAGACATGTCCGTAAATCTCTGGCCAATGCCATTAGTTTTAATGGGACCCGGTGCACAAAGGGTGCCCGCTGATGCTCTGAGCAAAGGAGAGCAGTAACCTCATTACGTTGCACTCCGTCGCTCGTCTATTGGCCCCAGTCATGTATGGGGGCCTAACACTCACTAAATATTTCTTCTTGTTCAGACCATTATGTTTAAACCAACCAAACCAACGTGAAAAATTGACCCGTGTATGGCCACCTTAACTCCCCAGTGTTGGCTATACTAATGCTGCCCCATGACATCACATCACCATGCTTGACTTGACCTGATTCCAGTAATCCACCCCCTTTTCTGTCTTTCTTTAGCAAACTGTTTGCAGGCTTTCTTGTACATAAACTTTTAAAGAGGCAAGGTAATTCCATGGATTGTGCAGCATATGGTCTGAGCAATGACAGGCTGACCCAACACCCCTACAACCTCTGCAGCAATTCGGGCAACATTGATTTTCAAGACAACCTTTGGCTACTGGCTACTTAGCACCTGTACTCAACTTCTTTGGTCAACATGACGTGGACTGTTCTGAATGTAATCTGTCCTATTATACTGCTGTATGGGGTTGGCCACCTTGCTGCAGCTGTAGTTTCAGAATCTTCTTATTAGAGATTGTGAGATCAATAACACCAAATTTAACATACCTGCTTCCCAATCACATCTGAGACATTGTAACACTAATGTCACATGACACCAGTATGAGAAAATGGCTAATTAGGAATAACTTAGACATTTTTCACTTAGGGGTGCACTCACTTTTGTTGCCAGAGATTTGGACAATAATAGCTGTGTGTTGAGATATTTCTAAAGCTGGCCACACACAGGTAGATTCCTGTGCAATGAGGTGATCAATTACAGCATGGTGACATCACCAGCCTCTGGCTGGAGAAAGCTGCCAGCCTGAAGCCAGCCCCCTCCTTCTGTGCTGGCCACGCCCCTTCACACACACAGAGCAGCTAGCTGAACACACAGCTTGTGTGTGCGGCTCAGCTGTCAGCCCATCCATTACATTGGATGACCCATTCTACCACCCTCGCCCCAGCACTGACTGAACTATTCAACATCTCCCTTTCCTC
>CM070033.1:127089527-127103606 GCA_036250615.1 Ptychadena robeensis
GACTTTACTTGATTTACCTTGAGCTGTATGGCCATGACACATGTGACACCATCTTTAGCACTCCACCAAACACCGTAGCTCTATGACATAATCTTGCCGGGCTTAATGTAATGGCTTCAATTCTTGCTTCCTTCCATCTCTATTTTGAACCATAGTTACATCAAGTTCTGTTGTGGGGACACATGGGTGAGAACCATGTCTTAAAGTGTGCTTCAATACCCTGTCACTGGCCATTCACATAAAAGGATTGTTAAGGCCATGTATATCAAAATTCGGAACCTAGAAGCAGGGCCCATTGAACCCACACTGTGATTTTTCTAAAACTGCTATATATAGAAGATTTTGAAGCTGAAGGTCCGGTTCCAGTATCATCACTGCTTTTACCAGAAAAGTCTGTAAAAATGTACAATTTAGCAATTCCTGTTTCTAGTGTTAGTAGTCTAGGCTTAGGTCATCACTGGGTTTTCCAGAAAGACAATTACCCAAAGCGTACTTCAAAATAAGTCCAACAGTTCCTCAAGGATACCAAAACCAAGATCCTGGTGGTAGGTGCCCTAAGTGAATGTCCATACTCAAAAACTGTGCAATTTGGACCAGCTAGAACAATTTGCAATAAAAAGAATGGATCACAATCAATCATGAGACATATGCCCACCTAGTAAAGAACTACTCTATGAGATTGTTGACAGTTGTGGCTCAGAAAGGCTACACTATTGACAATTAATGGCCAGGGAGACAATTATTTGGGATTTCAACTGTGTATCAGTAAAATATCCTAATTAAAATTAGACATTGTTTTTATAGTGTTTTTGTTTCCAAAATAACAAACACTTGTTAACTGTCATTTTCATAGAGATATCAAGAGTGATATTTGTCTAATTTCCTAAGGGGGCCTATATTCTGGCCTCAACTGTATGTATTAAGAACACTGGCAACATATTCCCAATAAACTCTTACAAATACTGAATGAACAAATATTAGTCTGTTCTCCATTGCCGGCCCTGGTTTAATAGTAAGCTCAGCAAAACTGAACCATTTCCTGCTTAAACATCACTCAACATCAAAACCCTATTTGATCTTCCACACTCCCAGCACCACCTTGTATGTTAAAGACTCTATGACACAGCACTTGCTAATAACTCATTTTGATCATACTGCCTTAATTTTAGCCTTCATTTTCTCTAGTTCCATTGACACACTCCTCCAGTTTCAGTGTCCACTGCACCACCTTTACAGTTTGCAGTGCTGCTGGCACACCCTACACAACCTCCACTGTCCCAAGAATTACTAGTTTTAATTTGCTTTCCTTCTCTGTAAAATCCTCAAAAAAATTCAATTAGTTTTGTTAACAGATTCCAAAAGTGATACAATATAAAGTTCCCCTACACTCACCTGTGTGGTCATAAATGTTTCAGACCCCATGTTCTGTAAATAGTTGTATACAACAAGTGTAACTGCACCATTTAGCATTGGGTTGCCACAGGTTGGTACCTTGAGGAGCCATTTATTCTGATACACCTCTAATGCACAGTGTTGGTACTAGCAGCTACATACAGAGATCCACAGAGATTGACACTCCTGGAAGTGTCAGTGTCCTGCCAGACTTTGGGAAAACAATTTAAGGTAATCAGAGTTGACTTTGAAGGTTCAATATTTGAGACTGTGGAATAGCTACTGCCATGTTCTACAGGTAAGAGGGCTTTACTTTACCATTGTGAAATAGAGCAGAATGAGAACTATGTGCAGAGGACTCATTCATTCTATTTAGTGTGGTTTTGCATTTTTCTCCTCCTCTCCTGCACTAAAATTGCTTAGGGCTCATTTACATAGGTGGTTTTAACAGCTGGGTTAGCGTAAGCGCCCGGTGAATACAAAATGTCTTTCACCCAAAAAACCATGAGGGCATTAACTCGCAGACAGCAGCGCCCATGTAAATATAACCTTACTTTGATGCCAGTGCACATAGCTCAAAGTTTGAATTAGAAACTGCAATATGTCCACCTAAGCGCTTGTTTCTGCTACAAGGACAGCACCCGGCCCATTTATTTAGGTTCCACAAAGTGGCACACCCTGGGTCGCCATCAGTGAGGATTGTCAGTGAGACGCGCAAAAGCTTTTCAGGAGTTATTTTCTCCTAATGAAATGAATAGGGAGTGCTACTGCCAATGCTGCATCCTAAACTTAGGGCAACCCAGTGGCAGCATACCACTCCACCGGCAACATACTCATCATGGTGGCAACATACCAGCTCTTTCAATATTTTAATTTCATTTTTAAATCTTAGATTCTTACCATCATACAGTATGTGACAAGTTTTATAGATTCCTGTTTTCATAAAGCTATGTACATCACCCTACTGCCTCTGCCCACCATTTACTAGCTTCCTGATTCCAAGACACATAATCATGATCTCACTAACATTACAATAAGGCCCAGGTGGCCAAACTGTGGTCCTTTGGGCTTTCCTTGGCGGCCGCCCTTGGTCTACCACTTGTGGCCCCGAAACCTACTGTTAATGCATAGGAACTCACCTGTCCTCACTCAGGATCTTCTTCGGGAGGGAAGAGGAGGAGAGAGACTCGCTCTGGCTGAGTACATGTAGCCACCATCAGCAACCGAGACAGAGCCTGAACAAGTCCCTTACCCCCTTCACTTCCTGCTATAAGAATATCCTGTTCTAAGAAGATTAATGCCTATGCTCCCACTAACCTCAGAATAGGGGCGTGTAAGCTTTGCATCAAAGGTAATGGCCCCCATAGATATGATCAGAGGCTTTGATGATATCTATGAGGCACATAATTTTTTATGATGTATATGACACAAAATGTGCATTACCACAGTACAGTGTTCCCTAATGCTTGAAGTATCATTTAATACTAGTTTTGTTATTTAAAAATGAAAAATAATTGCTTCTATCTATGCCTGCTGTCATTTCTTAACTGACTGATTTATAAAATGCTCATACAAGTCAGTATAGATTGAAAATGTTATGTGCGGCCCTTTAGTGATGCTGAGGCCCTCCATATCACGTACGCACTTGTTGCCCTCCATATCAACTCAGTTGCCCACCACTGAAATAAGGTATATAACAAAAAGAAAGTTTTTAAGTTTTATTAACATATTGAGGGAGAACTAACTGCAATGAGGGCCTCCTACTCCCTATTGTACAGAGAAAATAATTAAAATATAGGAAACAAATTGAGCAAATAATAGCAAAACATAAATAGAAAGCAAAAAAAAAGAGAAAAAAGGAAGAAAGAAAAAGGACCACTTTCCCTTCTCCATTTTCAAAATACCATTCTTGTAATATAATCGGCACCATGGGCTGTAGTCTGCAGAATTTTGCAATCTTCCGAGTGTACAGATACAAATAATTGCAGGCATTGTGTGTCTTCTTCAGAAAGAATGGGGTTAAGAGATCCCTGATGAGTCAGGAAAGTGTCAGTGGTTTTGTGTAACTGCAAGTGTAGGTCATGGTAAAATAGCAGCCTCGTCCTAGACATGCTAGAGGAAAGTGATACCTCTATCTGGGTGGCAGATGAGGGTAACTAAATAGGGGCATACAAATACACACCCTGAAATAAATACCTAGCTACTTCATTTCTACTACTTTGTTGCTGTTTTAGCAATACACTTTGTGCAGCCACCACTCAGACTCTTTTTGTAGATACAAATAATATTGTGAGCGTAATAAATGATTTATGAAATTATGTTTAGTATAATCCATAAATAAATAGATAGAAAGCTGTCAGATAGTGCTTGCTGCTTGACATTTCATTCTTGTATATTTATTGACGAGTGAAGAAGGATCAGGCATTTCCTCCATCATCTGTCTGAACTTACATATGAGTGAACGGATACATATATACATATGTGAACGGATACACATCTACTGCTGAAACGGAAAACTAGTGCTAAAAAAGAAACTTTTTGTTATATTTTGTAGTTCCAGACATAGTTATGTTCCACATCAAATTATTACATAAAAACATATTGGTGAAAACAATGAATTTATAACATGGGTTAAGGCAGTGATGGTGAACCTTTTAGAGACCAACTGCCCAAACTGAACCCCAAACCCTACTTATTTATCTTGCATGGTAATTTAACCTGAATTAAAATACACAATTCATATACACAAATGAAACATGCAAACACACACTCTACTGTCTAATAAGACTGAATGGGAGAGGGTATGGGGCGCTGTGTACAATCAGAAGAGAGGGGAAAAGAACTGACAGCATTGAGAGCCAATAGGCTTCAGTTGTTTCCTCTGTGCTGGCTGATAGCTCGCATGCTCACAGAGAGGGCTCCGAGTGCCCCCTCTGGCAACCATTTCAAAGGTTCGCCATTACTGGGTTAAGGTATTGGAAGATAACAGAGCAAAATATTTGGGCATGTTTTCACTATAGCGATCTGCCGTGATTTCAATTGCGGCGCGGAGTCAGCGGGAGAACGCTAGCCCCCAGTGATCTCCCATGGTTTCCCGTGATAAAAATCGCGGCATTGGAGATCTCCAGTACAGACAGAAAGTGGGGGGTGGGACCGGACATCTTGCCCCACCCCTCCTGATCATGCCCATAGAGAAGGAATGGGTTTGGTTAAAAAGCAACGAATTGATACATGGTTTTTAACGGCATCCATTTTTGTCTAAGGCCGCGATCAGGGGCAAGTGCCCGCCACCACCCGTGGCCTGTGATCCAAAACGTCGACTGCAGATGTGGGGATGAGTCGATCTCTGCGCCGCGTTCATAATCATCGGAGATCATCTAAGTGGAAACAAGGCCTTTGCTGTATGAGTATTGTGTTAGGGCTCTTTCACATTGTAAAAGCTTTGACAGCTCAATGTCACTGTCATTTCACATTTATGCTGCCATTTTGTGCTGTGTGGATCGGTTCTAAAAATACATCCCTCTGTGCTTTGCCACCTGATGAACGGAGGGAGAATGGCAACACATATCCACGATGCACATGTGAAAGAGTCCTCAAAGCTAAACTCCAAGTACTTTTAGAAAATACACACACAGCAATGTATGCAATTATATAATTATTTTGTAAGTATAAAGGCTGAATGCAGACATATGTATCTCTGTCTGATCCATTTATCATTGGATCAGCCAAAGCCAATCCAATGACATGTTACTTTATGGCCCTACCATGCATTGTGTAATGTGTAGCTGTATGCTGTGATTGGGAAGCCATTTAGAACAGCCCTACACTCCACATATGTGAAAAAGGATTTAAGGTGAGCATACACTGTTAAATTTTTACATTCAATCGTTTAAATCAAATGTTTCTAAATCGATTCCTTTTTATCAACCAAAAGTGATCCATTATGTAAGAAAAATAGTTTATAATGCGAAAAATATGTTACCTTATCATTTTTTTTTTCTACACTAGCTTCTCAGTTGACACCGATCAGGTCCAAAACCCCCGGACATTTCTTTCTCATTGTTATAACTATACAGTGGATAAGTTCTGTTATCGCATTGAGTAGCCAGGCAGAGATGAATTGGCTTCATCCTGCTCAAACATGGCTGCTACAGCTCACAGGAAATCCTGATGAAATGATGGGAATTCCCCTGTATTCTTAAAATCACTCTACTCGGCACACACAGTGTCATATTCTGTACTGTACATATCTCTTCTTTGTACCTTAGACTTGACATGGGGACACAATTCACAAAACCGTGCCACAGTCAACTTTCTTTTCACCCTCAAACTATACTATAAGTATACAGTATAGACTCATCCTTCATTCTGTGCAATGTCTACATTCATATTGTCCTCTGTTCAAACACACCTTTGTCCTATTTCAGCCGTCACCATGCCCACAGAACAGAGCTTACTGGAATAGAATGGAAAAGTGGTCATGTGAATAACCAAACAAAGTTTAAATGTTTTTTTTAACTAAATTGACAGATACATTAATTGACTGTACCATTAATAAGGGTGAAAGTTCGTTCTGTTGTTGTCAAACTAATATTCCAGCTGTGGTTCTTGAGCACCACACTTCTCAACGCAGTTTGACAGTACATTTATTGTGGAACAGTTCTAAGGATTCTTTCTTAAGGGCCCTTTCACACTACATGCACTACGGACCATTTTTTAGCACGTAACAGACACACTAGCGGTAACACTACCACGTCCGTTAACCATATCCGTTACTGGCGGGAGACTCTTACACTGCTTTGTAAAACTGCACGCCCTAGGAAAACCTGTGTACCTTGCTTTAACTAGCCATGTTGCAATACTATACCACACCATAGCTGCTAGTGTGAAAGGGTCCTGAACTGCAATTAAACCCATGAACAGAATTTATGGGGGGATGTTAATTTGCTTATTGTTTCATTTTCTTTTTCAAGCTTCTGTGTCTAAAGCAGTTTTAATTGGGGGGGGGGGGGGGGCTCAATAATGTCGCACTATCTAGAAAAGGGGGGTCCTGCAGGGAAAGTTGGGGAGCCCAGGTCTAAGGAAAGCTTTATTTCTAGTGATTTTTTAACCGCAAAGATATTCACAAGTGATTATTAATATTAACTTGTATTTATATAGCGCCATCATATTATGCAGTGCTGTACATGAATTGGGGTGCAACACAGTATAGTACACAGGTACAGGTTATGACACAGGAGGAATAGAGGACCCTGCTTGATCGGGCTTACAATCTAATAGATTAGGGAACAGAGTATACAATAGGTGGGGGAGGGGATGGGACTGGCAGGTTGGTGATGTTAGGAATGAGAAGATGGGCAGGCCATACAGTAGAGGTGGGGATATGGGCAAAGGCATCTAAAGCCCTCACATCCCCCCGCAGGGGAGAGGACAAAGTGGGAACTTTGGGCACTTACATCCTGAAGCTTTTGGACCATCTAGAGTAGTGGTTCTCAACCTTATTTGGTCCGCCACCCCAGAAGTGACATCGCAAAGTGTCACTTCCTGTATATATGGAATGAAAAAGTGTCTTTGCAGAGTTTTATTTCAGCATTCCAAATGCGGGGACATTTCACTTCAGGCACGATCAAGTAAGTGTAATGACCCCTTCTTTCTTATTTTCCCACCCCCTTTGTGTAAATGATGGGGGGAAGTTAGGAGGTAGAGTAAGGGTATGTCTCCACAGCGCTGTGTCGGATCACATACACATTACCTGCCCGGCAGAACCTCTGTTCTCACTGCGCTGAACACAGGGGTGCCGACAGATCACAAAACGCTGTGGAGTCATACCCTAATGCTCCATCCCTCCTAAGGCTATGTTCCCACTTAGGCGATCAGCCGCGGGGCCAACAGGATTTTAATAGTGCGCAGCTCATCGCCTCTAATTAGTTGAATGGGCCTGTGCCTACTTCAACTAAAGGCCGCGATCTGCCCTGATCAATCGTGTGCCATTTAAGCTGCGCCCATTCACTCTCCGAGCAGGCAGGGTGGGGCAAGATGTCCTGCCCCACTTCCTGGCTGCAATCTCATGGAAGACAGCGGGAGTTTGGTGGGTGCTAGCGATCTCCTGCATCTCTGTGATTAGAATCGCTAATAAGGGAACATAGCATAAGTTAGTAGGGAAGGGGCATTACTCTTCCTCATGATTTACCACCGCGCTTGGGGGAATCACAGCTGCTGCTTGTTGTGATGCCTTCAATGAAGGTGGCGACCCCAGTGATATTGTCATTCGACCCTAATGGGGTTCCGACCCACAGGTGGCAAACCACTGGTCTAGGGGGTCAAACATCTAATTTTCTTTTACAGCTCTTTCCCTCTAGGGACAATGTCAAATCGCACCACAAAACCCATGTGAAGAAGTTTGGGGTGTTCTACTTTTTTCATTTTACAGAATGTATTTTCACCAATGCACATTAGTGTGAATGGAATGGTAACATCGTTTTATCGCACTACGCATGCTTTAACGAAAGTGCAAACTGTATAGTGTGAAAGAGAATTTGACCATAAGAATGGTGGTAATTATGGTATACACTCTGTCAGTGTTTTACCTCACAGCTTAAAAAAAGTTCTAAAAAACTTTATTGACAAGTTGAGTGGGTAATACACAAGTGATACGCCAGTTACACATGAGGTGATGATTCAGAGTGCATGATATGTTTATGATTGTACTTCTAATTCTGCAGAACCAATGACAGGCCGTGACAGCCCCAGCACATTCATCTTTACAGACAAACTATCTCTCCAGATGCCAGTGACGTCCATTCACTTCTAACGGTTCTCACAAACACTTCTGACTGATTGGCTGCTTCTGAGGCTTGTGGCGGTCGCGCGCACGCTGCACGGAGAGTCCCGCCCCTTTCACCGTGAGTGGAAGACGGCGGCGCGCATGAGCTAGGCGGGTTCCCAGCGTGAAGTGATTGTAGCGGTAGTAGTCAGCTCGGGTGAGCGCCCGGCCGGGAGACGGTGTGGTGTTTCCTTTTTTGGAGTTTGGCGTTGCCGGGGGATCCGGCTGTAGTTGGCGGTATTTGGGAAAGGAAGAGCGTGGGTAAGTGACAGGGGCTTTGGCGGGTGCGGACGGTAAGGTATATAGGCAGAAGAGTAGAAGGGAGTAGAGGAGGTTAGTGGTCAGGAAAGGCCGGGGATGCGGCCATCATGCCTTGTAGGCCCCCTCAGATGTGGTTTGGGTGGAGAGGGCGGAAGGGACAGACAGTGACTTCCTCCAGGCGGGTGCACACTGAATGTCACACGGCCAAAGGGACTCTCCCTGGCTTTTCATTACATGGCTGCCTGCTACTGGCTGCTGGATGTGTCCGTCAGGCGGGGGTAAGCCTCCTCACATCAGGTGCTGTGGAAGTTTTAAGAGCTTACACTCTAGGGAGTGGGATTGGGGAGGACTCCTGGAAAGTTCAGCTGTAGTTTAGTCAGGGCAGTGTCCAAGGCTAGTCCAAGCTTCTGTGCTTTTATTCATTCTGGTCATAGATTATATTCCTGAATTAAAGTGTAAATGCTCTCTCCAGCTGTTCCTATATTTAGGAATGTTACAGAAATCTTATCACAACGTCTGGGTGTAACACCTGAAAGTGTTGTGTGTGTGTGGTACATGTCAGCAGTGTGTAACAGGTTAATGTGTGTAAGCATTGTTCTCATCACCACTATTCCTGCACAAGATTGACAGGTCTTCCCTGCAGCCTTCAGGTTTGGTTTTCTTTCCAGCCGCTGTAACAATCTAACAAGATGTGCAGTGAAAGTTGTTGCTCTGTGTTTACAACGCAGGACTCCCTTCTTGTCCAGGGAGATAGTTGTATTTAAAGTACAAACATTGTGATGACAGTTTGGATATTTGAGACCCTGGCACTCCCAGAAGTGTCAGATTTCTGTCAAAATAGCAGCTTTAGTGCAGAGCAGCACCCATGCTTAACAGTGACGTGTGTGCGGAAGATGTCAGTGCAATTCCTGCCATTGGATGGCCATTGCACTGTGCAGTGCCCAACCACACACCTCAACCTACTAATACTAAAAACTTTTAACGAACTCATTTTCATGTGTTGCACTTTAGCTTCATGGCAGTGGACAGTGCTGTGTTGTGTATTTCCCCCTGTCATAAAGCCGTGTTTGTATTCTGTCTTTACGATTAATTCAGAGAAAAGTTCAACCTACATGTTACAATCTAACTGTACAATCAACTTTAGATTGACCAAAACTATGTAATAACGTGTTTCCCCCACAAAAAGACAGTGTGCTCCCAAAGATGCCCTACATCTTATTTTTGGGGGGATGTCTTATTTTGTCATGAAGAATACAGCACTGGGGTATTGGGGTGGGGGAATCACTTAAAATGACACATGGGGGATCAGAGGGGGGAATCAAAATGGCACAGGAGACTCAGAGGGGGTTATTACCATTTTAGTAATCTCTTCTGATCCTCCTGTGTCATTTTGATTGACCCCTCTGATCCTCCCCCTTTCTTCGGGGTGCCTTATTTTTGGAGGATGCCTTATTTTTGGCGAAACAGGGTATGAGGGCCTTTTTAATCCAATCAATCTGCATCCAAACGAGGAGGTCCCTTGCTGTAAAAAGTTGTTGTTAGATCTGTAAAAAGAGAAAATAAAAGGCATGTCTGGTGATTTTAGCATTTAAACTGACTGTCACAGTCTGCAATATAGGGGAGCAGTTCTAATTAAAGGAGATTTCTACTCAAAATAAAAAATGCATGTATAAAATTAAGCTTTTTTTTTTATCCACGAGCCAGCGTGGTTGTGACGTAGTGCTCCACAATCCTTTAAATAAAAATAGCTTACTTGCTGTTTCTGGAATCATGAGAGATTCCATGTTTATCTTCCAGGCTTCTGGGGATTAATTTAGTGTGATAACGCAAGTGTCCACTGGGGGCACCATATAATGGTTCTCAATGGGGAAACATCTATGTGTATTTTTCTACATAGAGCGTTATCAGGTTTTATCCCGACTGCCATGGCTTTCAGAGATGTTGAGCTTTCTCCCTGCCATAGCGTAAGAGGAGAGGCGACAAGGGATATTTGTCATTTAGTTAATACAGGTACATTTTGGAGCTTTTTTTTGTTTTTGCTGTATTCTGCCCTATTGTCAGCACTTCTAGTGCCAATTATAGCAAGTACAAAAGTGGGTGATATGACCTATAGCTTTAAGCTATAAAAGTATGCAAAACTAAAGTGTGAGTTAATGTTGACTTCCACATTAAGATGGTTGTATACAGTATCACAATATTGCGGCGCTTTCCTAAACTATAATATAAATCCTATGGTAAATAGAGTTTTGCCAATACAAAGATTTAGGTAAGCACTACCATGATGTAGTGTCGGCTCTTTTTATATGGATTGCTACCTTGTTGGTCTTAGAATTGTTACAACACAATAGATTGTGTATAATATAATTTTTTTTACACTGTGCTTGGTTAATAGAATGAAATGACAGGGTCTCTTTAAAGATGACATGTCTTAGTTGTATTGTCTGTATTTTCCATTGCACATATTACACATTTTGGTGGTTTGTCAGCAGAGGCTTGCTTGTGACATTTGGCCGCCATTCTGTTTAGTTTCTCTAGACATTGCCATCTATTTCAGTAACTTGTAATTGCTATTTGTGTAAAAGTTTGATCAGTGACATGCCAACTCACTAACAGTCTCCTAAGCTGTGTGTCATTTTACCCCTATATAGGATTTACCTGTATGATGTTACCTTTAATGTACTTCTCTGGTAATCTGCAGAGTTAGCTTTTACTGGTAATCTAAAACCTGGAAGTAAAACGGTCAGATTGGTTGGGGGGGGGTTCTTGTCTAGAATTTCTGGTGCTGGTAGTTCACCTTTTAAACAGTTGGTAGAGGAGCGGACCCAATCTCACTACTGTGTACATGTGTTTTTTTCCTATTACTTTATGACGGCTATCACAGAACACAATACATATTAATAATGTTATTGCCTAAGTTCACCAAAGGAAAATGGTTTAAAAATCACAGTAACCCTTTTCTGGGGTAATTTGAGGGCAGCATTCCCTCCAGCCAATAAGAATGTGTTCTTCACATTGGGCCTCCCATAGACTATTTACATAGGTTACCAGAAGAGGTGAACTTATTGTCAAAGGAACAGCATTCCAGAGTTGCTATACTTATGATTGACATACATACACAATATGATAACCTCAGTTAGGAAAACTATGTAAATGGTGGCCATCAGGTAGGTCATTGATTAGGTATCTCTCTTGATTGACATCTGTACAGAAGCTTCTTATAAGATTACCATAGTCTCAAGCGACAGCCTTGTGTTCATTGAATTGCCAGTTATATATTGTTGTCTTAGAAACACAAAATATATTTTTACACTTCGATATCTTAGAGCAGTAAAGTCTATAGTTTAAAAAAGACGATTCTTTTGTTTTGTAATAAATTTGTAATGTAATTCAACTAAAATGACATAATTAGTCAGTCTGTTATTTTTGGATGATTTGTGTCAGATTTTGGAGCATATGCATAAATCTTTATAACTGGAAAGGAGTATTATGAAAGCAATGTTTTGTTATCTATTACACCGTGTAGTAATATGTTTTGATATTATGCTGACAGTCGATATTTGGATTGAACAAGTTGACCAATTTGAAAATGGACTGATTTAAAAAAAAATATGGATAGTTTTTAAGTAAAAGATTGAAATAATCTTTACATAAGTTAGCAACAAAGACCAAGGGCATGTGGGCCTGTCCGCGGGGCGGCCCAGTTTCGAAGGGTGCGGCGCTCCATTCATTGAAGTAGCCCCGTCCTCACTTTGGCGGGCGACCAATCGCGTCCATACATGAATGGATGCGGTCAAGAATCGTGTGTGGACACGATCCGGGGACGGCTGCATTGAATGTATAGTAGAACGCGACACCAGCCGCGCAAGTGGGGACAAGCCCTTAAGATATGTTTCAACGGCGTAATGGGCTACGTCGGCACCCCCTTCCCTAAGCGCATTCCTTGACGGGGATGTCGACGCAGCAATGTTTACAGCAATGTGCATAATTTTTTTTAAATTGTACTTTCTAAATTACCATTCAATTACTGCATCTATTGAAAATCTATGCCCAGGGTTGGCGGAATGGCAAAGGGTACCTGCATGTAAAACAAAGTGGCACAGCAGTGGAATCGGTCACATTCAAATGAATGGGGTTGTGTCTGTACCGCAATTTAGATTTTCAGGAATACAGTAGTGTCAATAAACTTGCCTGCATTTCTTTTTCAATACCAACAGAGAAGCCTTACACTAAATCCCTCCATAATTTATTGTGTGTAATACCCTGTTTTCCCGAAAAGAAGGCACCCTTAGGGTATGTTTCCACATCCGTCGGGACCCCCTACGCTAAACGCATTGCTTGGCGGGAGGTCCAGATGGAGCACATACTTATCTGCTTGCCGTATGCTAAGCCGTTTCTGCATCGGCGGATGTCTGAACACAGCATCCGCAAGCTAAAGTGATGTGATCCGTCGTAAACCCCCGCCAAGCAATGTGCTGAACGCAGGGGTCCTGCCGGATCACAAAACGATGTGGAAGCCATCCCCCCTAACATAAGGCCCCACCGAAGATACGGTACTGTAACTCTGGACAGGGGGGATCAGAGGCGGCAATCAAAATGACATAGGAGGATCAGAAGAGATTACTAAAATGGTAATCTGCCTCAGAGTCTCCTGTGCCATTTTGATTTCCCCCTCTAATTCCCCCTGTGTCATTTTAAGTGACCGCCCCACCCTGATACCCCAGTGTCATATTCTTCTTCAAGGAAAAATAAGACATCCTGCGAAAATAAGACGCTGTGCATCTTTGGGAGCAAAAATGAATATAACACATGGTCTTATTTTCAGAGAAACATAGTAGTATATATAGTAGTATTCTGGTCATGTGACTTCTTAAACGGTGAGGACCTAAGCATTAGCAGGTCAGATGTCTTGGGAATGAGAAACTGGGTGACTATCAGGATTACCAGGTAACTATTTAATCCTAGTAAAAATCTAGTAAGATTGATCTGCACATCAGAAGGTTCCCTAGCTATTGGATGGCTGCATCACAAGGGGGATTGATACTTCCACAAGTAGACTTTATTCAGTGGCAGAAAGCTTCAGCAGAAAAAAACCTTTAGGGCTCTTTCCCACTATCCATGCTGCATGACGCATATCCGCACACCACATGCACAAATGTGAATGATCACACTGGTTTAATATGTGTACAATGTACAGTGTGTTTGTAATGGTGTGAAAGAGCCCTAATAATCTAAAGAAGCTGTTCACTGATTGGGAAAGCAGACTGATGATCCAACATATTCAACGTGATCACACCCCCTCGTCTGCTGTGAAGTAGTAACTTCTTCCCTTAGTGGGAGGTTATACATTATAATTCATAACATATGTCTGTGTAGTACTGCTGCCAGTGTTTTTCCCATTTTCACACAGAAAATGAGATCTGATGCTGAATCACAGGTTGCACTGTCTGTGCGGCATTATTTCTGTGCTGCCATTATACATTAATGGCATCACAAAGGTTTTGGGGGGGAAGGGGCGGACGTTGTGGAGTAAATGGTATAGGTTGGAGCCTTAAGGCTGCCATACACACCCCGATGGTGTGCAGGCAGACCTGTCCCGATATGCT
>CM070033.1:127103706-127114438 GCA_036250615.1 Ptychadena robeensis
ATGTAGATTTGGCCTATGAAATTACATATCGTACCCCCTGAAGAAGTCTTCAACGAAACGGACGTTGGGGTGGAATTTGCGCCATTTGGCCTATTTTAATTGTCTAAGCACCTGTACAGATGTGTACATCCGCAACATTGTGCATTGTTTGTGATTGATATGATGGTCATTACTTCATTTCTGGCACTGTGTATAATAAATGTATTGCTTTTGTGTTTCCTCACCCACGGAAATTCTGGGTGATGTGCTTATACCATCATCAACTTCTGTCTGTTTTTGTTAGATTATTGGGCAGTGATTTAAATCAAATCCACCCTGATGAGTTTATCATATAGTAAGTAGTTATTTGTAAACGATATTATCCAAACAGAAGGGATACTCTCTCCACTTAAACTACTTTTCTTTGACGTGTGTCAGCTGACCCAGGGAGCGATGATGGCCTATTTTGCAGTAATGATCGTTTTCGAACATTAGAAGTAAACCTGAAAACAAATGTTGTGTGGAAGGTCAGACTGCCTTTCCATTGGTTTCTGAAATCTCCTGATGAATCTAAACTACTGGATATAACATGAACCAGAATCCACCTTCCCACCATGTGTGCACACATGTCACATTTGAAAAGGATTTTTGGAGTGTTGGATTGGACACTGGTACTTTTAAATAACATATTTGCCAATTAAATGGCACATATTCTGCTTTCAAACATATAAGCAGTACATTTCTTTGTTGAAAAACAACAATTGACTTATTGGTTAAGGCTCCCATACACCTTACAATCTTTCCATACAATTTCTGTACAATCAACTTTTGTTCTACCAGAACCATGTAATATGAGGACCTTTCTAAACATTCCAATCACTATTGATTCATCCTTTTTCCCTTTTATTATCACCCCCAGTGTTCTCCCCAGAGGAGATTGGCCGGGCGGCCCGCCCGGGAGATTTTGGTCCCCGCCCGGCACACAGCGAGCAGCCTGACAGGCGGCGCCTCCCATTCTTCAGGAGCGCGCCACAGCCACTGAAAGACTCCGGCCCGCGGCACACTACCGGAGCCGCGGGCCGGAGTCTTTCAGTGGCTGCGGCGCGCTCCTGAAGAATGGGGAGGCGCCGCCTGTCAGAGGATTTGTGTGCTGCCGCTGGCCGGCAGCCTATCAGAGGGCCGCCGGACCGGAGCAGGCGGCGCGATGACGTCATCGCGTCATGACGTCATCGCGCCGCCCGGCTAAAAAAAAATTCTGGGGAGAACACTGACCCCAATGACATTATCAAACAAAGTTTTTGTTAATGGATGGGGCGCCGCTCTTCTCCCCACACACCGGTGTGTAGAGGGCTGGGGAGAGGGCCGGAAATCGCGGTGGAGTACAGTATACTCTGCCGCGATTGCGAGGGAAATGGCTTTTCGTGCCATAAAAAATGGTGTGAAGAACTTGTAACGTCCAGATTGTTAAGCATGTCTCCACCAGAAAGCCTCATTCTTAAAATCAATTCTACACAAAGGCAATACGCTCATAGCAGACACCATTTGGCTCCTAGAGGCAGGGTGATTACACAGCTCTGCCTGCAGCCATGTGTTGTGCCTGTCTGTGCTGGCTGCTTAAACATGCAGATTATCCCTACTCTGATGATGGAGAATTTAGGTGAGCAATGATGAGTAATTTCCTTTTATCCATATTCCATAGTTTAGAGAATGGCCAGGATTTCTGGGGTTGGGTGAAATTTGGCTGGACACGTGGGTTGGCTAAAAGTCCCAGCATGTCTGAGGGCAGCATTATCAGTGATGTGGCTAATGTGAATGGCTAATGTGCAATAATAAAAATGCCAAGTATGTGTGAAAGAACCTTCCTGATGTGCCCCATGGAATAGTACATAGGCTTTAATCATTAAAAGAATGTCGGGCTTCAAAAGCTTTATTCTATAAAGAATGTCGGCCTGAATGGACAGCCCCCATTATAACCTCGCCAAACCTGACCCCCTCTGAAAGAAGTTACACCTCTGATGTACCCTGTGTACCCAACTGTTATTACCTCCATCCATTGCAATCTCCCCTTTGCTTTTGTTTCTAGTTTACCTAACTCATGGACACCCCAACACTACATGCAGTCTGTGTCTAATTATTTTGGGAAATACATCTAATTATTCAAACAAACCTATTGATCTGGAGGATTTTTTGTGCAATTTGATTTCCAGGTATCCATTGAGATATTTATTAAGCAGGTGGAGAATTTGCTGGGTTTTGCTAAACAAGATACACATGTGTTTTTCAAATATGCACTTATCTTGATTTAAACCTTTTTCTCCCAGGTTTTGTAGTAATATACTTTGTTATACTTTTATTTTGGGAAGGGATACCCCTAGGTTTTTCATCCAGTAGAGCCTCTGTGAGTTCAGGCACTGATATTGGATAAGTGAGCTTGGTTCACAATCTTTTTTTGTTTAAAGTTAAGAACATTGAATTGAGGTGGCAGAACATTAGCAACTTTTACCCACTGATGCCTCACTACTCAGTGATCCTGAGACATCGGACACGTTGTTGCAGTTTGCAGTAATGCCATGTAGAGTTGAAAACCTAGAAGGGCTGAAATGTCATAAACGGACTCCTGCAGATAGCATTCACTTAGTTCTTCAAAACAGCGAGTGTCCCTAAAATGTTTGTATTTACAGATGTCATGGTTAGATGGTTAAAAAAAGTTAGGCTATGTTTCCATTACGTTGGGACCCCTCCGCTAAGCGTTCAGCGTTAATGCATTGGATGAAATGAATGCAATATTTTATTCAGCCAGTAGATGTCACTAGCAGCAGTACACTCACAGCACAACGTCATTCTCCACACTGACTGGGAGGAGGGGGGCCAACAGCTGCAGAGTGTCTCCTCTGCTTTCCCTCTGCCGATCTTGCTGTTCCTGTGTCCATGGAAGCAGCATAGAGATTGCAGTTTCCACAAACGCGGAGAGAGGAATAGATGTCAGTTCATCTATCTCTCTCTTTATTGCTTATGCCAGCAGAGCTCTATTGGCAGAAGCAATTATATAGTTCAGATAGGAGATCCGGACACCGACCGGCATCTCTCATCTTGACGGCTCCCCGGCTAATCTCCTTGCCGGGAGAGCTGGCGGGAAGCCAAGGCGAAACTACCGCGGGGGTCGCACATTCACAGACTTTTTTTTTTTTTCTGGATTTTGCGGTGAATGTTGCTCCTAAATAGCACCGGTACCTTCTGCCCACC
This sequence comes from Ptychadena robeensis, assembly GCA_036250615.1. Classification (NCBI taxonomy): domain Eukaryota; kingdom Metazoa; phylum Chordata; class Amphibia; order Anura; family Ptychadenidae; genus Ptychadena; species Ptychadena robeensis. The sequence goes on from CM070033.1 coordinate 127,106,929, forward strand.
TTACCTCATAGCCTATGTCAACTGTAGGTGGAGGAATTGAGGAGTCTCCTGTGGACTGGCACATTTTATTAGCACAAAAGCTTGTAATCTATGTAATTATGAGGGAAAGGCTGAGATATCTACAGCAACATTTCTGAATCACAGCTTCCCTTCTCCTTTCATCTACTTTTTATGTAACAACTTTTTTATATATATATATAATTGGCTTTACAGGAGTGTAGTTTTTTCTCTGTGAAATACTGTATGACTTCTACTTATTTGTGTAGTATGTTCTAGCACATTTTAGTTGCACCTTTTTTGTTAAACTTAAGACATATTAAATGAAACATTGATGAAGTGCTCCACAAACCACCTGCCTCAATGGTTACAATTTGTAGTACTGGCAACCTTCCTGTATACATGTCTTCTTGCAGTACCTTGAAGAAGTCACTGCATGCTTGGGGATAATTGTTGCTTTCTCTCTGGGTCTTCTGCAGAACTGAAGTGCAAAAAAGTACTAATAAATAAAATTAAAAGTAATGGAAGGCAAATGAGAAATGTATTTGACTCTTAAGGTGCAGTCGTTGGTTCTCTTTAAACCTATGAAATGTAAAACTAGTTTCAGCACCAAGAATTTACACAAAAGTACTGGTTGAAGACAAAACAGCTCTACTAATTCAGGGCTCTTTCACACAAGCTGCCATGCGGTACAGTACCACAGCAAGGTACACAGGCTTCCATAGGAAATCTTTGTGCCTTTCATACTAGCCCCGCAGTTGCGTTTCATACCCTGCTGCATGCATTGTATAGGAGATGCAAATGCACCCCGATAAATACCAAGGGATTTTTGCGGGAAATTGATGCAGCACCTCCGTTACTGGGCAGAAATCACACTGACGTTGCATCGGCTGCAGTCTGGACCATCCCTTATCTTGACGTCCACTTTCTTTTCAGAGATTCAGTTGCACAAGTGAGTAGAAATGTCATGATCAAAACAAGGTTGGATACTCTGTAAACCAAACCAGTCCATCCAACTTTTGGGATATTCTCCCAGCTCCTTGCTGTCCATCTTGTCCTGAGCTGTTCTTCCTCTATCTGCTAGGAAACCTGCTTGGGGTGTATGATCTATTATTGTTATCAGTTTGCAACTTCATGCTGAACTTGTTCAATAGCGCATTGAGGAAGAAAAGCTCAGTGATTTTCATGCTGCAGAGATTTTGTTCCCCACACTTTCTTCACCTATCTGTGGAAATGCTTTTCACCTTGTCAGACATGGAAGTGCTAAGTCACAGCCAGATGGTTTTCAGGAGCATGGCTTCTCCAGCTGGATCCTGAATGCTCTCCAGTGCGAAGTGGCTTGCTGAAAACTTATTGACATTCTGCCCTACTGACATGCATTCAACTCAGTAGGAATCTGAGAACAATTGGGGAAACTTGCCTTTCTTGGACAAATTCAGGAAAAAGAAAATTGTTTGTGTCACTTTTTTTTAACATTTTGACAGCTCAAAATTGGCTTGTTAAGGATGCACATCCAGCTGCATTCTAAAAATGTGTTATAAACAAACTATATGAAAGGGTCTGTTGCTTCATGTGATCAGAGAAACATTTCCCTTCCATTCCATATCACTGAAGTTAAGTTTTTGTTTATTCCTTCTCTAGTACAGTCACTGGGAACAATCGTTCATTAGAAAAAACAAGTGATGCTACCACAATGCTCATTCTGTTCTATGCAGAGCGGGTGGATGAGCTGGTGTCAGGCAGGTTGGCCATTTAGTATTCTGCCCAGACGGATCTCTAAAAGTCTAATCCTGACATCTACCATAACCTTTGTCGTCTTTCACATTCTTTCACATTTCAAATTCTGTTTGAATTATATTTTGTGGTCTTTTCTAATTTGATGTTGTCCATGTTTGATAATTGGGTCTAGCGTGTTGTGTCCAGCCTTTTGCCTATTATATGCGTGTGCAGTCCACCACATAGTGAACCCTTGGCTCCCTCTATAAATACCAAGTTGACATGAAGGTCTAAAGGTGTGTGCTTTAGTTCCTTCTTATCTGACTAATTTAAATCTGCTATATGAGCAAAATTCACTTCCAGAAAACATCTACAGAAACAGTTACCCTTGGCCTGTGTGTACATGTAGCATGCATTGTATTGATCATACTAACCTTAGGGACCAGAAGTTTAGTTGTGGTATGGAGGGTCAGCACCTCCAGCTTTGTGGATAGATGGGGGATTTTCTGCTTTTATGGTAAAAAATCTATGAAAAATCAGTCCTTTATGATTACTCTTAAAATGAAGGGTCTCCTGGACATAGTGTATATAACCCCCCCCCCAAACGTATATTCTTATCTGCTTTGCTCTCGTCTGTGACCGCAACCATAGTAAATCATCTGTAGGTGCCAGTCTTTAGAGGGTTAATGAACTACAATCCCGCATATTGGCACTGGAGGCCACCAAATGTATGGCTTTCAATGGTAAAAAAAACATTGCATAAATTTGTAAAATGCATGCGATTATGTGACTGATTTTGATCACACGTAGGGAGTGGGGGCCAACAGATGAGCTGTGGTGTGCAACATGATGACGTCATCACACTGCTCTCCATCTCTCGCAGTATTGGCGGGTACCCTTTGTGTGCTGGCCATTAGTTTGAACATTCAGCTGCCGTTCCGTCCCCAACCACGTCATTCCCCATAGGGAATTACAGGGGGTGGCTGCATGTGCGGGAAAACCGCACAGTTTTCCATAGTGTAGACGCAGCCCAAATGAAAGGGGCCAGTTCTGGGTGGCTACCGAGGACTACCACAAAACCTTTGTTTGGGCCCTTTTACACTAAATACTTTGTGTTGCGTTTTTATAAACGCATGCGGTTTTACAGTACTGAGTTTTCTCATAGGAAACCAATGTTACCATTCCCACTACATGTGTTGTGTTTTTAAAAATGCAGCGTTTCCGCATGCGTTTTTTATACCGTCCTGCTGCATGCATTTTTATTGCATTTTTCATTGATTTGTTTTAAAACGTAAATACAAAACGCATCCGTTTTTGTATATATGCAGAAATGCATGCCTTTAAAACAATGCATATAATGTGAAAGGTACATTACAGCTCACCATAACGCATGGGTGGGTGTGGACAGGGCCTTAATATTTATATTTTAATACAGACTATTACAAAAGCCTGCATATTAAGAGGTTGCATAAAAAGGTATAGTTTAAAAAGCTGGTTCATTTTATATAGAAAAATATTAAATTATATTGGTGGAATTTGTTCAAAAATCTTCCATAAATCTTAATTAATACAAATAATTTATTTAATAGTGTATTTCCTTCTTTTTGCAGGTCAGACTTAATCTTGCACACGGTTATACTGATATTTGGATAACACTGTTTACATGCTGAGTATAGCAGGTAAGTTTTGTTCCATTCTGTTTTTGTTCATTTTCAGCGTTTTCAGTGCTTTAGTGTTTTTTGTTCATTACAGACATGCACTTAACATTCTCTAGGTTTAAAGCAGAGTGGATTTGATTTAAATCACTAGTCTGTAAGGCTCGATTTAAATCAAACTGATTTAAATCAATGATTCTTGCTGGTATAACTTTAAAATGCGAGAAGGTGAAGATTTTTAGAATAACAACTTTTCATATTAGTTTTTTTAACCCCAGTTTAGGTTAATCATTTATATTTGGACAACTTTTCTGTTGTACTTAGTTTTGAGAAAGTAAACCAAGCATCTGTGATAATATCTTGTAGCAGAGAAACTGTCCAATAATCTTACAATAACAGACAGAAGTTGATGATGGCATAAGCACATCACCCAAAATCTACCTTGAATAGACACGGTTGAGGGGACACAAAAGCAAATTTGGCTTATGAAATGACATATCGTACCCCCTGAAGAAGTCTTCAACGAAATGCACATTGGGTGAAATTTGGACTATTTTTTTTATTTTCTAACAGCACGTGTACAGATGTGACATCCGCAACATTGCGCATTGTTTTTGATTGATATGATGTCATTTCTTCATCTTTTGCACGGTGTATAATAAATGTATTGCTCTTACATATTGAGTGGCCTGTCCCCTCGCCCATGTCTATTCAAGGGGAAATTTTGGGTGATGTGTTTATGACATCATCAACTTCTGTCTATTGTTTTTGGGATGTTTTTTATGGAATTTATTTACCAAAACATTTAAACATATACAGCCTTATTCTACATAAACGTATCTTTATTTCATCATGGAATAACCTTGGGATGGTAATGTTTTTTCCTCCAAAAGCATTTTTTTTTATCGATGTAAATAAAAAAAAATCTGATTTTAAATTTTTTTTTTTTTTTTTAAATCATCGATTTTTATCCACCCTGGTTTAAAGAGAACTGACTACTATGTGCATACAAGTTACTTACATTTTTTTGATACTAGTTGTCCCTGAGTTGCAGACAAGCTCTGTATGAATAACCAGTAGTTATGAACCCTAGCCTAGTCCTCCTTCATCTAACTAATTTCTGCTTGGGCTAGGTATACACGGTTAAATGTTTAGCTCAATCGACTATATTAATATATTATACGATTATATTAAACTTGATCTTTTTACATTTGGATTGTTTTTACCAGCTCATAATGTAATAGCTTCAAAAAGGATTGATTCCTTTCCTACACCCTGTACACATGCTTCATAGTACCATCAAAGTCAAATCGATAAATTCCTAGCAAAACCTTCAGATGCTTGAACTATCTACTGAAATTTACCAAAATGTCTGGTCACCGCTTGATCCTTTTTTTTATTTAATTTTCAAACGATCAACTTAATACGGCTATTGAATAAAAAAATCTAACAGGACAGAGATTGTCAAGGGACTGGGTCAGATTTGTTTGTGGCCACGATGGTGCTGTGTAGTCCTAGGTCTGGACAGCATATCGACCTCCCTGCAGATGACCTATCTAACCACCTTGGTGACCCCTTCTACAATACTTCTTTGCAGTCAGGTATCCAGTCACTTTCTGGCTTTGGGCCTGGTCTGACACCCCTCCCTCTGGGATTTGGGAGTGTCATATAGCCATGCCTTATGTGAATGTTTTACAGAGCAAATCAGATTTTTTATTTCTATTAAATGGATGTTTACAGCCTTTAGAGTTTTTATCAGTCTGCTTCCTAGGGCCACACACTCCATTCTGCCCCTTCCATTCTGGAGTTAGGAATGCCAATCCTTATGGAACTGGTTGCAGGCATTTGATAAGAAAAGCATCTTAGACAGGGATCCTTCTCTTTTGTCAATTTAGACACTTGGAAATTGTTGACCTGTCTTGGCATTCCTTCTAATGTGTAATGGCTGTCTAGTACTGGTATTCATTCCCTTGTTATTACTTGTATAATAAATTCCTCAATAAGTACTGGGAAACCCTGGACAGAACTTTTTTTTCTTTTCTCAAAGAACTTTGAGATCTTTGTATGTAACGGCTTCCAAAACAGCATCGGTGAATATAGAGTGTATGGTACTGTGATTTTTATTATTTTATATGTTTACATGGTAGTAACATTTTTGGAATCTGAGGAATGTCTCATCTATCAGTGAACAAATCTGTGCTATTCTTTAAGATTTTTCCTTAAAATATTTATAATTGTGTTGGGAAGAAAAATCCAAATGTAGGAGTAAAAGCATGAAAAATATGCTTTTCCAACAGTAGCCGCTTGTCCTCAGACATGTTGCTTGTTACTAGTCAGCTGAGAAGTTTAGAGGGTTGGGTGTTCTAAGAATTTATTGTAGCCACAACATACACTTAACATTAATATTAAACAGGAACTTTAGGCAGCAAGCTAATGCAATATAATGGAATGTTTATATTTCTTTCTACCAATGGATTTTCAATTTTCTTCAGCTAGTCTTGTGCTAGCTAGAACTACATGAGTATTCTTTATTTTGATAAGTTTTCAGCAATGTAAGCTGGCAGTTGCATACAAATTTTAGTAGCACATTGCCATTACTTTAATTCAGAGTGTAGCAAAAGGTCACAAAATAAATGGCTCCAAAGGTGTAAGCTACCCTAGTTACATCTTTTAACCTTGCTGGTGGTTTTGCTGAAATCGCTATGGAAGATTACAATGTCCCGCCAAGCCACACAGGCGAACTGTGTGGGCGACTGCATGTCCCCACTGTCATCAATGACGAGCCAGTAAGCAGGACCCGGGAAGGACACTGCCTTCTCGCCTTAATCTGAAAACAATCCTGAGAGTGTGGCTCAGGATGAATGCTTTTGGTCATGATCATCTAACCTGAAACACACTTGACATTACTACTGGAGAGGTTTAAGCACAATATTGGAGTGAAATGCAAGATTGATGATTACTACATTGTGCAAATACCTGGATAATGACCTCTAAAGCTCAGCACATGCCTTTCTATCTCACTGTACCGTTTCCTCTAGATCTATCAGCAATTATGTAGTGCATGGGCCTCCCATTGATTGGATAGTCTGGAAAGGTTCCTCAAAGTATACAGTTTTGGTAAAATTAAAGTTGATTGTACCAAATAATAGTAATGTATGTGACTTATGTGAGCCAGTTTAACATTGCATCACATTGTAGTACACTGCATTGCATGTACAAAAGTGAACATGGACCCAAACAATGCAAATTGTGTCAAGTACACTAGAAGCTTTTCTCTATTACAACTATCTAGTCCTAATTTTATTTGTCTTTTTTTACTTGAATCAGAAAAGCATTCTACACAATCTTTATGCCATTGTAAATGGTGAACAAAAGACAGTTAACACTGAGTGAATATGTTTATTGCTAGCTGTGTAATTCTCCTTATTTGTCAGGGAGAAATGGCAGACAGAAGAAGTATCTGAAGTTACAGGACTAGTTCAGACAGATTGCCATAAAAAGGCATAATTCTGCAGAACAGGGACATAGATGAATTACTTGGAACAGCATTGCAGCTTGGCACAGAAGCCCACATGTCCTCTGAGAAATCCTTAAAAGTTATATTAGACATCTGAAACCAACACAGTTTGCCGGAGGATTTTTATAATAAGATGAGCTGTAATCTCCAGATTTTATTTGTTTTTTCTCTATTAATGTGTATAGTAGTAAACTTTTGCAAACCTCATTTTCTCCAGCTTATGCCATGTCCCTTTTGTGGAACATCTTTGATACTAATGTCATTTTAAAATGCTTGTACACACTCATTGTATTGTGTTTGTGTAGAATAGGATTTTGACTCCTGACTTGGGAATGCCATGTGAATGTCAGCAGCTATCACAAGATTGTTCTCAAGACTTTAGTCTGAAGCGAAGGCCAAAACACAGCAAAAACCTAGTGGTCGTGTCTTTTGCCCATCCCCACTCATTTTCATTGGGCATGTCCCAAAGTTTTGCCCATTGAAAATGAATGGGGGCCACTATGGTTTTCTGTGTTTTGGCAAAATATCATGCGGTTTTGGCCTTCGAGCATATGCCCCAAATTTTTTTACTTACCGTATATGCCGGCGTATAAGACGACTTTTCAGTACCTTAAAATCCTCCCCA
>CM070033.1:127114538-127128069 GCA_036250615.1 Ptychadena robeensis
TTTACTGGAAAAGTTGGGGGGTCGTCTTATACGCCGAGTCGTCTTATACGCCGGCATATATGGTAATATGTAAAGCACATGACCAGTTTTAATCCCCATCAAAATGCTATTGTTGTCTGTATGATTGGTAAGAGATTTCTCCACCACACTTGAAAGCAATATAACTTTTTAATGACTATTATCACTATTGGAATATTTCTCCTGTTCTGGTGAATATGCATAATCCTTGTACAGATGTAAAATAGCTTGGTATGATTGTTTGCAATCATTAGTCATCCCCCATATGGAACCTTGTGTTGGACGCTCAGTGATTTTAGCAGGATTGGATTGACAATTGGTCCAAAATGGTATCTGGAACCTTGGCTTATTGACATAGAATGTGGGTAGTCGAGGGCTTGGTAATAGCTGCCCCCAGACCACCTTGACCAGGGGTGGGCAAAGTAAGGCCTGGGTTTCGGCGTTCTATTGAGATGTGCCGCCCCGCTACTGCACATGTCCTGGTGCAGTGATCTAGGCGGTAATAGAGAGGTACCCATCGAGATGATTCCCCCCTCTGTGTCATTGACAGTTCATTATACTATGGACAGGGGACCAGGGAAGGTGGGGGTGGGGGGCTGATCTTGATGTCATTGGTAATACCAGCAAAGCATGTCTTTGGTCCAGCCCCTTTATCAAATTTGAGAAGCCAATGTGGCCCATGAGCCAAAAAGTTTTCCTACCCTGACCTAGACCATATTGCACAAAATGGTGTATTTATTCTGTGCAAGTTCTGCCCTATAGTTAAATGTGTCAATCAACTGATTAATGACCTTGCTCTACACTAGCCGCTTTTTTGTTGTGTGCTCATCAGTGTCTTAGAAGTCACAATAGTAAAAGAAGGATAAAGTAAGTATAATTTATTTAATCATTCCCATTTAGTACCCTTTTTCACTATACGCGCTGCGATGTGTACTGGCAATGCAAAGGGTTAACTGTATGGGACAACGTAAATATAACCGTATTGGAAATACACGTGCAAATTCATGCTACAGCGACTTATAGGTCAATGCATGCATTATGCAGAAAATCATAATAGTGCATGCAAGTGTGAGTAGTAAAACAGGTTTTCTATGGTGTGAAAAGGCCCTTCATATTTTTTTCTGTTGCACTGCCTCCCCCTCCTTCATTAGAGTACAAAGTGAATGTGTTATCAAAGCGCTAAACTAAAGTCCTTTGCAGTGTGGATAAGCTTTTGCCAAAATGTGCTAAGTTCTGATTAAGCGGACTGAAGGAAACCTTCTCTTAGGTTGACTGATTGCTCCCTCTAGTGGCAAATTTACATATCGGTCTGTATATCAGGGCCCTAGCACACAAATAGATCATATAAAATCAAAAATGTATCTGCATCAGTAATACATGAAGAAGTTAAAACTGTCTTTTTTGTTTTTTATTTTTCAAATGCAATAGTAGACTTCAGTTAGCCAATAAACGGTATCACTTGAACTCCAAACTCTCTTTATTTTTTAAATAAAATGGTGAATGTTCAAATTTAGTTACAGCGACCTGTGTTACTGTTGGTTTCCCTCCCGCTCTATTTGTATACCAAGATATATCTCAAACCTCATTCTAACCATCCCTACCCCCATAAAAAAAGATATCTGCAACAAATTTTAACAACCTTTTCTTTTATAGTTTGCATAACAATTTGACAAACCAAATACCATCATGCGCGAGTACAAACTCGTGGTCCTTGGTTCTGGAGGAGTTGGGAAGTCTGCACTGGTAAGCTCTTATAAAGCTTTGTTTTATACAATAAATGATTAAATATAGAAACCATTTCAGGTTTTCTTTATTCAAAACTATTGCATTACACAAGAATAGAACATTCCAGAGAAAAACACAAAAACAACTTGGACATGCAAATGAAAGAGATCGTAAAACCTTTTACTGACCAATTAGACTGTAATGAACTTATCTGAAATAAATGCTGATAGGTGCACCCACACTTTTTGATTTATATTGCCCCATGGGCAGAAAGTGAGAGCAGTTCTAACTGAATTCAAAGAGCATGAAAGGAAATATTTCTGTGGGTTTTGTGATTCCTCGCTGCTCCTCACTTATAACACTGTTTTAGATGTAAAAATTGTGTGGTTTTTGTTTCTTTCAGACAGTGCAGTTTGTTCAGGGAATTTTCGTGGAGAAATATGATCCCACTATAGAGGATTCCTACCGAAAGGCAAGTTAAATTTTTATTTCTGTTATTTGAGTGTTCACTTAGTTATGTTTTATATTTGATGTTCCTTCTACAGTTTGTGTAGCCTGAGACTCCTCTAATGTTTCGGTGATGTGCAAATAGTGCAATCACACTTGTTTTGTGTGCCTCTAGTCAAGACCTCTGGCTTCAATAGCCACTTCTAGTGATACATTTAAAATGTAGTTTTAGTTGACCCATAATGATGACCACAAATAAAGACCTGTGTAGTTTTTCAAGGTCAGTTGCTTCCTTTTTTCAGCTCATGTATGGCCCTGGTAAAAAGCGGGCATTCTCTTTTCTAGACTAAATTCATTTTAAATAAACAGGAAATCTGTATTTATTGAAATCACATACATCCACATAAGTTAATGATTTTTGCATTTTACTTTCAATTGATTGTATTGTTCCAAAGAGGAAAGGTAAACCAAAGGTATTGACGACAGCAGTAGTATAAACATATGCAGTATAGGCTGCATTCTCAGATATGGCTAGTGCTACACTATGGCATCATGGACACATTGGCATTATGTCTCAATGATGCCCAAATGCAGGTTTGATTTGGGTTTCTTTTCTTTTTTTTTTGTGTGCAAAGTTTAACTTTGGAGGAGAATTTTACCTAGCTTGTATATTACTGTATCTAATGTTTTTAATAAAATAAAATTTTCTGTCCCCTTTTTGTTTTTCCTTTTTGTGTTTCAGCAAGTGGAAGTAGAAGGACAGCAGTGCATGCTTGAAATTCTTGATACTGCAGGAACTGTTAGTAAACTTTTTCTTTACCTATGTTAACAATTAAATAATCTACCATATTTTCCAGCGTATAAGACAACTTTTGAACACAGGAACATGTGTGCAAAAGTCGGGGGTCGTCTTATACGCCGGGTGCCGCCGTCTGGGGGATGCATAAGGTCTTGGGAGACCAAGCGAATGAGGGAAGGTTTTGAGGCACTCACCGGGTCAACAAATGATCTTTAAAAGGGGTCTTCATTATTTAGAGGACCTACAATCATGAAGTGCAGTGATTTGTGCAGTGACGTTCCTGGAGGGCTGGGGGGGGGGGGGGGGGGGGGGGGGCGCACTGGTGTCCTCCTCCCTTCATCTACCGGGAAGGCACTCCCTGACCCCTGGATCATCAGTCATACCTGCCCGGGGAAGACTTTCTCCTGGTTTGACAGTTCCCATTGCATATCCCTCCACACGCTGGTATTACATCATAGAAACCCTCCCCTTCCTATAGGGTTTGGGGGGCTCTAGCGTGTGAGCTTCGGGCGCTGTCCCCCCTGCTGGGCCGCGATACACTGACCACTTGACGACATCGCCGATATCCAGTCCCTCCACAAAACAGAGGCACTATTACTCTAGAGTGAACGTTTCTCCTAGTGACCCACTCTCCCTGAGGAGCCCCAATATAGGGGTGAAACGCGTCGGAGTATAAGTGGACTCACTAAGACTATACCAAGGACTAACATCGTTCAAGCCTCTTTATTGTACATGTGGTGACTGTATTTATATGTATATAATTTTAAATAATGTATAAAATGTATATCTGTATGTTTTTACTGATATGATTATCAGATTCATAGACCTGGTGAGTGCCTCAAACCCTTCCCTCATTAGCTTGGTCTCCCAAGACCTTAACTTGGGCTTGGGGTTCATTTTAGAATCTAAGTTTCCAAGGGTGGCATGGCTTTATGGTACTGTGAATTCTGGCTACCCCTGTAAGTTAGCTATCTATATCTATTCACAACTCTCTGTTCTTGCCTAGTAATGTGCAAAGAACCAAGTCACAATTTTTTTTGTTGTTTTTTTTATTTGAAAAGCAGTAGTATGTAACACACAATATTTTTTTTTATTCCTTCCCAGGAGCAATTTACTGCTATGAGAGACTTGTACATGAAGAATGGTCAGGGATTCGCACTAGTTTACTCTATTACTGCACAGTCCACATTTAATGACTTGCAAGATTTGAGGGAACAGATTTTACGAGTTAAAGACACAGAAGATGTAAGTGCTTTTGGTTTTTTATTTTGTATTGTTTTGTTTATACCGAAGGACAGCCTGTGCTTATGTGTGTTATAGGGAAATGTGAATGTGATGTGAACAGACAATCCATATACTTTGATGATGAATGTGCAACTGTGGCTAGCTGTTAGCTGCCAAAAATTCTACATTCGCATGCAGACTGAAATGAAACAAGTTGATGAGCTTTGGAATTCAGTTGGATCATCTTCAGCCTGCATATACTTTTGTATTCTAATGTGGAATATTTGGCATCTTCTTAGTACCTCTACTAGCTTTATAATTTATTAAGTGCCTCTGACCCTGAAATCCAGGAAAAGACCTTTTGCCCTTGGAATGTTGCCCCCACCGTGCCAAAACTTAAACCCAATTATTTATCTAAAAGTTGTGACATGGCAATTTTATCTGGAAATACACACGCATCATGTACAAGAATCATGTTAACGTACAGTACGTTCACATATGTACAGAAATGGCCAACTATAGGCTTTCTTAGAATCCTTGTGCGACACAGGAGGAGAATTCTAGGAAACCCGTACACCTATGAACAAAAAGTTGAAGATTGATGAAAATGAATGTCCATTTTACAGTAACAGGTCTTTATTGACTGCAAAACCTATTCTGTTATCTAAAACATTAAATGTTATTTCCTTTCCTGTTACAGGTTCCCATGATATTAGTTGGCAATAAGTGTGATTTGGAAGACGAGCGGGTAGTTGGTAAAGAACAGGGACAAAACTTAGCCAGACAGTGGAATAATTGTGCCTTTTTAGAATCTTCTGCGAAGTCTAAGATTAATGTAAATGAGGTAAGAAGTGCTAACAACCTGTATTCCATTACTTTGTGTGTTTTATGTTATAATGTTAAAATAAAGCAGTTATTGACTGGAAGGCTTACAGTCTTGGGTTTTAAATTAAAAAAACGAACCTTTGTGATGGAAGTGCTCTTCATTGTTCTGCTGCTCTAAAGCAGTTAAGTAGCTGAATGTAGTTTCGTGCTCAGTTGTATGTCTCTAGAGTCATAAATGTTCATCTAGAAACTGTTATCAGTGTTTTCCAACCTCTGAAGGGAAGAAATACCCAGAGGGTTTGTAGCTATCTTATTTGTGAGCTTATTTGTACCCAAATTCTTTTAAAATCTGGAATATATTGTTAAAGAATATGAATAGGTTTAAATGAATTTGGATCTTATTGTGTGGATAGATGGGTCATTCAGACAAATACTTCTGTTGCATGTATACTATATTCTGCGCTAATTTTATTTTTTCCCCTTCAGATCTTTTATGACTTGGTCAGACAGATAAATAGGAAAACACCAGTGGAAAAGAAAAAACCTAAAAAGAAATCTTCGTGTTTGCTGCTTTAGATCCATTTAAAGCAGCAGATCTGAGCCAGGTAAATGTTAAGGGATCTTTCACACTTTTCGAGCCTTTTCACTGTAACAGAATTTATCTTTGTGTTATGAAGACTAATGAGTAAAAGTCTGGCAACATGAAATTCATCCTCTGAGCAAGCGCACACTTCAAAGCTGAACTACAGCCAGAGCTTTTGTTTTTGTATCAGGAATAGGTTTAGGGCTTGTTTCCACTTGTGCGGCTGCCGGCCGCACGATTGCAGCCGCTTAGATTTGCCCCCGCGAAGAACCACATCTTATGCGGTTGTTAGCTGGGGCCATTCATCTCTATGGCCGCTGTCAGTGCTGGGCGGCCACAGAATAGCGTGGACCGCGGTCAAAAACTCGGTCGACCGAGTTTTTAGGCGCCGGCCGCCCCCTGTCCGCGGCCGGGGACTAGCCCATTGTACATGAAGGGCGCAGTTTCGTCTACCCTGTAGTCAACCACGGGCTGCCGTGGTAGTGGAAACAAGCCCTTGAGGGCTTGTTTCCACTAGCGCGGAACTGAGCGGTTAGGTGCGGTTCTAACCGCGCGGTTCCATGCGGTTTCATCCGCCCACGACCGCATACATTCGAAATGCATGTGGCAGTTTCCATGTATGCGGTTGTGGTCGGGCGCGGATGCGGTTTTGAACTCAGCATACCGAGTTTTTAACCACATGCAGCACCAATCCGCGCACATTGACATGAATGGGCGCGGATTGGCGCGGTTGTGCAGAGAACAGGGCGCGAATTTTGTCCGCATCCATGGTTTCCCTATGGGCATGGTCGGGCACAGTCAGGAGGACAGGAAGACCCTGAGAACTACTCCCCCCTAATTCCTGAGATAGAGAAAGTAAAATAAGTTATTTGAGAAGCGGTGAGGTGACACAGACTTGCAGCAATTGTAAGTACTCATTTATTTGTACATTTAGGCCCCCCATGTACCCCCAAATAGGAATAGAACAGTGATTACTGTAGATGGGCAGTTCTTTGGCCATGCTGTTTTAATACAATTCTGTGTATGCATGTGTTTATTAATAGAAAAATAATTATGTCAGTATTGAATCATCTGAAGAGTCAGAGGCATCCATCTTGACATTTTCCATCAGGAGAATACAGCATGAAGTGAAAATTCCCATAATGCAATTCAGCAGGAAGATGAGAAGAAAAAACCTGCTTCGCAAAAACCGCACGACACCACACGCGCAAAACCGCGTGCCTCGCGGTTGGGCGCGGCCGCGGACAACCGCAGGCATTCGCTCGGCCACACTAGTGGAAACAAGCCCTAAGGCTCTCTCCCCTTCTCTTGGTGATCTGCTACCTTGTACAAGATTTACAAGCCTGATAGAAATGTTTCATTGAAGCCACTTCAGCCACAACTAAATAGCTTCATTTTATGTAGCCACAGCTGGCTAACCTTTGTAAATGTATTAAAGTTGTTCTGTATAGTAAAAAAAGTAAACATATCATACATCATTTACTTGTCAGCTCCTCAAGCAGAACAAAAATGCATGTTTACCTTCCCCACTTTCTGATTCCCTGTGTCGCCTGTCCTTACCTTGCCCAATCTTACCAGACACTATGGTAGCTGAAACAGGCTCTTCTAGTGTCCATCTGGAAGTGACCCTTGCAGGCTGATGGGCGCAAGGGGACTTGGGAAGGTGAACATCCGTCTCCTTGCTCCCAGGATGAGTTCAGTAGAGAGGCGGAGCATCACGGATTCCTTCAGTTCTCTTTTCTTTTTATAAAATAATCCCCGTTGAGTGGGGGTTGCGGTCTTGAGTGCCATCCTTTTTATGCTATGTTCACTTTGAAGATCTAAGTTGTGCACAGAACTAAAGCTCGGTTCGATCTTAGTTTGATTTTAGTTCAATAGTTCTACAATCCACAAAATTTTTCCAACATTTCTGATCACTTTTCAATTGATGTTTTGATCGTTATCGAACAATTTTCGTCTAAACATGTGTGCAGCCTCTGATTTAAGTTTGAGCAATGTAAACTTTGATCATTTTAGGTCAGTTGAACACTAATATTGTGTATGTCTAGTTTTAAGCTGTCTAAGAACATTGTATGTTTATTAACCTCCTTGGGTGCTCTGCCTGAGATAACTAAAAGAGAACTCGCCTGTCTGACGAATTCCACTGGCGATTCTGTACATAGTCATACCAGCTGATGCTTGAATGCCTGCCCCTATGACTTGTCATATGATGCCAAAAGGATGGGGGTGGGCAACGCCATTTACCTCCATCTAATGGAGAAGGGTTGCGGAATATTGGTCCGCTGCGATCGCTCATGGCATGCTTCTTCAAGCCAAATGCACAATGCCCAGAAGGTTAACAAGCAACTAAAATGTCCTAATCCTAAAGTAGTCTGTACATGAAATAAAATGTATTTTATTGTCTTGTGCAAAGCAGGTAAAGTTATGGACACCCAAAGTGTAGAAAGTTCAGGATTGCATCTGGTTAGTTAACATTTCAATATAAATCAGTCATTAGTTGTACACATGTAATTGCCTAAATGAAATGTATATAATAGTGATCTATGTACTAGTGAACGCTTTAGAATGAATGTGTTGTGATGATGATATAAACACAGATCTATTTCTTTGTAGAGTACAGGAATGAAGAACTGTTGCCTAGTTGGAAAGTGCCAGCATTCCAAGATGTAAAAAGATATCCAACCTTAATTTAACATATCTGAAGAGGCTCCTTTTTGTTTTATATATTATGTAAACGATTTAGCTATCCAATACTGTTTGCACAATGTTCCCTGGAAATGAATCGGCTGTAGAACTCTGAAAATAAGACACCACCGTGTCAACCTTTGCAATAATGTTGACAACAGATGTGAAATAAAGATACTTGACTCCATTTTGAATGAGTGTGTTAGAGCATGAATGCATTTCAAATTCTGCGCATTGCTAGTTTATTACATGATTTTCATGATGATTTCCAAATCCTATTTGTAGTTCTGCCTGTGTCAAGCCCTAAAACGTAGCCATTTATAGTTTTCCTTTATAAATATAGAGCTATATATATATATGTATATTCCCTTTAATGAACTCAATGGGGCTAATACCTTTGAGTCACGGTGACTTCATTTTATATTTAAGACATACAAGTTTATCATTGCTATCATCTTGCCATTATAATTAAGAAAACATTTTGTGTACAATGGTTTTGGGGAGGGCTGGTGGGGTTCTTTTATAGGAAAACCGGGAAACTGATTTCTATGGATTTCAAAACTGAAATATATAATATACTAAACTCTAATATTGCTTCTTGTTTTACTGTCACAGATTAAATTACAACTTTTATGAATGATTAAATTTTAGTACATTTTCATTTTTGTGATTTGCGTATTTTTTTAATTTTAAGCCACCCAGTTATACTTCAATTGTACTGTCTTATTTTATCTTTGTGGCTTATTTATGTGTGCCTTATTTTCAAAGATAAATTGTCACTTACGGAATTGTACTTTTCATAGTATAAATAATAAATATAATCTATTTTAAAAATACCTCTTCCCCATGATAATCCATTTAATTGGACTTGATGTACCTGATGTGTTTTATTGGCTCAAGTAACTTTCCATGCTTGTTGGTAATCTCAAGAATATAGTTTATATATAGATAGATAGATAGATAGATAGATAGATAGATAGATAGATAGATCTCATAAGTGGGACTATTACATGTGTAAAAAGTGTCAAAAATGCAAGGAAAACATTTGTATAAATATGTGCATGCACATACGGGAGCATACTGGACCCTATAAAGATATAACATACAAATATTCATTTCTGTAATCCTCAATAGAGATTTTATTATATAAGGTGAATAAGTATCCTATACAGCATTGCTGGAATGTGTGAGGAATACATGGAGCAGACCTGTGAGACCTAGTGTCTGTGTTCCAATTGGAAGCTAGTAGAAGATTAGATCTTTATAGCCCCCAAGCTGCTGTGTGTATGATGCATGACGTGTCCTTTAATAATGCAAGTCTTGGCACGTATTGTACGCATCATTCCCATAGGTTCTAAATGGACACGATATCCCAGGGCACAATGCAGCCAAGCCCCCAGAGGATATCCCAGGGCTCTAAGGAATCATACACCTATAACTTGGTCATGTGGATTATGCTCTTTCCATAGCAAGCCAAGTGGACGCTAAAAATATATTTGTATTTATTTGTATGACTGTGGTGAATACAACATAACAGGGAGGAAGGGTAAACAATGGTAAAGGAGCTGGTTTCTTTATCTGATTAGTGATAGATATATAAATGCTGATGTGCAGGTTTCTACATTTCTTTAAAATCAAGATGTATGCCCTAGCCCTAGATTTATTAAAATGAAATGTCCTTTCAAACTAGACAAATGAAAGTGCTCTTTGAAATGGAGGGATATGAATGTTCATGTAAATATAATAATAAATATAAATACACAACAGTAATAGCTGAGAGTATTGATGTTATTTAGATTGTACGAGTTCTGTATTTATAGTTACATTCTTTATTTTTAAAAACGCATAAAGTGTGAAAGGGCCCTTGTTTATCACTGAGCAAAAATCATTGGGAATGACCTCTCCCATCCTAGGCCAAGACACACTACAACTTAGGCTATGTTCCTATGTTTTTTATTTTTTAAACGCTACCATTATCAAAAATATTTGCTTCCATAGAGAATGAATGGACAAGATGTTTGATCGCCTATGTGCGCTGCGCGATCAGATGAAAATAACTACGTCCGCCGGGGACAAGCCCATTGAAACTAGTGTAGGCTATTGGAAATGGGAACATAGGTGGGCGATTGGAAGTGGGAACATAGCCTTAAACAACATCCCAAGTGCAACCTGGGAATTTCCCAGGAACAGGAGTTCTGTATTTAAATTTACATTCTTTATTGCAGCAAATATATTGTGTGACAGCCCCTCTCCTCCTATATGGGTAAGTTGTTAGTGTCTCTCCATAAGACACTTGCTATACCTAAGCATAACTTGCTACACATTAGACCCATGCTTCAGCCCTGTACACTGTGCTGGAACGAACATTTCCCTCCTGACATTGGCCTTTTGGCTTGGTTGGAGGATGTGGAATAAATCCCATGCAAAACTATTGCTCACAGATATTGAGGACTAAATTTTTTTTAACATATGGTCCATAAGATACACAGACCCTTTCCCCTTGTGTTAAGGGTAATAAACATACAGAAATGATGCATCCATATCTGCCTGTGTACGGTATTCTCAGTTTGGCATTTGTACCAAAATTGGTTGTTCTCTTTAGGTCAAATTCCAGTTGAAATACATCAGGGCCCTTTCACACTATATGCGTTCAGTTTAAAAAAACAGGCATGCTTTTTTACTGCGCATGTTTTTACATAGACAACCAATGTTACCATTCACACTGTATGCGTTGTGTTTTTAAAAACAAAGTGTTTCCGCATGCATTTTTAAAACGCCCTGCTGTATGCATTTTTGCATTTATTTTTCATTGATTTGTTAAAAAATGCAAACGCAGCTGTAATGTGAAAAACGCCTGAGGTTTGGTATATAGTGTGAAAGGGCCCTTATTCATCACTGTGTTTTACTGAACACAAGTCACTTATACCCGGTCTGTTTTTGTCCAGCTGGTCATGAAATTTGGACATTTCCCATCCTAAGCCAAGGTACACTACAACTTAAACAATATCCCAAGTGATATGTAACTTAAGCAGAGTGACATTTAAAGAGCAACTTGGGAATTTCCCAGGAATTGGACCAGTATGACCAGCTGCAACACTTCTTTCTCCCTGCTGTATCAATACACTCCACGGTCCTGCTGGCCATAATGACTCATTTCTATGTTTTAGTTATGCCTGTAAATTTAAATAAACTTGGATGTTAAAATTTTATGCAGTGATGTACTGAACCAAAATTAGACATTTGCTACAAACATGTATACAACTCGCCTACATTGGGTCTTTATCCAGGGATAGCAACTCCTACAATAGAAATACTTACATCTCCAGCTTGCCCTCTTCTTCCGGTCTCACTTCATCCACCAGTCGATCTGGCTGGCTGCGGGCACATGGGAAGGTAGACGGTCACTAGGGAGGTGGAGTTTATTTTCTAACGTTTTTGACCTCCGATTTGCCCCATTATCGGCACCAGAAGGCAGAATCGGAGGTGGTAGGTCTGCTTTAATTCTTGGGGATTTCAATGTTGTTGTGGATTACTTCAGAACCCCCATGTGCCAAAATGTTTTCTGACGGGCTTCATTTTGCCTGAACACCAAAGTGTCCCCACACGTTTGCACTATGTATGGTCTCAGGCCTGGTCTAGCTGGAGCTCTTGTCTGCCCCCTTTATCCAGATCTTTCCAGTGGGGGTCTGGTTTGGAAGGGGCTACACCTTCGTTTTCAGCACATTATGGACTATACTCTCCGTCACAAGAAAATGCCAATTTGCAAAAACTGCTATGACTGGAGTCTGTAACCTGAACAGGGATTTGAGTGAATCAATGTTAGAATTCACTTCCATCATTTTACATTTACTGTGATAACTAGAACTTAACTCCTTTATGCAATGAAAGATGTCTGACTTTGCCTACAGCCTGTCTGATCTCCCCACAATTCTGTGATCTATGATGTCAGCAGCTGAATGGAATACTCTCTGATTCAGTGGGGAACAATGCATTATTCATCAGGCTATGAAAACACAAGTAACGATGCTTTGTCATCTGCTAATTGTCGCCCTCTTCCAGACATTCGCAATTATGTTTTTGGTGGCGGCCACACCAAGCTCATTGTTCATTTCTTCTACAGATGTTCAGTGTAGAAAGCAGTAGATTTGAGACATTTTATGAGTAATAGCTGATTATTACAACTGCCTGCATAGCAAACCACATATTGTGTGTTATCCGAATAGATGTCGTCATTTGGTTTGAAGGGATTTTACATGTTACTGTAACTTGTGCTATTTTGTATCTTCAAGGAATCAGACTTTCTTAATTTGACATTTTATTTCTATGACTTAAGCCCCCCATAGACAGGCAGACTTCTCCATACAACTTTCATGAGACCTACCAACAACTATGTAGTATAGTGACCTCCCTGATAGAATACATAGTGATTGGAAGGTGTAGAAAAGTGCTCCTATTACATGGTTTTGGTAGAAGAAAAGTTGGTTGTACAGAAGTTGCATGGAGGAGTCTGCCTGTCTATGGGGGGCTTTAGGGAGGGTTGACTTTGTGCATCCCCCTATGTAAATACCTCCCACTTACCCACCCTGTCCCCACTACTTAAAGCGCACCTAAACTCAAAAAAATAAATAAATAATGAAGAAAAAAAAATTTATTACATTTTTTTTTACCTCTAAACTGTCCCAATAGCTCAAAGTTGCTAAAAAAACTAAAAATATATATATTTACCTATCCTGCTGACGTCTGTGGGAGCTGCCATTTTAAAATTCAGTGTTAGCTTCCAGTCTTGCATGAGTTAGGGCTGCAACAACGCCGGAGGCCGCTAGATACAATGTGTCAATGGACAGAAAGAGTGAAGGCAGGAAAACAAAAAAAACAACCTGTATTAGGGCTGGACAATAATTCAATATCAATATATATCGCGATATAGATGTATATCGAAACATCAGAAATGTGTATCGAAATATCGGAAATGTGTTTACAAATTGTATAATTTGTCGTTAAATGACGTTCAGTCAGGGGCGGTCTACCTTGGCAAACACTCTCTCTGCTGCCCCCCTTTCCCCGAGAGAGATCATGCTGCCGTCCCATACCTCCTCATTGAGATGTGCAGGCGCAGTGATCTAGTAACTCCTTTATGCTATGCCCAGGGAGGCGCATCTCCATAAAACAGGGGACCCATCGAGATCAGCCTCCTAGTGTCACTGACGTTCATTCTGCTATGGACA
>CM070033.1:127155996-127171044 GCA_036250615.1 Ptychadena robeensis
CACCATCTCGTCCAGTGCTATAGTAGGAGTAGCAGCGCTACTTAAATTGCATGATATAATATATGCAGTACAGTACAGTATGCGTACTGTGTGTATTCTTTATTGTTAGGCCTTTCCTGACAATATGGTAACCTCAAGTGTTTATGCTGCCTTTGGAAAGCGACATTGAATGGTAAACCTATATACTTAATGGCAATGGAAGACTCTACATTGGATCATACACGTATGACTTATTAAGTAATATTTAGCATTTGGATTATTTGGGCAAGTGATCTTCATACTGAGCACCAGAGACATTTATATCCACCAAGGGTTATCAACTATGATCATTATGCTGTAACAGTGTTTCTATAATATTATGGTGTCTACTAGATACAAAAGTAATAAAGCCAAAGATATCCCAGTTCTTTGGTATGTTATACCTGGGGCTTTTGAACTCTTATTGGACCCTTCAGAGTGGCATGGTGGTTTTGTGGTTAGCACGCTATGCACTTTGGCACTATGACGTATGACTTGTGCTGTGTTTAATTACATTTATACGAGTATGTTAGGGACATTAGATTGTGAGCTCCTCTGAGATATATGGGTATGTACTCTGTATAGCGCTCCATAACATGTCAGTGCTATATGAATACCAGTTAAACTAAGAAAAATAATAAATAGTTGATCACACCTGTCAGCAGCGATTACACAGTTATAGGGACATCAGTGGCCAGAAGGGCCCTCAGTAGGTGTATGGGGCCTGGGCAGAGATCACAGAGTAAGATTGGGTCAGTATGGGGGGGCGGGGGGGGGGTGTTCAAGTTACATGTAGGTGTGCAGCGCTCAAAATTAAGGCAGACAAAGAAGGAACAAGGACGAGCAAAGGGTGCTCTCTGATTCTCGGAACAACCGGCCGAATGTTCTACCAATTGCCCGTGCATTGCAGAGACTGCTTGTATCTCATGGCTTTAGCAAGTCCTAAAAAGATGAAAACTTTTCCAACAAAACTACATTTAATACAGTATGTCCTTAGAACCTCCAGCCTTTTATTTCACAAATACATAATACATGGTAACATAAAATTGCTCTTTAGACATAAATAAATCACTCTTTCATTTCATGGTCGTAATGCAAACACCAGACACTACTGTGTTAGCAATGTGCATGTTCACAGATGCATATAATGTGATCATTACATAATAAGAAACACACTTCTTGTGCAGCTATGCTTCATACTTTCTTCCTCCCATTCCACACATTACAATGAGATAATAACTAGGAAATTACAGGGTGTAATAGCAAGTATGTGAACAAGTATATTTGATAAAACATGCAACAGAAACTTCAGTGAATAGTTTTCAGTGTATAAGCACTTTTTTTCAACAGATTATCCTCCATAGCGTTTTTTTTCTTTTTGTTAAGAGCGGAAGGTGTAAACATTTCCTGCCAGGTCAGGCCCCTGGCATTATCAATGGTGCCGGGTATGCAAGGACTTGGGACACCTATGCCTGGGTGGAATTTTTGGCAAGGGCAGCTGCACATCATCAATGATAACAGGGACATACAGCCAGGACACAGGAGCCCAGTGGACATCACTGGAGGGCACCACTGGCTAGACTTGATCAGGCAAGAAATCCCCAGTGTGGTTATGGCAGTGGTTCCCAAACTGGTGGGGTGCAAAGTTATGCCAGGGGGCCGTCAGCCCTCATTCTAAACATGTGTTTGAATAGGGATTGGGGCATCATAATGTTCCTAAATAGAAAAGGGGGGCCCTGCAAGGAAGGTTTGGGAACCACTGGGTTAGGGTAACAGCTTTTAGTCATAAAAATCTACCCCAAACCACACTTGGAAATACTGCTAGGGAGGTTAATCAAATACCAATTCTGTTTAAAATCCTCAGTTAAAATTTATACTAAGTGCACAATTAATTGAGTTTTTTAGTGCTTTTTAAACATCCATGTCAGTCATAGTTAGATCAGTCATCTACCATTCACATCAGAGTTTTTCCAAACTCCAGTTGTTAAGGACCAGGATGAGCAGATACATTTAGAGAAGTAACTGAGATAATGGAATGGTTCACAAAAGAGTCTGAAAATTTCTTATCAAAAGACTGGCATTGGAAACCCCCGATTTCACTTAAAACTACCAGTATAACCAGTTTAATATTCATATAGTAAAATAGTAGAAAAATTGCCAAATAGTTTGCTACAGTTTAGCAAAACAGGTCATCTAGGCCCAGCCAGTGACAATGAAGAACAACAGCATGACAGAAGTCCATGGTAGCGCCTAGTTCCGGGCTTGGAACTGAGGTATGCTATAAACAAGTTACAAGAATCTCTTAAAAGGCTAAAACCAAGTACCTAAAGTGAGTAAATAGCCCAACCTTTTTATTAAGTTTTAGATAGTGTAGGTAAAAACTATGTTTTGCTGACTGTGTACCATTATGGAAACTTCCCTTACTTTCCCTGTCCCTGAGATGCAACAGCCTAAGGATATAAAAAAGGTCCTTCAGACTGCATACAGTATTTTATTTTCCTGAATGTAAGGTCATTTAGTGTATGAAAAGCTTCGGCCTCTTTAACCAACTTAGAAAATTGCAGCTAAAAGCAAAACAAAAAGTAAAATCAAATATTTTGAATGCCTAATTGACTACTGCGGGAATTACTTTACCCAAAAAAGTTTCCTCCATTCATGAACATTGTAGTACTTTCATTACCTACTTCCTCTACCTGCTTACATTACCATTTATGTAGTTGCCAGTCAGGAGTAGAATACTACATTGTAGTTTAAGAAGGCGGCGCTATTACTTTTTTTTTTCTTTGCTGGAAGTGTTACAGGACAATGCAATCTACTAAAATTCCCCCCTGCACTATCCTATAGGGAACAAGGGCTTGGGACACTTTGCCAGTTGGCCAAAACAGATAAATGGAGTGGGCAGCTCTCATGTCCCCTTAATCTTCACTGACACCGTTTGCATGCATTCAGGAAGAAGATGCTGGATGGACATTGCTAGAGGACACCGCTGATTCATCTGGAACAGGTATGCAATCCCAAGTGTGGCATTGGGTTACCACATTTGGTAAAATCTACCCTGAGGCACAATCTGGAATACCAAGAAAGTTTCATGAACAATGTCTTACGGGAATATTTCTGCTGAATAAAGGGTCTCTTTGGGATGCAAAGCATTGTAAGAACTCTTCATTACCATTTTGTTCATATGGAAGAAAGTATTGCTGCCTGGTTCGGTTAATGTGCAACTTCATTTATTTAATACCATTTCATTCACTTTATTCTAACCATTGGCTTACATGGCATTGGTAGTGGAAGCTTTTCCTCAAGGCCACTCTTCTTTACAAAGACTTACAGTAGTAAGTGTTCCCTTTACAGTACAGTGTAACATTATCTGTACAAATACAAAAAAACTAATCACATTTACCCTAAATACAACAATTCAGACTAAGATCTATAGTTAGAATGCTGTTAGTGTGTCAAGAAAGAAACAATCTCAGCACTTGCATCTTGCGTAAATGCATTTTAAATTACAGTGTTTGTTTCAGTGAATCTGTAGTGAATTACTAATTTCACTCCTACTGAATCTACATCTCTAATATTTACCAGGGAGCATGCTTTTTTAAATTAACAAATGATGTTATTTAAATTCTAAAACACATTTTGCAAGTTATTGCTCAATGCTAGCTAAGTTTATAGACGGTTTTTTACAAATGTACACTTTTTACATAACAACGATTAGTTTGAGTACAATTAGGAAAAGCAAAACGAAGAAATTCTCTGTACTATTTCAGTGTCAGTCAACTACATTACACATTCCTTATTGCATTTTCAAAAGAAAAATGGCAACTCTATTGCTTTAACAGTTATAAATATAAGAATGTACTGGAAAATATGGAGATCCTCCTATGAGAATTACAATTTTCAATGGCTAAATCAGGAACAGACACAGTGGGGCTCCAAGTAAAGCCCAGTCATTGTAAAAAAAAAAAAAAATGTAGGTGCTGACTATATAGTCCAGTTGTCTAGTTTAGAGCAGCTAATTTGCATTTTACTAGCAGCTTTACCAGCTTCTAATAAAATAATAATATTTCACATTTATAGATTAACGTAGGTCAGCCAATAGAACTCATAAAAATTTTTTTCAAACTAATTGTTTAACCAAGAAAATGTCATATTTATTTGTAGACAGATACTACATTTTTTCATCTACCGTGTTTCCCCGAAAGTAAGACCTAGCACCAATTTCTCCTGTGCTTTTTGCATAAGCCCTCCCCTGAAAAAAAGACCTTCCTGTAGAGAGAGCTGCCATATTTAGAATACTTAAAAGCTGCCCTGGCTACAAGGTAAGGAGCGTTTAACACACACATAGGAGGATTGACACAGCTCTTGCCTACCCCTGTGTTCCAAGGGGTTAGAAACCACCCCCCATGAAATTAACATTGGGCAGATGCCCAATTAAAATCGCTAGCCTAAGTCTTCCCTACTGCAGCACCAGGTAAAAAAAAAAAAGAGTAAAATGAAGTCATAAACAATATTTTCTTTCCTCCACTATACGGTGTTTGTGAGCACAGCCTTATTGTTTTATTATGTTCTAGCCAATGCTGCTTTTGGAAGCTGGTTGAGCTGGCCGCACATGTTGTGCTCTGCGGCCAATTGGTCGATTATTCGACCACCTTGGCGTGCATTTTTTTGGATCTAAAAGTAATATAGGACACGGTCTTATTTTCAGGGAAACACAGTATTTCTGGAGTATGTGGAAAGAAGAAATGGTAGAAAGGCTATTCAGCAAGATGCATTATGGGATTTTCTTCGTTTCTGAATTGACAACAGTGTATGACCTTACATCCACCTGTTACCCCGAATGAAATCATAATTTTAGACATATGACATATGTGGAAAAACATGCCAGCACAGTCTGAGGGATTATAGGGCTTTAGGACTGCTCGTTTATGATGGCTCTTCTAGACAGGCCAGAGGTTTAGGATTTGGCTAAATAGCAGGCAATTTGCATTGCTCTATAATTGCACTAATGAATTGCTGGGTTGAAGTTTGTTTGAAAGCTAATCTCTCTGTGGTCATTGCAGGACTGCAAGCCTTTACAAGGCAGATTGTCAGAAATCTTCTCTTTATAGTGCGGGTTCATGCTTCATAGAAATAAAACAGTACCAAGGCCCGCTTGGTCTTCTGCTCACTTTTAGCATTTGTTACCATACAAAATGCATAAAGTAAAAATATAATTTACACAATATGAAAAAAATATAAAAAAGATTAATATGTCTTTGTTAGAATTCAGCACAGCTGAATATATTGATAGCATTGGCTATTCAATTCAAATGCCCTGTTAGCAATAAATATCCAACCAGCAATCACAAGACACACTCTGCATATTCCCAACTACACCCACACCGCCGTGTTCATATCAAATCCTGGGTACACAGTGTTTTCTTGTCCTGGGCCATTTTTAGGACGTGTTTTACTCATTGCCATACTCTTTCCACAAGCTTTGCCTTTTTTATCAACTTTGGTGTCGGTTTGTGTTGGGAAATAAAAGACGCTTTTTTGTTTACCGGCCTTTTTACTTCTTTTAGAAATCTGAGATGTTTGTTCCTCAAGTTGCGGCCAGCCTGGTTTTTCTTTGAGAAGTTTATCCTTGTCAGGTCGTACACTTCTGAGGAACTTTTTGAAAAAGTTGGCTGTAAGGGAGAACTTTTTGGAGATCTCTTGGGATTTGCTGACATTGAGTAAGCTTTCATTCTTTTCCCCTTTCTTTTCCATCTCAGGCAAATCTAGCCAGTTTCCAACAAGATCAGCAAATATGTTGTCTCCTAAGACGAGTGGCTGCCTGTTTCGGCTTTGTGACATAAGGGACGATGTCCAGTCATTTGTGTCATCATAAACTGATTCATCGGTGCATTGCTCTTGGCCAAAATACGAATAGGTTATGTTGTTCAAATGGTGGCTCTGAAAGACAGAACCTGGTGCTTGTGGTTCAAGTACGGGACAGCTTTCAGGCGGAGGCAAGACTGAAGAAGATGTATGTATAATTTGAGTCTCTCTTCCAGACAATATCTGATGACCTAGTTTTTGGCCTGGCACAGAGACAAATTTAAGTGAGCTGTCAGCCAACGAGCTGTGGTCTGGACTTCTCCCACCTGCCAATGGCTTCTCAGTCTGTTTGCTGGATTGATGCCTGACCTCAAAGGCTTCTCTCACACTCTGACAACCCTGGTTTTCTCTCATATTTTGGAGATGGTTCTGTCCCCCTGAAATTTCCAGCTGCTCAAGAGCTGCTTGGACCTGGAGGAGTTTCAGTTCCTGGAGCGCTCCCATCATACAGTTCATCTGCTCTTGCAAACCGTCTCCAAATTCTCTCATTGACAGCTGTGGAGAGAACATAAGAGCTCTAATTACATCAAGGCATACAAGACAGCTAAAAATACATACAACAGTATATAGATTTGGATGCAAAATCTGGATGCATATGATGACCTTCTTTTAGTGACCAGATATCAAAGTCAGAGAAACGAATAGGAAAGGTGTACATTTATATTTAAGTGGGGTGAACTTACCAATGGGCGAGAACTTTAGCGCACATTTTCTACAATCTTATGTATCTTATGTATTAGTTCTACAATCAAATATGCATTAGGCAACTTTCATAGGGGTACTTAGTAGCTGCACTATCACTGCTTCCAACCACCAAGGAACCAATGTTGACGGTGAGATGTGATATGTCCCTTCTTACCCCCTATTACCAGGCTGCCACCAATGGGATATCAATAGGTGTGGTCTGCCTATCGCCTGCCCACACAAAAGTGGTAATCACTGGATTTGAGTATTGCAGTGACAGCTAAAGGTCAGCAACTACTCTGTAGTTGTCTATCTAATAAAAGCCTTAGTGACTTTAGTCCCAAAACATCTAAAAGATACATGTGGCATCCTATTTGAGGTGTGTTTATTCAATATTACTATCGGTTACCTACCTCTAAGGGCTTGTCCCCACTATAGCAATCTGCCGCGATTATAATCGCAGCGTGGAGATCGCAGGAGAATGCTAAGTGCTGTTACAATCGTGGCACGGAGATCGCAAGGAGATGGCCAGCACCTGCAGGCAGGAAGTGGGGCAAGATGTCCTTTCCCACCCATCACAGTGATGGCGATCTGGCCATCTCTGTCTGATCACGCCCAGAGAATGAATAGGCGCGGTTAAAAAGCATTGAATTGAGATGCAGGTTTTTATTCTAAACTTATCCGATGCCTCTGAGTCTAAATCCCATACTTTTATAATAGTGCCAATTAAACACTATTGGGGTTCTTTCTTTAACCCCGTCCCTTTCTTAATTTTTTTACCGCGTCTATTCATGTCTATTCAGGGGCGATCGGCCGCCACCACCCGCCATGCCCTATTATAATCGCTGGAGATCGCTATAGTAGGGACAAGCCCTCAAGCAGCATATGCAACATTCAGTTTTAGTTTTAATTTATAATGAAGGTTTGGTGCAATGATAATTATTTCCTAAATATGAATTACTGTTAATAAATTTTATTGGTAGCAATATCAAATGAAAATAAAACAAGTACCATAATACAGTTTTCCCAGGACATTTTAATAGTTATCATATCCTTGAAGGTCAAAATACAATGTCTTTTGAATGAAAAGATATCACAGAATGGACATTAAAATGCACCACACAAGGTATGTGGTTGACTCTTGTTTTCTCCTCCTTCTCCTCATCCACAGTGTATATATTCCCTGCACTCTCATTTTTTTATTAGTGTCAGCTCAAGTGCAAGCCCTCAACAAATTTTTTTTATAGGGTGCGCTTGTATCTAATGTTTTAGAGTGTCAGCTCACCTACAGGCAATGTCATATAAAGTTTTAGAGCATCAGCTCACCTGCAGACATGGGCATATAATGTCTTGCCTGTAAAATTGGTGAACAACTCGGACAAACTGGTTCCCAGCAGTGACTTTGGAGTCCAAGATGCATCCAGACATCGTCCCCATGCTGTTCTCAGTACATTTGGCTGGTGTTTCTGTCATTTACAGAACTTATCCAGTGGACCAGGCACCCTCCCCTCTTCCGAGTTGGGGGTGCCTGGGCGTTTCCCAGACTTACATTATACTCGAGTGCTCGGTAGAAAACATGAACATTGCGATGCGTTTGGACCAAACACCCAAACACTTTGATGCTCGCTCATCTCTAATCATAGTAGGTATGTAACACATATTTTACAGTAAAATGTCATACTGTGCCAAAGCGTTGCGCAAACTTTTTGTATTTTTTTTTATCAGACAGCAAAAAATTAAGTTAGGATTAGCATCAGAAAATTACAGTTTATATTAAAATCTTGTCACGTACATTGCACGGACTACAGTTGAAGAGTCCTGGGTAACAGTCTGCAGGTGACTGGATATAACTTTTTACCTATATCCAAGAAACATTTTGTTACATTATGGCAAAGAGCACATTTATTGAACTATCCTTAGCTGGACTAGAGACCCAGTAGATGATTGATTAATACTAAATTGGCTGTCATTAGCTGTCAGCCTCAGCACCCGCTGGGACCTGTCACAGTAGTAAAATCAGGTGCCTTTTAAAACCGCATGTAATTGCAGTATGATTTTAAAATAATTCCTAGGACAAAATTGACTTGGAGAGTGAACACTTATCACCCCCTAATTTTCCATCCAGCAATTTAGGTATTATTTGGTAGAAAATGTGTTCCTTGGTAGGATGCAATTCTAAACCCTTTAAAGAGCTAACCACTTAATTTAGATAAAACACTATTACATATAACTCCATGCATAAACATTAAAATTACAACATTATGCAGAGAAAATTCAGAGCACAATCATTACCAATTGCATTTCTCTATTAGCCTGGTTAGCAGAAAGAAGTAAAAGTAGAGTGTTGTACCGTGTTAGCCATCGATACATACAGCAAGTTTGGAGTTCAAGTGATACCGTTTATTGGCTAACTGAAGTCATTAGAGAAGCAAGCTTTCGGGATATCAAAGAAATAGATGCCAGTCTTTGTATAGGGACCTAAATATATATATATCCAAAAAAGCAACATAAATTGCCATTACACTGGTATTTCATTATTTAGACTTTTCATTTTGATAGAATTTTTGCAGTCGGAACCTCTTGCAGCACAAAGGAACAGACTGTGAATGTTCACTAGCTGTACAGAGGTATCATATAACTTTCTAATGTATAATATTACTGCAGTAACAGCTTCGCAGTGACAATCCTTCCTTCCTATCATTCCTCTGAGCCCATTTGTGATTGGGTATCAGGTTTCTAACCTCAGATGTGATGATCACCAATACACCATAACAGCTGCATTTGGGTTTTACTGTTTCCATTGAAAGTCTTTGGTTTAGTCATCCTGCTTAGGCTGGAAACATTTCCTCCTCCCTCCCACTATCAAATTCTTTATTCACACGCAAAGAGGCACTCAGCATTGAATGAGTTATGTTTTTACAGAGCGTCATGGATGTTTTTTTAAAGCATCTTAGATAATTTTGTAGGTCAAGCTTCACTATGTATTACGTTGTAACCAGGAGATACAGCATCCCATGCGGAATCACAAGATAGAACCTTCCAAACATCCACAACCAAAAAGGAATGTTTTTCTTCATAAATACTTGTATTCATTGAGCTGCACCACTAGATTTGAAATATTACTTCAATGCAAATAAATATTATAGCTATAAAATACATAGTAAGACTGTATTCATGGATGGTTCCAGGGTGCACCAATAGTTCATGTTGAATGACTGGTGGGCGCTCTTATCCAGTTACTGCCGATTCTATTTTTTTTCTATGGCCAGCCAAAAACCAGATGCTTCTTGGAGCTGCTTGTCCACATTAGCAGTTGTAGATATATGAGAAGCAGTAACTCTGTCCCTCCTAGATGTCTGGAAGAACCTAACCTGAAATGGTGACCATGCTGTAAAACTGTGAAAGGGTCAACCACCTGACAATTTATAACTTAAGTACACACTGGTGTTGGACATAACAAATTCTATTTTTACACAGGGATTAAAGCCAGCCATACACAGTCGGATTCCATGGCCGCTCGATCACCTATCCGATCGATTCCGGCGATTCTGGCGGGAATCGCAGGTGTGATCGATCGGCCAATTAAGAGAATCCGATCGCTGCATACCACCTTGTCCAACGGATTCCGGGACGATTCCGTGTCCGATTGTCCACCTCCCAAATGGCAACTCCCCCTGATGTGTGCAGAATCGGATCAGAAAGACCAACATGTTGGTTCTCTGTCGGATCCGATTCTGGGCCCCTGAACGATCGGACGTGATCGATCGGACAAGGTGGGCTGCACACGATTCCGGCACGATCGTTTCGCATGCACGCGCCCGGAATTGATCGGCCCGGAATCCGGCCGGAATCCGACCCGTGTATGGGGGCCTTTAAGGCTAAAGAAGTGTATCCACAGCGTTTCTATATTAAATCACTAGTCACCTATCACAAGGGATAAGCAAGACTTGATAATGCCCTACCTGGTCTGACTTTATTGTACTTTCTATCATTAAGTTCTATTATAATAAGAAATATGAGAAAACTAAATATAGGGATTTACTGAAATATGTACAATAGTATAATATTTGTATTTATATTATGTTGGGAAAAACTTTTCCTTTTGGGAAAGGTTAAGGTAGCCATATACAGGCCCAGATCAACCCCTGTGTGCATTACCACCAATCACTGGGTGGTCACTTGGCCGCAAATTAGGGGCACCCACCTAGTCAGATCGACCAGGATCCTCCCACATGTCGGATTGCGCAGTGATCCAACATGTCGGTAAATTCATCGCTGATCCTATTCAAAGTAATGGCTGGCACACAAAGGGTGCCCACCTATCCTCTGTGGGGCTGGCTGCTGCATGATCATCAATCTGCAGCATGCATCATCCCTCTGCAGCCAGTCCCTCATCTATTGAGGGAGAATCTGCCAGTGTATGGGCACCTTTAATGGCCCTTTTAACACTAGCCATGGTGCGATATTTGCCGACATGCTGTCAGTTTAACTTGCGTGTTGTCAGTATATAAAACTCCACATTACTGCATTGCAATCTGCTTATTGGAATATGCCTGTCAGACTTATGTATGGCTGGTTCTTACTAAAAAAATTCAACGTTTGCAAGAGTGAAAAAAAAACTGGTTTCCTATGCTAGCACACTATGTTGAAACCCAGTTGGTGTAGGGCCTTAAAACTATCAGTTTCATTTTGGTATCTCTATCTCAGAAGAGAAACTTCTCTTCACTTTAGGTTCTGCAAGCTTAATAGGAGGTAAAACCTTCTATTCTATACTCAAACTTTTGGATTTACCTTCAATTTTATTGCTGTTGACAAGGAGAATCAGGACAATTAGAGTGAATCTCCCTAAAATGGAAAAATATAGCAATGAAAACCCAGTGGTCTAATTCCCATAATGAAAATAAGAAATCATGTTAAAGGGACATCCACTGCTATTGTGTTAGATGTTAGACATTATCTCGCAAAGTGTTTAGCAGAACACCATGAGTTTCTAGTTTCCTCAGAATGTTTGTTAGCCATATGTCCATCCTGTTAGTATTGTAATAAAAAGTTAGGGAACATTCCAGTCACATTCCTAAGTGAGGCTCTATAAGTCTCGGTATAGCTCGAAGGTCAAACATATATGTAATTTGGCCAATGTGATGTGTACTTAAAATAAAAGCCTCCAGTCTAGAATTGAAACTGGCTGTGTCTGTGTCCTGTTGGTTTGAACAATCAATAACTGTGGCGATGGCAAATCTGGGACCCAGCTGGTAAATCTAAGCTACGTAACCAAAGGCAGGGTTAACACTCACTCATTCTGATGGCTTTTATTAGTCCATTTTGCAGATATTATGTTTCATCCATTCCCTTTCTAGATCGCTGATACATTCCCCCTGCAAGTGACAGTAATGCTGACTGTCATTATCCTGCCCCTCCCGATTAAAGCACTGGCTGGCAGCTTAACTCATTCCATTCCAAGTATTCTATTGTGCACATATGTTAACGAGAATCCCACATAACGGAAAAAGAGTTTTTTAAATTAAATTATATTTCATTTGCCAGACTTGTAATGTGTCTTCCCCATCCCTGCTGCAATACATGGTGCATGTCCTACTTTGTCTAGTTATGTAAGCATCTATAAATAATTCACAGAACTATAGAAACAATATGACCTTATTTTTCCTTATGCAAGAACATTGAAAGGGTTTCCATACAAGTATATGTTCACTGATCAGATCATTTCTTTTTAATGTTCAATAGCTATTCATATTTAAGTTAATTATATAATATATAATAGTGTCTAAAAGCTACTAAATATCCATGAAAAAGATTAAATATGTATTGCCATACAAATGTGTAGTGAGACTGCAACTGTGACCTGTCTAGACATTGTGTAAATTCACATTTAAACCTTTATCCTGTGCTTATATCCTGGTATATAAAGCTAGCCGTACACACATCAATATTTGTAATCAAGATTTTGGCAAAAAAATTCCTGTGTAAATAAAATTTTGACTGTCAATCTAATGTCGATCAATGGTACTTTCACACAGTGTGATCAATGCAAAATTCCTTAAGGCTGGGTCTACACTAAAACATGTTGTTTCCATGGGGCCCACTATTCGGTCACTGTTTGGGTCAGTTTAGGGCATGGTATTCGTGCGCATTTTGCTCAGGTCACTTAATGCACACGCTATCTATTAATGTGTGCGTTACATGACTGCTATGCACCTGCATGACACTGACAGACACAGAGATAGGCGCAGGCCCCAATATCCCCGATGTCATCAATGACACAATGGACATGGGTGGGCTGCCCGCCTCTATGCCTGTATTGCCTGCTAAGCATAGGAAGTCCTCACATGGCGTGGACAGGGTGCAAATTTTAATTAATGCGTAATCTGTTTAAATTTTTTGTACCTCTTTTGGAAATGTGGTTGAATACCTGCACCATTGGACATTTTTTTTCCAATCCTGCACTAACACAAGTACATAACAAATAATAGTGTTATCTAGGTACTTAGTTCACAGCAAAGCATTGTGTTGGAACGACAGCTTACCACAACATGCTTTCCTCTTAATAAGTAAATAGGTTAAATAAAAGTTTGTCGATGCATCACAACACCATCTTTGACTGTCAATGTCCATGTTTTTTCTATGCATGCTAGCCATAAAATCATCAACTTTTGCTGAATTGATTTTCAGTTTTTGTTTCTTTTTTTTTTTTTAATAAGGATTGATTTTCAGTTTGATTGTCTTGAACAACATATATCCTGTGAGATCGCTAAAGTGTTTCAAAATACGCCTGGTCTCCCGCGATTACAATCATGGTGCGGAAATCGCAGACATGTTTTTGATGGGGCTCAACCCCACATCTGCGGTCAGCCGCATAGTGGCACACGATCTTGAATGAGTGTCATCGTGTTTTGGATCGGGGGCTACAGGTTGTGGCGGCTGATTGCCCCTGATCGTGGCCATAGATATGAATGTACGCGGTAAAAAAACGCATCTCAATTCAGTGATTTTTACAGTGACCATTCAATGAATGGGCGCGATCAGGTGGGGTTGGGCAAGATGTCCTGTCCCACCCCCCCACTTCCTGTCTGCAGGTGCTGGCAATCTCCTCGCCGCAAATGTAATCGCAGCCGATTGCTAAAGTGAGGACAAGCCCTTAAATTGCAGATTCAGAAGTTTTGTAAGCATCCTCTGGATACTGGATCCAGATGCATAGAGACACTGCTTAAGGGCTCGCCTGATCACACATCATCACAGCTGCCTTCAGTCCCCTGTTTCCATCCGCTAATTATATTAAAGCACCAAAAATCCTCAGATAGGGGGAACACCGTTTTGCAGATCTAGCAGACACTCTAGCTTTTATCTTTGTTCAGTACCCCATCACCTCCCATTCTCCGTGCCTTTTTGTTTTGTGCTTAAAAGGGTTTGCAAGGTAATAATACAGATTCCTAAATAACTCCTGAAGTTTCTTTTGTTTGGTCTTTCCTGAATAAAGGACCTCACTTTTTGTAGTGAATCTGAGAAAGAGAAAGCTGGTGCAACAATGAAGAGGTTAACTTGCTTTGACATCTTGCGATGAGCGGAGCTTCTTTGGCAAAAAGCCAGCTCTAATACCTACTCATCAAATGCTCAGCATGTGATGCCCGCTTCATTAGCCCCCAACCTCCCTCCTGTCAAGGGGCTAAGTAAGGAGCTGAGTTGTGATTGGCTCAGTGAGGGACCTGTAACCATATGTCAGCTAGTCAGGACCCTGTTATCACAGCTAGTAATGATGCATTCACTTTTAAACAGAAGGGATTCAGTCTCTAACATACTTTTACTTATAAAAGGAGAAGCAAGTATTTTAACAACCTATAGATTTATCTTAACTATATCACTAAATGGGCAATAAGTGGATTTTATATATGAATAGTAAAGGTATTTCCTAAATCTGAGTTTCTATGTTTATGTCTTTGTGTGATAACATTGGTTTACAAGGATGTTCCAAGAAGGAAGGTATGGAGGATCAAGCATTGGATTGTCTTACAAGTGTTTTACATCTTTCAGGAGGCTAGCGTTTAATAAGGGCCAGATGTCTGCTTTCAAACACATGTTCATTATTTGTAACACTCTGTTTTGAAGGGAGATAAGGTAAGGGAGAAGGAAATCCAGAAGGAGCTAAGTAACAGGGAGAGCATGCTAATGTCAGACATGTTGGCTTTCCACTAGAAATGAAGTAAAAGTTGAGAAGTATTGAAGATAACTTAGTTCCCTGTCTATCCATAAATAAAGATTGGAAATGGGAGGCTACATAACACAAAAAATGCATCTCAAACTCACACCTATTGACTGGGTGGCTTTTTATGTTTTCCTCTAGGTAATGGGCAAACTTGTAGAAGCACTTCTTCTCATAGTAACGGTTATAATCTATTGCTTGTTGGAGGTAAATCTAGACTAAAGGCCCCCATACACGTGTCGGATTCCCACCGGATTCCGGCACGATCGATT
>CM070033.1:127171144-127185198 GCA_036250615.1 Ptychadena robeensis
ATGAATACCATGAAGGAGAAAGTTATGGTGACAATGGAGGGTGGAGGGTGACCAATGGGATAGTAGAGAAGAAAGGATGGAACTTTGCCCGACATCCAAAATAAAAGAAAAATGTGTTACTTCATTGATATACTTGTGGCAAGGTTGTGAGCCACCCCCAATGAGAGGTACCCACCAGAAAAGTTAAACAAGGGGGAGAAATGTAAAGAAAAAGATACACAAAAAGGTTATAGGAGGAACCAAGATGTATCGAGCAAAATGAGGTAGAGCAAGTCCCTATGTAGTGACTCAATCAAACAAGCAGTTGATCACTTACTTTTGGTTGCTAGTCACAATCTAACACTGGTTATGGGTCAGGTATATGGGCCAGCAACCTCTATGATGAAAAACAGGTGGAGATTATTGTATCACTGTCTCCACGCAGTGTTGTGATTGTTGCTCTTGCGTTGCCTGTAGGTATCTGATTTGATGAATGCCTGCTCTGTGCTGCACCTGCTAGGCGGTCACAGTTCTTGGGTGGTCAGGTGGTGGCTATGGCATATTTCTAAAGCCCCCCATACACGTATAGATTGTGACCTGATGTTTTGGCCGATCGACATCATCACGAGAGGTCAAACGGCCGAAAAATCGGGTCACAACTGGCCCGGGCACCCTTTGCATGCCAATGCTGTCTGTCTGGTTGGCAGACCCGGCAGCCGGCATATAGTAAAGCCAGCTGAGCTGTGTGTCAGCACGAAGCAAGAGAAGCACCTCCCCTCTCCCTCCCTCACAGGGAGAAAAGCAGGAGACAGCCTGCCTCTGCTTCTGTGCTGATTCCTCAGCCCAATGGGTCTCAGATCCCTCGCAGCTGAGGAGACATATGCCCATACTTTAGACAGGGACACTGTGTCCCTGTCTAAAGTATCAAACCGATCTAAAGCTGGGCAAAGACAGGCAGATTCCTGGCTGATTCAGCAGCTGATCGGCCACTGTGTCAGGTCGACAGGAAATTGGGTGCGCCCTCTGGTCATATTGACCAGGAATCTGCCGCAAGGTGATCCAACATTCCGTTAAAAATTCACAGCTGATCCCATTCGTTCTGCCTTTTACGAACTATTTTGACTAACTGAATGAAAGTACAAGAACCACGATGGTAGGTGATGCAAATATTTGCTCGGAAGGGGCAAACAAGAAGTCATGTGTCATATACATATAAAACGTCACACATGAGGATAAAGGTATAATAACCAGTTACTGCAACAATAAGAACAATAAAAACCACTGATAATGAGCAGTGTTCTCACCACTTCAAAAGTTTTATGTGTAGAAGTTAAAATATAAATTGTTTTCGATTTACTGTATATACACAAGACTGAGACTTACTGACATGTGACCTACAGTATATGTTTATACCCAATAAGAAATTTGGTTGACATGACAATCAAATAGTAAAAGTAAACAGTAATTGGGAGTAATGTCCCTTGTGTCTAATAAACCAATGTACTGTCTGGAAAATGAGGTCATTTGCTGCACTTCCTGAATATTCTATTCCTTTGTATAACTTAAGGGAGGGGACACATAGTATGACTACTGAACAAAAGCTGAATGCTTTCATGGAAATCTATTATGATTTTGACTCTTTAAAAAAATATTCTAATGTAATAAAAAAAATTTCATATGTGGTGTTTAAAGCAGGCCATACACGGGTCCGATTTTAGCTCAATCGACTTGAAACGATCAATTTTTTAGTCGGTATATAATTGTCTCTCGATTGTATCATTGCCCATATTTATAACCGGATTTTTGATCGATTTTTTTTAAAATCGACATAACCTATGACGATCCAAAATTGGTCCGACTAAAATTTCAATCGGAAGTGATGGCATTTTCAATCGGAAGTGATGGAATTTTCATTCATTTTCATGCTATTATTGCACACTATACATTATACAACAGCTTGGCTATTTATCCACGCAAACACTCCAGGTAAAGAGAAAATACATTTTCAAGAAATTATCACAATGAGTGTATATGTTACACAAGGGAAAAAAAAGTCCAATTATTTTTGGTAACAGAACGTTTTTCACTACAGACATGTTCATCTGCTGCACGTTTATATACAAAATGGCTGCCCCCATATGTTGACATATGTTAAATAGGTAGAAAAAAATCGATCAAAAATTGGTTGACCACACTTGCTTCTCAAAATACGGAACCAATTTTCAATCAACCGATCAAAATTTACCAACCAGTCCGATCAAAAAACGACTGAATTTTCACTCAATTTCAATCGGATTAAGTCGATTCAACCAGGTGGGCAAAACACAATTTTCAATCAATCGACTTAAAAAATTGATCGTTTTAAGTCGATTGAGCTAAAATCGGACCCGTGTATGGCCTGCTTTACTATTCCTTTACAATCTTTGTTTTAGTACACAATTCTGTATTGATAGAGCACAGGGTGCACTAATGACCTCAGATTTCCAAAGCATGGATTTCAGATTCTTTTCAGCCTTTGTTCCAAACTAAGTGACCCTTTAAAGTGTCACATGCAAAAATTAAATTGAGCTTTTTAAACAATAAGACCAATGTAATTCAACAGTCTACATTAAAAAAAAAAAGTAAGTTAACCTTTTGGTGGTGCATACTGTCCAAAAGTTCAAGTATGTTGGCTAACACACAATGCACAATAACATTTACTGCCCCAAGCAATGAGCTGCGTCTTTACTCTGTGTATAGAACTGCAGTATAATAGTGTCTTTGTACAGTTTGTCAAATGTTAGGGCGGGAGAGTGCCTAACAGGCATCTTTCTAGAATATATTGCCATTGATTAGCACTTAGCTGTATCAATTTTCACCATCAGCAGCCTGACAAAGACAAATTTGATTTCTTTGCAGATGCGTATTTTTTTTTTATATGTTGGTTATCTAAAAATAACATAAGCCGGCTTTTAAACCCAGGAAAATCTTCTGAAAAGTTAGGGGTCATCTTAGACGCCGGAGACTGAGGCTTCCGAGCTGGAGAAGTCTGCCTGTCACACATCCGCAGCTCCCCTTCATCCCCACTACCTCCTTGATGTGTGAGACAAAGACGTGCTCACTAGAGGCTTTGACCCCAGTGGCTGAAATTGGTATAGCAGCTCAAACATATTAAATAGTCTTTATTTATCATGTATAAAGTAAAATTTTTATGATGCCAAACTTCTTTCAGTTTTTATTGTTAAATGTATACAATTTATGTCACTTGGATAACCACAGGGAAACATTAATAACTATGCAAGGTTGCAGTTACGGGTGTGAAATTGGGAATGTAAATTACTAAAATCTTTTAAGGTTGTTGGTGATCTGGGGGTTGAAAGTCAGAGTAGGAATATGTAAGGCCATGTGTCCACTGTTTCCCTGAGCTGGCCGAAAAAAGGACGCTCACTAGCACATTAGCCAGTGGATTTCCCGTGACTTGCAGGCAGTTTGCCCATGTCAGAAACATTTGAATGAAAATGACCATATTGGAATCAAATCAATTTTTTTAATTGGTGTGCCTTAGAAGAGGGGTAGTCTTATACGGCAAGTATATCCCAAACTCTATATTTTTATTTGGAAAAGTTTGGGTTTTTTTTTATACACCCAGTGGTCTTGTTCGCCGAAAAATATGGTAGTTGTTCTAATCCAGGGGCTTTGATGACCAAACCTTATTATTCTCCACATATCTCCACAGACCTGTTTATAGATATTAGCTAACAGATGTTTGGCTCTTTCTTTTACTCTACCTGCTACTCTGTGAAAAGGCTGACAGAACACTAAAAAGGTAAAGATGCTGCTTG
The DNA here is from genome assembly GCA_036250615.1 of Ptychadena robeensis. Taxonomy (NCBI): domain Eukaryota; kingdom Metazoa; phylum Chordata; class Amphibia; order Anura; family Ptychadenidae; genus Ptychadena; species Ptychadena robeensis. The sequence goes on from CM070033.1 coordinate 127,174,945, forward strand.
GTTAGGGTACCCATTATGGTAAGGTACACAGAAGCGGTTCTCAGTTTACTTAGTGGCTTGAATAAACAGGGGTTTTGTTTATTTTATGTTTAGGAATATACAATATAATATACATATATTGTTTCATACTAAGGATTAGCCAGTAAATATACTGGCTTTCAAAATTGGATGCATTTGATGACTTGCAGTGGAGTACATGCCTGCTGGGTATCCCTATTGTGTGGCATGGTTTATTGTTGCCAATACTAGATCACATTACACTGGTTTCTTGACACTTCTGGTCACAAAAAAGAATGAGTGTCTCCTCAAATGTGACCCTAAAACACTGACAGGTCTCCAGCACACATGATCATTCAGCAGGACCCATAGCCTTGTACAGACACTCTTATCTAGGGTCTACATACCCAGCACACATTGTTAGCAGTGTACAGATGCCAGCACACTCCCTACACCCATATTGCACCCCTCCTGCACAATCTGCAATAGATTACCTGGCAGCTCTACATTTTCTGGCATCCACATTTCTTATATTTATGTTTCCTCTTCCGTCATTTCTCCATCTACTGCTCAATAAAAAAAAACAATTCACTGTGGTTTTTTTCTGGCAGTCCCCTTTCCCCATTCATATTTTGTCTTACCCTCCCTCCCCCATCCACATGTCAATGTGTGGCACCACTCCCCCTATTGTCCACACCACATTATTTGGCAGCTCCCCCTTCCCTATCTACCCTACATTCTCCGGCTGGTGTGTGTTCTCCAGTGGTCCATGTTCTGTAGCTCTCCTCTTTCACAGTAACGTTCTACATTTCACCCCAATCGTGGCTACTCCTGTTCCTAAAATGTTATACACTCTATGAATGGTCTTGTGTTTTCTGTAATAACTATATTTCCATGAAACTGCCACATTGTCCTTGCTTTTTTTCTTCAGAGTCTACTTTATATAGTAGTACTAGCATTGTAGTACTCAAGTAATAAAAAAAGAAACTATGTGCAAATATGTACAATATCTCTTCACTTTTAGAGGATCCATGAATTGGGACCAACTTCATAGGCAGTGATGTCTACTGTGAACCAAGTGTTGACATTACCAGACATTATATTTAATAAGTCATGGAATTTAACATAAATGTATATCCTAAACCAACATTAATTGTTTATGTCTATGATTCTTGGTGATAAAAACCAAGGCTTGTTCTAACCATTGGAAACAATAGGCACCATTCCTGAATAATGATCGGTTGAAACATCAGCTAAAAAATGGGGATCTCTAAGGTTGGCTGCTGATTGGTGAGGACTATGCAGTCTATATCACTGGTTACATGACAGGATCAAGGTAAATGATCAATCTCAGGAAAATATTGATCTTTTGACCAATATACGGCCAGCACACGGTCAATAGATCAATAATCTTATCCTGCACGCTTGATTCTGGTCTGTGACTTTCTCTGATTAAGCACCATGTTATCTCCAATGATTTATTTTCTTACATTCATTTTAAATATTATAAAAAGATTTCATTTTCATGTTATTTAAGTGAAAGCTGCATATCACTTCTGATTTCCACCAGATACAGGGCTGGTTAAACAGCTTTCGGCACTTGTAGTGACTCGGCATGCAATCTCCTCCCCAGAAAATATACTTATGCAAATGATTAAACTTGGAGGAGGTTAATTAAGCCCTTCAGACCATATGTAAATCCAGCACACAGCTCCACTGCTGTGACTCCGCAGGGCATGTCACAACGGGTTCATCATCATATTTCTGAGTACATGTGCAGCTAGCACATGTATTGTAGGAGGCCATTTCAACAGTTAGGTGTGTTTTTTATTAGTTGTTTGTTTTATTCGTTTGGCCGGAGAGTACATGTTGCGGATATTTCTGCAGTATAAAGTGTATTTTTTGGACTGTTATACAGCATGGTATGTCAATGCAAGTGTATCTTTAAAAACAGATATTCAAAGGACATTTAAAGAATACTACTGTGCCAATTGGTTTGTTACAGGAAGTTGCATAACTATAGTGGCAGAGATCAGAGAAGTGCACATTGGTGGAAGCATGTGAGGCTCTGTGCAGTAAGTGCAGAGACTGGTATTAAAACAGTAATAAGTAAAGTGGGGGTATGCAGGAAAGATGTGGGAGTTGTGGGGTTGGACAGGGCTCGGAATACTAAAGGTGCCCGTACACACATAGATATGCACTAGATCGATGGCTGCTTCAAGCGCTATGGGCGTTCACAGCCATCTATCTAGCGAATATGTAATGCGGCCACCCCTGTCTTCAAGCGAGATCAATCCCGCTCGAAGACAGGGATATCAGACATGACTGTAAATCAAGGTTGATGTCCATTGCTTTGGATGGGGACCACGATTCCCCTGCAAATCATCGGCTGAGCTTGAAGACGCAGTAGGTTACACTCAGTGGATGGGTGTCCTGAATTGGGGCAGTCTGTACTGGGTACAGTATAGTACAAGATATTTTGGGAGAGCTTTTGGACCACAAACCCCACTGGTTTGTTACTAAAGCTATGTAGTGCCAGCACTGGCAGCGCCATACCACAGGGTTTCAATAAGCACAAGTTTGCTGTGGAGAAGGGAGTATGCTGGGGTAGAGGGCTTTTCAGGTGTGGGAATTGAGTAACTTTTCTATATCAGTGGTTCTTAACCTATGGTTTGGGACCCCTTTGGGGGTCAAACGACCATTCCACATGGGTCGTCGAAGTCACTGAAAGCATGAGAGCTGCTGATAATATGCAGTGTGGGAAGCTGGGAGGAAGAGAAACACCCCCTCCCTCCTAACCCACCTGATCATTCCAAAAGTGATTTAACTGATTGTCACTTCAAGTATTTGGAATGAGGAAGTGATACTCCGCACCGCCACTTCTGCCTTACAAATTCTGGAAGTGACACTTGGCGTCATCGTTTCCGGGGGCGTGGATTTAAGAAGGTTGAGAACCACTGTTCTGTATCATAACATAATTAACAGCTGTTGTGGCTGACATGCTATCCTCTATCCCTTTGGGGCGGTTGGAACAAGGGATAGCAAGTTCTCATAGGTACTTAATTTGATAAGCTGATTGGGTTCTCATCAGGATCATTTCATTATCTCTCATTTCTGTCTGTGTAGGCTAAAACAATCAGATCAGCACTAATTATTTGTTCTTCTATATGAACTGAACACCTTTCTAGATGAACTTGGAATCCTTAGTTGGAACTATTGTGAGGGGACGCAGACGTTTGAGATGAAATATGGGGGATAAGTTTGTCTTGGTGAACAAGGTGCCTTGAAAATGCAGTTGCTGCTTAAAACAAAAAGAAGTTAAATCATCCCATTTTTTAGAAGAACTCTAATTCCTGTAAAATGATCCCAGTTATAAATGGACATGTTTTATGTATTGAAAGCAATAGCTGCAAGCCTTACTTTGATCTGGCTACAAACATATGTTGATTAGGGGTTACTGTAGGACTGGGAGTGGAGAATCTATTCTTCCCATCATGAAAGCTATTTAGCATAGAAAGTGCCCTGATAGCAGTTGTTCTATTTCATCACAAAAGACATGGAATGTTCTGCCCATGTGTTTAGCTTTCTGATTTATAAAGAGCGTTCCTATACTTCACGCAGAACAGGTGCATGTAGACTTGAAAGAATCTAAACATAGACAGGAATATTCCTTTCCCACAATCTCTTTGTTGTCTGCGGAGGTGAAATAAGGCAATGCTGACTCTTTTATGTCTAGGAGCAAAGTTTGTTATTTTAAAAATTCTATTTAATCTGGGTCCAAGATCCTACTGTTCTAGCTTCTGGTTTTCTGACATAAACTGTCACTTTAAAGATAACTCTCATAAATAAACAGCTTTGTACTATACTATTATTTTTGCTTTGGTTTTATAGGGCTGAGAAAACATTAATGAAAGAAGTGATGGTTGCAGAACTGACACTTTGAACATTCCTTTTCCGTAAACTCTGAATGATGGGTCACAATAACTGCTGTGCAATAAACTTATGGGAAACAAAGAAAAGAGTTGGTCATATAGAAATTCTAAATTAATGGCAGCATGTTTCAGCTAAGGGCTAATTTACACGGGTGGTTAGAAATGAGAAATGTTCTAAGTGTCCATATTTACAGGGCGGTCCATGGGCGGTTTCCAATAGGGATAACATTGGGGGGTTATTGGCAACTGACCACCAACTAAAATTTAGAACTGCTTAACACAGCAGAGGAGTTGTGGATTGCATTGAGTCTTATCCTTGGGGCTTATTCACACTATATGTGTTACCGCATGGTAGACAGGTTTCCATAAGAAACCTGCTCTACCCATCACACTACGGTGCCTTGCGTTATTTGTTAATTTGAAAGACAGTGCATTGATGCATAATGTTTTTCAGCATGCATTTTGTTACCACAACACAAGCAATTCCGCTACACTTGTATGGGAAGCACTAATGCAGCACATGCGGTAAGGCTTGTGGTGTGTACTGGCAAGTGCGAATTAGAATTAAGGCTAAAGCATGCATTGTCCATGCACAATGTAATATGTATAGTGGGGAAGCCCTTTTTCTTTTTGAGTGGACTTGGGTATACAGATGCAGTCACTCAGTTCACACCTATCTACTTTAACGTTTGATGGTCAATGTGCGGTAATATAACACATATTACCGTGCATTGACCATCAAGCATGTTATGTGCATTGGGCCAGTTCACATGAAAATGCATGTGAATGTCTGTAAATAGAATACATGTGCCAGGACACATGGCGATGCCACATGTCACTGTGTGCTGCTTTCGGGCAGCCAGTTGTATCACATTAGTTAAAAAATGTATAAAATTTTTGTGGACCGTACCTCAATATGATCCACCACTAAAGAATACTGAATACCACCACATTCAACCAACATGCTGCTGTGTGCCGTGGTAATGTAAAATGTGTGCAAAAAATATGTGAATGGGCCATTACACATACATGGACAGTTTGCCATGGATTCTCTGAGAAGCTGAATCAAGGTAAACTTGTGGTGGTACCAGTCCAGACATCAGAAGACCAGAAATATAATTAATCTTAGACATGGTCTACTGAAAACTTTGTACAGGAAATCCTGTCTCTGTGTCTGGCTGTGTCCAAACTTTATCTAAAAGACATCATGGTAGGTACAGTGGAAAGTGATGTCAAGTCCTGATTTCTTTTTTAAATGTTTTGCAACTTCATCAAAAGTTGTCATGTTTGAGATCTTCACATTCTAGGGTGAGTTTATGTTACTACAGTGAAGATTTATGGATGCATGTTTGCGCGGTCAATTACATTTGTTGGAAAGGCAAATGCAAGTGCAGCCAAAAACACATACAGAGCCAAATTGAAGGGCTCATTCACATTCGCTGTGCTGCGGCTAAGTTTTTGGCTGATAATGGATGCTATTGTGGCCGCTTACAGCGTTGGCTACCGGCAACACAAATGCATTTTTAACTGCATTGCACTTGCATCTCTCAAACAAGTGTATGGGAGATGCTAGTGCTGCGCTTGCAAAAATGCGCAGGGTGCATTACGCATTAGCGTTCACACAAACACGAGCCTAGTGTGAAAAGCTTATGTTAACCCTAGCCACGCTGTGTTGCGGTACTTAACCACACCGCAGCACCGCTGGTGTGAAGAAGCCCTGAATGCGTTTGACAACACACACAGTGGGAAAGAGCTCTAATAAAACTTGGCAAAGGGTCTGAATTTGCCATTCTATATAATGCCTTGAAATACACTGTATGTATTCTGCCGTTTCATACATGGTCTTTTATCTGAGGATTCAGCTTTGGCTGTGTAGACAAGTGCTCTTGGCTCATCAATGCTAATATTGTACCACAATTTTTTCTGAATACTGATGAGCGGCATAGACAATATTTAAATTTGCAATATTTCATGAATAATTTTACTAATATTTGATTCGATATTCGTGCATTGTGCAAATATATTTGCAATTATAGTCATCTCACGATTACCTTCAAAATGAATGGTCACTTGTGCTATATATATTTGCAATCCATGGCCATAAGCTTCCCAATGCAGAAGATCGCGGATATTCGAAATTGTGAATATCCACACCTATGTTCGCGAAATTTGCGAATTCTCGAATAGCCAATATTCGCCGAATATATTTGCAATTCGAATATTCAAGCGCAACACTGTTTTTGTACAGCCATAAGACAGCAAAGACTTAAACGCTGTCCTTTTACTTTCTTCTTAACAAAACATATTAGGTATATATATATATATATATATATATATTATATATATAGTTAAGACAGGCTATATCTACAAACCTCTCTACATTCAGCTATGGCATTATTATATATTTTTAACCATGGGAGCACTCTTCTTAAATTGTTTAAAAGTCTTTATATACAGTAGCATCCCTGTTAGCATACTATTCAAGTAACCAGAACCTGACCTAGCCAAACCCAATAAAAATCCATGGGTTTAGAATGTCATGCCATGCTGAGCATAGCAGTATTGCATTGTCAGTGTGCCTTTAGTAATATGAGATCAAATATGGTGTAAATACAATTCTGTGATATGCTGACTTTTTCTGGGGCTTGTAGTCCCACTCATTATCCTGTTCATTTACATTGACTACATTTGTCTGGAATCTATCCATATCTGATGGGTGTTGGATTAAAGAATGTACTGCATTTATGAGATATTTTTATACCAATTAATGCATAAAAACATACACTACCCCAAATGTAATCACTTTAAATACCCCAGCTTTGCTTCTGATCACTGTGTTCACTGACACTCCTCTTTGTTTGTGCTTACTTTGCAGTGCAAAGTGCAAATAGTAAAACATTGTAACACAATAGTATGAGATCATATGAAATCCCTAATATTTACATGTTGTAGTTCACATACACATGTATATTTGATCAGGTGTATAGTGCTTAATCAAAACCTGTAGGATATTATATATCAGATACATATTGTGCATATTGTATAGACCGTTAAATACAAGACAGATCATTTGCATTAATTAATATATAAATATACATGTATATTTGATTAGGTGTACAGTGGTTAAAAAAAACCTGTACAATACTATACGTGCATATTGTATAGACAGTTACATACAAGACAGATCATTTGCATTAATTAATATATAGATTGATCTGTACATGAGACATATAATACTATAAATCTGATGCACATTGCTATATAGGCAGATAATGGCCATTATTAAACTATCATTATATATTATATCATTATATTATGATATTAATATAATAATGTCAGTTCTATAAATATCTATTAATAAAAAAGTGTATCTGTGATGAGACTTATGTCTTACTATAAACCAGCTGAATACTGTACATACAGACAGACAGACATGAGACTGATGGTTTGATTCTAATGAAGAATCCTTACCAGCTCCTGCTTGAGTCTGCGAATATACTGGTCCATGCTCCCCTCTTGTCTGACTAGTAACAGTCCATTTGTTCCTTATGGTATGAGCTTCGGTAGGTTTTTCTTTTCATTCAATGACCCAGCATGAGCGCTCTATGTCAGGTCCAGCCTTATTGCACTTTAATGTAGTATACTTAGTATTGCTATAAGAATAGTTAAAAAATGCACAAGAAGCCTGCTTTGTGAGAGCTGAGTGCTCTGCACTCCTGACTTCTGTGCTTACTAATATTAGTCCTGGAGCAGTTGAGAAAAGCTGACTACAACAGCTGACATGCTGCTAACCTGATCCTGCAAAGCTTTCCCAGAGCAGAGAGCAGTGGAAGGGGATAACTGCTGCTCCCAGCAGCCAATAAGAAGTCAGTGCCTTGTGATGAGCAGGCAAGCCTACCAGATATTGGATGGAAGCCACAGGAGGGAGTAGCTGGAGGATTGAGGCTTCACAATACACTTTCTCTATTCATCTCCAGCCTTAACACTTACACAACATAATAATAAGCAAAGAAACCGTAATAATACAATTTGATACAAGCTTTAATAACCTATTATCAACATTTTTAACGTGTTCGTATTTAATTTTTGATTGCAATTTTACCCAAGAATTAAAAATCAGCACATAAAACCTTATATACCAAATAAGTTACATGCAATTACCATCCCCCCCCCCCGATTCATAGATGGCGCCGGGGAGGTGAGGACCTGAATTTACATGTAGGTCAATGACCAGGGTCACGGAAGGATCTACTACATCACTTAAGCTGGCCATACACCTTTAAGGTAGCCATACACTAGTCGATTTTTCACTTGATTTTTAAACCGATCAATCACCACGTGCGCTCATTAGTGATGTCGCGAACAATAGTGTTGGGAAAGTTATTTCAAGGGGACTAACACCTAGACAATGACATGACAGAGGGGAATCCATGGCAAAACTCCCAAGAATTTTTTTTTTCACGCAATAAATCCGCACGACGGATTTCTACAATGATAGTCTATGGATAGTCACCCTGCTAATGGTTGAACTTAAGTTTGAGCTAGAGTCCCCAAATTTGATATGTAGCTACATGTGGATGAAATTTGGTGCCTTGGTCCTGGCGTGAGATGATCGCAAAGTCAGGCTATTTTCCCATAGGGAATGAATGGCGATCATAATTCACGTTGTTCTCCCACTCCTGTGCGATCCTAAACTTTAAAGTTTCTGCAATGTTAAAAGATAGGGGGCGGATCGAACTCGCCATATGTGCGCAAAAATGCGCGAACGCAAACATGCGATGTTCGCCGCGGATAGTTCTCCGGCGAACAGTTCGCGACATCACTTGCGCTCATGAGATCGATCAGTGATCAATCGTGTTCTGCCGACCCTGAAAGATCGACCAAACAAAATCCGAATTGACTAAAAATCAGATCGGACATTGAACCGACATGTTGGTTTTTTTGGTCGATCGTTTGGCAATCGGAGTACATTGATGGACCCAAATAGCCCTATGCAGCAGCCTTTCCAATCGATGGGTTTTGTGGAATCGGCCATTTTGGAGATCGGCTCATGTCCAAATCGGCCACAAATCGGATTCCCAAGGTGGTGTTGCATTGATTGCCGATCTGATCAATCGCCGATTTCCGATTGCCTGGAATGATCGGATTGATCGGTGACAAATTTGCCCGTGTATGGCTACCTTTAGATCTCTCTGACAGATATCCTTTAAGCTGGGCGTTTAGATAACCCAGCGATCGATCTTTTAAAATATTGTGCATGCAATTCCGGAATCTATTCCATTTACAGAATCATATCATGACATCATATGATGTCTTAAGCTGGGAATAGACGGTACAATTTACCGTCTATTCCTTATGCAATTCTCTACACTAGGAGCGGGCGTGATGACGTCATCATGCCCGCCCACTAGTGCCGAGAATCGGACGGCACTCTTTATGTGCAGCTCATTACTTCGGCTGGGGGCAGCCGTCCCCAGCTGAACTAATGGGATCGGGTTAAAATTAACCATACTGTTGGATAACTGTGCGATCTGACAGGACGGCTGATTTTAGCCCAATCCTCGTCAGTTGCTGCATCCATTAGATTTCTGGTCGATTCCTTCCAGCGATTGATCGATCACGGATCGTGCGATCTCCAGCTTGCAGCTGTTCTAATGGGAGATTATGTAATGTGGGTTGGACACCTTTAGGTCGATTGATAGGAACAATCGCATATCTCCATCGACTAAATCTTACAGACAGGTGCGATTTCTGTTTGATCAATTTTACATGCGAGTTAGGGTCAAACCAATTGATCACTTTGTGCATGCATCGATTTTTGATTGATCAATCATGGCGATCGATTATGGTGATTGATCTCACAGAATTCGTACGGAAAATCGAGACATCTATGCCCAGCTTTAGATCTACCAACAACTATGTAGTATAGGGTCCTCTGAGATTGAACACAGGTAGACTTGATGGTTTAGAAAGTCCCTCATATTACATGGTTTTGGTAAAACAAAAGGAAATCTGACAGAGAAATCTAAAGGTGTATGGTGACCATAATACATAGGGATGCCATGGGCTCCCAAAAGACAGGTTTGCAAGCCCAAGTGTAGCTGGGAGTAAGTCATGTTTGTATATAAACTCATCCTGAGCTAATCCATCTGAACACCCAGGAGGTTAACCTCCTTAGTGTTCATGACGAGCCCATCTCATCCAGAGTTTGTGTGAAGAACAAACTCTGGATGAGCTGTGCTCCCATGAAAGCTGCATATCCGGAGTTCTGCGGCTTCACTGATCGTGTCGCGGTGACGCAGAAGGGGGCGAGGGTGAGCAGTGC
>CM070033.1:127185298-127237798 GCA_036250615.1 Ptychadena robeensis
CGCGGCCGCCCCTTTTGATACCGCCGCCCGGGGAGATGGCCCCCTCGGCACCCCCCTCGCTACGCCACTGAGTGCCATCGACCTCCATGTTAATGGAGGGGCTTCTGCTTTCCAGCCCTCCAGTCATGAATGACACTGGCTGTATGGAGAGGGGAGGGAGGAAATGGCAGGCAGTGTACCTTGTACACTGCTGCCATTGCCTGTACCACACTGTTAAAAACGGTGCGGTACAGGCAGTGCGCTAGGAAGGTTAAAGGAGATGTAAACCCCACGTGAGTGCCATTTATCACATGGAAAAATTGTTAATTAAAATACTTATTTTCTTAATTGTTTTGTCCTTCAGGCTATCTCAGTGCTGATAATAATGTGTTGTGGTTCAGTAGTTAGCACAATGCAATGCAGCACTGGGGTCCCAGGTGCGTTCTCGCTCTGCAAGGAGTTTGCATGTTCTACCCGTGTCTGTGTGGGTTTCCTCTTCGAATACTCCAGTTTGTTCTCATACCCTAAAGAAGTGCTGGTAGGTTATTTGTCTCCCCCCTCACCCAAAAACTGTGTTAGTTACAAACCTGTTCCTGTTCAATTCCCCGAAAGACCGATCGCCATGTGCATTCACGGCGATCGTTCAGGATCAATTGCTCGTGGAATCGAATGCGGCCACCCTTTCTTTGAGTGAGATTAAGTGAGATGCTCAAAGAAGTGTTGGTCGAACAGGGAAAGTATCAAACGAGAATTGATGGCGCAAAGCGATGTGCATCGATTTGCTGAATGATTGAGCGGGACGTGGGGCTTTAGTGTGACATAGGATTCTGTGTTAGTTACAGATATATGACTATGATAAGGACTCTGAGAGGATTAAATTATTTGCCGATTCTCTGGCAGATCGACATCGTCATGCACAGCTGGTCATGCAGAGAATCGGCTGCGCACCCTTTGTGTGCTGGCAGTTACTTTGGATGGGGACGCTGGCCCCCATCCAAAGTAATGCAATTGATCTAAAATTTACTGACATGTCCATAAATTCTTAGATAGATTTTTTCGTTCGATCAATGACGAACGAACTAATGATTTTTTGGTTGATTGAACAAAAATCTAGAATGGCCAATTTGTTCAAAGGATACATTTTGTTCGACCTTGAACAAAAAAAAATTTGGGGGGTAAATTTGGTGTTTTGGTAAATGTTTACCTGTCGTTGTAATTTCAAATGTATTTTCATTCTATCAGCGATGGACGAACAAAAAATCTAATGTTACATTGGATAAATGAACAAACGATGTTCAACAATGACATCGAACAAAAAAATCGCAGTTGATTGAAGAAAAAGTTTACACGTGTAAACCCACCTTTTAGCTGGCCATACACTTTAAGATCTCTCTGTCAGATATCCTTTAGATCTACCAACAACTATGTAGTACAGGGTGATTGAACACAGGTAGATTTGATGGTTTAGAAAGCCCCTCATATTACATGGTTTTGGTTAAATAAAAAGGAGATCTAAAGGGAATCTGACAGAGAAATCTAATGGTTTATGCGGACCCTCCGCATTAGATTTGCAGCGGACTTCGCGGCAGATCAACCACCGTGAGCGTGCACGGCAGTCAATCTGCTTTGAGTGAGTATTTTGTTATGTCAGGGCTGTATAAATACAAATTATGATCCCTTGTGTCTATATGCAAGCACCCCTGTCTGAATGGCTGGGTGGTATGGTCCACTGGTGGATGTTGCCTGTATAACATGTGAGAACATCTCACTTATGTTTTGCTTGTTCCTGTTTGGAATCTGCAGATTTTAGATCTTAAGGTGGACAAAAACTAATAGACATTTTCAATAGATTTAAGGATAAAACCCTAAACAAAACTAAAAAAAAAACTTTTTTCCATACAGTTTATGACATACCCTCAAAGAGAGTCTGTGCCCAGAACATAATGAACACAAGTGTTCATGGGATATGTAGTCACATGAACAGACTACATTTGCAAGAATTCATGCTGCGGTAGCTACTTGAGGAGCGCTATAGTTGCTGCACTAAGCAGCAACTGCAGAACTGGAAGAGGGGTTTAATGGTCTTTATTGGGGGAAACCATAAAGGTGAGTTTTATTTCTTTAGGGAGAAACCATTCCTATATGGAAAAAGATTATTTCCCCTCTACACTAGATGATACTTTTATGTTAGTTTCCATTTAAACTAACACACTGCATTGTGCACTATGTATTTTGGCTGTGCTTGCCTTTGCCCTTCCAATTGCTTTACTTGAATATACAATGGGAAGCAGTGGCGTAGCGTGGGCTTTCGTTGCCTGGGGCCGACCGGAAATTTGCCGCCCCTCCCGTCCCTCCCGTCCCTCCCTTCCCTGCCGCCCCTCCCTTCATTCGCCTCCCTATGCTCGCTTGCTCATCCCTTTCTCCCCAAGCGAGCAATCCAGGCTGCCCATCTCCAGAGCTTCCCAGCGCTTTCCTCGCTCCAGCTAATTAGCAGCTGCTTGCACGCGCCTGCGTCTTCTTATTAATCCCGAGTCCCATAAAGTCCCCGCCCCTTTTGATACGCCGCCCGGGGCCATGGCCCCCTCGGCACCCCCCTCGCTACGCCACTGATGGGAAGTGCCAGTAAAAAATGCAGTGCACCTTAAAATCACTGCATGCATTTTGTGTTCCAGATTGAAAGTGCACAGTCATTGCAGGCCACTCTTTGACGGGTTAACATTCAGTCAAAGCCTCTCCCTAGCACATTTTCTATAACAATATGACCTTTTTGGATGTTGCATTTTACAGCAGGGGATTGTGGCTATTAGATGGTAATTGCTGCATAATCCTACTGGCTTAATGATGAATATGTTGTCCAACTGGTGTATGGTGGTAAACGAGGTAAACAATTACCATCATCATCAACAAAACATATAAAAGGTTGTGCACCTATCAAATGGTTATGGCCACCTGTAAAAACAAAATGGCAAATGACATGGTTTTACCTGTAGCTTATATAATCATCTTATATGTAAATACATCTTAACATGTATTTCTTTCTTAATTACAGACTTGTAGGAAACAATTGTTTCATTCCACACTTTAGCAGCTGCTGCGAAGGCTGATAATTATTTTTTTTTCACAAAAACAATTATTCTGGTAAAAGCAATAGCTTTTGTGATTCCTGCTGCTAGTTATAGTGTTTTCATAACAGATTTGAATCAATAGTTTAGAATGATTAAAAAAAGTTTCTGAAATTGATATAAATGAAAAGCTCTGGTGTCTGACCTCCTTGTTGGTGGCACCCCATGTCAGGTACTAGCGTGTGGACATCTTTCTTCAACCAATATAAAGTTTATTCAAACTCCAGAACTGAAACACATAATAGCATGAGCAATCTAGCTTCACATATCTACAGCAGATGTGTCACCTGGTTATTTTATAATGGCGATAACTAAACAGGTCCCAGACTGGGCTGATTATGACTAATGTACATGCATTAGAACTTTTTTTTTTACTGCAGATCGATGGTGCATGATGACATCATCATGCACGGCCGGTTGTTTAGAGATTCGGTCTGGCACCCTTTGTGTTCTGGCACTTTGGGAAATTTGGGAAATCTGAGGGAGTTGGTGTTATTTCGATAGCATGAGTTGTGCATTTACATTCTGCATTGCAATAAAAAAAATTATGTGACACAAACACATCTCTCCTCCCATATGTAAATAGCTGCTCATAGGTAAGTTGTTACTGCCAGATTGTAAAATGTGTCTCTCCATAAGTTGGTCAGAGGGTTCTGAAAATGGTTACCGATCGTTTTGCTATTACATCTCACTCTTAGCAGTGGCCTTCTGCTTTGGCTGGAGGGAATGGAACAAAATACCCGGCAGCACCTCATCCTGAGGCGGGAGAGGATGTCCATTGAAGACTGTCGCAAGCTGATCCACAGTCTGCTCAGAGACTATCACCTTATGGACTCCTTGGAGGAGGAAGAGGAAGTCTGAAGAGTTTTGTTCTCCCTCTCCCGCCTATGTGTCGATTTTGTCCATAAATAAAGTTTCAGGCCTGTCTTTACCCCCACCCTCCTCCCCTACCCCCATCACACCTGTTGCTTGTTTATGGTGCCTGGTACAGTATCCCGTATAAAAATGTTATAGAGTTGATTGTATAGGAATGATTATCGATGTAGGGAGGAGTCATGCAGGGTGGGCGGGACTGGAGATTTCTCCGGAACTGCGCGTCAAGCATTTCACCTCACATAGTGAAGTCGGTGGGCCCTTATGGTATGTCAGTGAAATAATATTTATTTATTTATGTGTGTATGGGCTGTACTGATGTAGTGCTTCTGTGCTGCCTCGCAGTACAGGGCGGAATGTGCCTCTGAATGATGTATAAATAAAGTATATTTTCAATTAAAAAAACAAGAATGGAACAAAATACAGAATTATAGGATGCATAGCAATTTTTTTTAAAACATATAAGGGACCATAAGACACACAGACATTAACTTTTGTTCTACCAAAACCATGTAATATGAGGACCTTTCTAAACCTTCCAATCACTATGTATTCTATCAGGGAGGACCTGGCACTACATAGTTGTCGGTAGATCTAATAGAAATTGTATGGATTGATCCTAAGGTGTATGGGGGGCTTAAGATAGAGATTGACATAAAATAACTAGAGTAAAAACTGTTTTAAAAATGCAGATTACTATTAGTGTGCCATCCCTCATACTCTGCTTTTGTTTTATTTCTTGCTGATTGTTGCTGATTTTTGTATTTTCTTTAGTTAAAGTATTTTTTTTTCTTAAGGCAACAATTATCTAGGGGAAAAAACTATTTTGTTCAGACACAATTTGTACTAATTGTACAATTTGTTTAATGAAGTTTGTATCTCCCAAACAGGAGCATGCAGTGAGCAATTTGCATTTACATAATTAGCATTGATCACACTTATATATTTTTAATTAGGGCTTTAATATATATTTATTCATTAAAAACCACCTACCATATGAAATAACGTGAAGATAATTGTTCAGGGACAACAGAGGCGGTAGGGTATCTATAAATGTAAAAAGAAATAGAAGTCACAGTGGGGAAAACTCTAATTAGAAAGATTTTTCTCTAATGCTTTTAACTATTAAAAGTAAGAATTAATCTTTCAGTGGGAGAATATTCGGCCTACGAGGACTAGTATTAGTATGGCATTATGTTACGAGTCTCTTAGGAAGAATCTAATGAATTATGCTATTAGTGTTCTTAAACCTAAAATCTAAAACTTTATCCGCTTTCCTATTAGCACATTTATACCTTTTGCAATGGCCATCCAACAAATAACAAACAATTAATGTAATTGATTCTAAATAGCCATATGCTTAATGCTAAGATAATACAACTAAGAGAGGTGGATGTGTACCAATGCACTGGTCAACATCTGGATTCCCACTTTGCAATTTTTAACAAACTGCATTGACACAATTGGACTGTATGGCTAGAAGGTGCTATCCAACCGTCAAAAGAACTCATGAGTTTTGGGGTATATAGTTTCAATAAAGGTTCAGTTATCTGATAACAAAAATGACCAGTCTATAATTGTTATGGGAGCTTTATGCCGGCCATACACATGCCGAGCTGGAGCGATATCGCCCTCCGATATCGCTCCGGGAGGCTAACGTGATAACGTCATCACGTTAGCCTCCCATTGCATTCTGGGGCCCCACAATCGGCCAGGCACCCTTTGTGTGCCGTTTATCGGCATGTGCCCACATGGGGTGACAGATCCCTGTCGCCCCACTTCTCGGCCGGCCAGAGATCCGACATGTCGGAAAATCTCTGGCCGATGGGAGCCGATGCCATAAGCAGCAATGAAGACGGCGTCTCCATCGCTGCTTATGGCCGGCACACAAAGGGTGCCTGGCCGATTGTGGGGCCCCAGAATGCAATGGCAGTCTAACGTGATGACGTCATCACTTTAGCCTCCCGGAGCGATATCGGAGGGCGATATCGCTCCAGCTCGGCATGTGTATGGCCGGCATAACTTGTATTACAACCAAAATTTTTGTTTTAACAACCGAAGAGTTGACTGACAAACAGAATTATGGCCATGGCCAAAACATGTTTCTGTGGAGGTATTTTTGTGACCTGATGTCACTTATTAGTACAGCACGTCGAAATGAACCATCTAACCAATCTACAAAAGGCTCCTGATATTCTAATGGAAGGGGACTCTCCTTTCAAACAACAATCAATTCCATGTTTCTTCAGATGTTTCTTGTACTGTGCACATTTAACAAGGGATGTTGTGCCCTCTTACAGATGTTCTCCAAGTAAGGTTTTGAGGTTTTTGTTTGGCAATTCAAACCTTAAGCTCATTACAGAATTTCTATGGGATTAATATCTAAAGACTGGCTAGGCCACTAAAGGACACAACTGTGCTTCTTCGTAGGTCTCTTGTTTTTTTTCATGTGTTTTCTATCATTGTCATGCTGCAATATCTATCCAGGACCCATTTTAATGTCCTGACTGAAGGGTGGCAGTGCTTGACACCCCCAAAGCATAATATGTTCACCTCAATGTCTGATGTTGAGGTTGGTATTATTGGGTCATAGGTAGCAATGCTCTTTCTACAAACATAGCGTGTTGATTCTGGTCTCATCTGATCACAACAAATTTACCAAGGGCCTGTATCTTGAGCAAAGGTATCTTGCTGCACTACAAGATTTCAGTCCATCATGGTGTAGTGTGTTTCCAATTGTTTTTTTGGTGACTATAGTCCCAGCAACTGTGAGATTCTTGTCAAGTCTGGGCCTCCCAGATCCAGTTTTGGGTTGCTTTATCATCATTCTCATGATAATCGCAATTGCACATGGTGAGATCTTTCATACAGTCTTGGCCATGGTGTCTAATTTAACAAGCTTGTTACTAGAATAAAGTGAAGACATCTGGAAGCCTGGCTGAACTCCTGATCCTTAGTGTGGCAATCTTTCCAAGTTTCCAAATCTTATCAAATCCTTATTGTTAATAGAGGTCATTTGTAATTTTACTGAATACAACAAGTTTTCGGGTTCCATGTTTGTACAATGTGTTTAAAAAGCTACTATAACACGTAAAGCTAGCCATACATGCATCGATTCCCGATCGTTCACCGTTTGTTCTGAGAATCTATGCACACCACTTTGGGTGATTGATACTTTGATACTTTAAGTAATGGCGATCAAACAGGGATTTACCAACTTGTCAAATCGCTCAAGGTGAACAGCAATCAGTTCCCAGCAATCGGCACAAACGCACATGGCAATTGATTATTTGGGAATGAAACGCAAAAACGACCCGATGTATGGATACCTTAAATCCTGATCACATCCCCACATTCAACACAAGTAGAATGTGGGATAAACATGTTAAAGTCGCTATCTACAATGTGCCCGTCTTCACAGGTGCATCATTACTATTACTGGGACAACGAGGGACCCCATGTCGACATTGCCCCGTTGCAATGGATGACTCAAATATTTTTCAGGTGGACTTTGCCCATATAAGTAAATAGGAAGTGATACACAATGATTAACATGACCCATGATCCCCCTATTTTGACGTCATGGATGCATCAGTTGGAGATTAAGCCAAATACTTCCCTACATCTTCAAAAAAATAAAAAATAAATAATGTAGCTAATAATCTACTGGTCTGACATGAAATTTACTCATAAACCTATAATGATAATGGGTCTAAATTGCCCAGGTTTCTTTTACTGGTACTTCAGCTGTGTGTGAGTGCCATTTGAGCTCTTTTGGTCTGTATACCACAATGCACAATGCTAGGTGTCTGCTGCCAAAAGTTTACATTGTGTCAACTATAAAATAACAACAAAAGAGCTAGACAAGTAGGTCAATACCACAAAACATTCTTCTGATGATAATGTTGCTCATTTCCAGATGTTACCCTGCAATCTCTTTGTACATTATGGCCTCCAGTCTCACTTTGTAAAGTATATTGTTATTACATTGTGGCCACTTTGGTTGTGATTTGAAAGCACTATAACCAGATGTTTCATGACAAAGATTGAATGTTCTTACATAAAGGTCATACAAAACACCTGGAGGATAATACTGTCTGCTTCAGTGCTGAGATCACTAAGTGCAAGAGAAACTAGTTGGCAAAAAGTTAGAATAACTCGTCACCTCCTCTTCATAAGAAAGCTGAGAAGATTTCAGAAATGATAAGATACAGTCCACACTAGAAAGTCAATTATTTTTTAAAACTGACTAGTTATTGCCAATGGTTTTGGTAATCTCATATTTATGTAGACTGTCATTCCATCCAAATTCAAAAGGAAAATTCATCTTGCACTCAATGACACTTAATAGATAAGGCTTAGACTTTTTTTCGCCGTTTAGCGCACACCAAAAACGGGAAAATAGGCACGGGGCAGACATGGCCCATACAAACCAATGAGCTATGCCCATGCCTTTTTCGGCACAGCCTGTGACGTGCCAAGTTTCAGCACTGACAATACAAGGCTTCATGGACGCTGCAAGTGTACGATCAAATGAGGACAATTACAGCCCATGCTGCCCACTTGGCAACCCTCCCAACCTTTCCAAATTCTTGTTATTATACAATCATATAAGACCTTGTCAAAACAATAGTGCAAAGCAACTTTTTTAGTTTAAATTTTGCAAAAAGATTGCTGGATATATCAAGTATACTTTTTATTCTGTATTTTCACTTCTTGGCACAATAATAATGTTTTTTTATACAAAGGGTAGAAACATGGAATGACATTTGGAATATGTGTGTGTGCCTTTTTAGTATTTCAAGTACAAAACAAATGACTTAAAAACATGACCCAAAAATTTTATTAACAGTAAAAATCATTGCAAAATAGCAAAGCAACATTTACATGGGAGACCCCTTCTTGCCGAATGTAAACCAAACAGTGGCACGGTCGTGGTTACAGGGGGGATGCTGAGCCATTCACTGTCTGAATTTAGCCCAAGTTCACCAGGTGAAGGAATGAATTGTAATGGTTATATACAGTATAACAAATGGCTAAAGTGTTTTAATTGCTGTTTGTTTCTCATATTGAAAAGATTCTCCTACACTGTTTTCTGATGTCCATTGTCCCCACTACAGAATGGAAAGAAATGGAATGGCAAATAGCCTGACTATGCTTCAAACACATCACAGTTTTAAATGATAGACCAGCAGCATGGTACATTTCCAGTTCTGATTTATTGTTCTAAACAAAACCATTTTTCCCCAAGCCATTATTGAATCTTGATCTATCTGGGTATTACCTCAGTGCGAGAGTTTGCAGTCTACATTTCTTGCCCTGGGGTGTGGATTTCGAGACACAGCTGTTTTTCCCATCAGGACTGAAATAGCTTCTAGTTGCTTGTGTGATTCAGACTGGGACCTTAGCTGTTAAAATGACAGCGAATCCCACACGTGACTGTGGGACTCCCATAAAATGATGCTAGCACATACCATGTACACCATTAACTCACCCTTGTACCACTATTCCATCTAGCAATGCCTACAAGAGGGTAAAGATAAGAACCAAGGGGCACAATTACTTTTACTGCCACCAATGATTGGGGACAATTCTTGCTCCTGACACTGATCATGGAGCAAAATTCTTCTGCTCACATCAATGATGAAGGCCCTATTCCTTCCACTGATAGCGATGAGTACTATTTATTTTATCAACAACAGTAATAAGCCACTATTCCTTCCATGTACATCAATGGATAGGCACTATACATCCTACTAGAAAAGCTGGTTCACGAATCTTTGTGGATAATTGTGTACATGTATTGCAATGTAACACAATAGAATACAGTCTAAACTAATTTTACAAATTTTGAATGTTCCTTTATATATTCGCGAAGTTACGCGAACTCGAATATCCAATATGCTGCTCAACACTACATCTGACTACTGGTTCCCGATAATTTTTTCACTGGCCAGTGAACCTTGTGTATTGCTTACTTTGATTGCTGATGTTGAAACCAAAACCTATGCACTAAAAAAACTTGTTGGTCAAGTTGAAATGCTTACTTTACACATGGGTTACTCATTGAATATGGTGAAATTGGCATAATTCTGATGAGATCTGGGCAGCTTCATATGCAGCTATCAGTGCTCCCCCTCCCATCATTAACGATCAAACTCCATTAGGTCTACATTTTGCTGTCCTTCATTCCTGTTACCTAATGGTTGCACATCTACCAGTGATTGTCTAAATATTTAAATGCAAACAAAGTCTAAAAACTTTTTCTAATAATGCAGGATGATGAAGCATACAATACGTTTTAGTTGGAGTTTAGGAGATGAAGTTGAACTTTTTTCTTCTTAATAACTAAATAAAAGTATTCAAAACAGCTTTATTGTTATAAGGCATATGCAAGAACATATGCATTGATGTGGTAATTCAGTAAAGCTAGCCATACACGTGTAGGATTCCATGGCCAATTGATCACTCATCCAATTGATTCCGGCGATCTCAGCGGGAATGGGAGCTGCGATCAATCTGCCAATTAAGAGTATCCGTTCGCTGCACACCACCTTGTCCAATTGATCACGTCCAATTGATCGGGGGCTCAGAATTGGATCCGACAGAGAACTGCCCGATCGGCCCTGACGTGTATGGGGGCCTTTATGCATTTTTAAACAAGTTCCAAGGCATCAACTCATTATTAAATGTCATTAAATATATAAAAGACTTCATATACATTGATACAATAAACAAAATTCTATTTATAATTTAACCCCCACTAGTGGTCTACCGATTATTGCTTTTCTAAAAAAGCTGTATGGGAAATCAGAACAGATTACAGTGTAATCTGTTTGAATTTCCTGCCCACTCTACCCCCCTTCACATTCAATGTGTCATCAATGAGGCTGGGGATGTGAGGACCCAGGGTGCCTATGCCTACATTACCATGCAGGTCAAAGGTGCACCCCCCCCCCACCTCCATAGAAGGTGGAATCCAGAATAGTTTGGCGAGGAGAGATGCCGCAGGCTCAACATTTACAGGTGGACAACGCAGGGTGACTGCGAGGGAGGTTAATGAATTCAACTTCAAAGTTAACCTGGGAGAAATATGGGAGTTGCAATATTGACATCTGCTTTTGGAAAATTATATATTATAAATAATATAATCAAAGTAAATTGAGCATTGGTTTTAACATTACTAGTTTTTTACAGTGTCTTTTATGTATGATATACACAATTCCCTCCACTTTGACTAAAAGCCTATTTCCAGCTGAAAAAAAACCCCTCAAAGCATGATACTTCAAATACTCTAAAGAGTATGCTTGGTCTCTACATGTACAAAAAACATTAAAGGTGTCCATCTGACAATAGCCGCTCGATTTTGCTCAAAGTTACGTCTGTCGAAAAGGTAGAGGACTTCCGTTCTGCTCAAATGTCATTGACCGCACCTCAAGTGGTGTGTCACCACGCTGCGCTCAAACAAGTCATCCGTCGAGCGCCCATGGTGACGTGTATGGGGTCCTTTACTCTTACTGTGATTGTAACCCCTACTATAAAAGTAAAATTTATGGTAGCCATACACACATAAACTTTTGCTCGATAGATCTTGAATTAGATCAACTTGAGCAATATAATTATGGACTGTCAATGGATAGGATGATAGGATGACACAGTGTGATTAATTAAGCCGTGTGCGCATGCTCCATAGTACCATCGGAGACAAATTCATTAAAATAGCTAGACAACCATCAGATACTTGTACAATAGAGTGAAATTTAACATGTTTCGTTGGCTGCTCGATCCATTTTATGTTTTAAGATTTAGGTTTAAGATTAAGATTATTCTGGATTTTGTCTGAAGGAATTTTAGAATATGGGCCTATTTAGCCAACAGGGCATCTGTGATGCCAGATACTGATATTGGACAAGAAAAATTGTCAAATTCACCAGAAAGGTGTTCAGCAATGCTGGGGCCCTGGCTCTATACCGGCCACTTGAGTTCCTCTACACCATACTGTACAGATCACTTATTTAAAAAGTTGGCTTTGTGTTCAGAGGCAAATTCACCCAAACTGTTGTCTCAAGGGTAAAAGCTCAGTTGCCAAAAATGTGTATGCTGTAGTATAAACGTTACCAGGCTTTTAAAAAAACGAAGTTAACCTGTGGGTCAGGACCCCCTTGGGGTTTAAACGACCATTTCCAGGGGTCGCCGAGTTCCCTGGAAGCATCAGAGCTTCTCCTAACAAGCTGCAGCGTTGAGGCTAAAAAGTGAGGAGGGGCATTAGGAGGTAGAGCAATGCCTCCTCCCTCCTAATTTAGGAGGGATTAGGTGTTACACTCCCTCCGACCTTTCCTCCCCGCACATCATTTGTGCAAGCAGGGTGGAAATATAGAAGGGAGGGGACATTGCATTTACCTGAAGTGACGTCACGGAGTGTCATTTCTGGTATGTGCAACGCATCGGCACTTCCGTGTTCAAAATACAAGAAGTAACACTTTGCAACATCACTTCTGGGATCTAAAAAGGTTGCGAATTGTGAGAAATGTTTGGATATGTAGTACATATTGTTATGTAAGATAGAAAAGGGCATGTTTTATTTTATCTACTAATGTTTCCATGTTTAAACATTTGCCTTACAACTTAAAACATTTAGAAACAATTCGATTAGACTTAGATCCATACTTTGCATCAAAGACAGAGAGTTTGCTTTTTTCGCCATGGGAAAAGTTTCATGACTAAATGTACAAAAATAAACCACAACTTTTTGTTTATCTAGGTGCAAATATATTTGGGATTCTTAGATACTTTGTATTCCAGCATTGTCTCAATGAAATGGCATATATGGACAGTTGTACTTACACAATCTATATCTTGGCAATGTCTGGGTCATTTATTGCAGCAGTCCAATACCTGAAAAGACGTGCCCGTGTATAATACAGGGACTATAAGAATTAGCAGCGCTCCCTCAGACATTTTGACAAATGAACAGCCTAATTCTATTCCATTTTAACGCCTCAGTTGCTTATCTGCAAGGCCCAGCTAATAAATCAGGCAGTGGGATATTGTTAAATTACAGATCAGCACTACATTAAGAGCTGGAGGATATGTAAAGCCACTCAAGCAAGCAATATCAGGCTTTCGACCCAAGGGATTCTGCCACATCGGAGAGGGGTGTAATTAATCATTACCCAGAATATTAAAGAATGACTTTTTCTAACATGTCAGTATAGTTCTTTCAAATGGTTTTTTCTTTTCCATATGTATCATATATCCAGAGGAAGAATAACCAGAAGCTGTTAAAGCTGACTTGCTGCTGCCCCTTTGTGCCCTGGGCTCTGACCCTGGGGTAATAGCAGGGTAAATACAATTCTAATGATAAAGTTACAGGTCAGGAAATCAGCCAGATGACAAAGGGATATGATGTGAAACAAAGCATGTTTACGCTTTATCTTGCAGCAATAGAAGTAACAGCGCATAAAAGAACCCAGGCCAGGTATGACTGGGTGGTATAAAAACACTACATTTGTGTCCATCACAGGCAATTGTACAGTCTCTGGTACCCAGTCCTGCACAAGTGGCACATGTGCAAAGTGGCGAGATCCACGGACTTGAGCTGGCAGCAATAACTATATAATAATAGGGCAATAAGGCTCTCCGGTTGCCCGCATGCTGGCAAACAATTGAGGGCTTCACGCCTGGAGACAAGTTGTAGTGTTGTGGAGGTGCCTTGTAGTACCGCAACTTACATGACCAGATTCTGTAGAAGGATGTCTTCTGCTCAGCACACTGCCACAAAGCTCACACACCACGAATGGAAGGTCCAGACAGCAGAGTAGGGGGTATTTACAGCTTTACTAGTAGAAAGGATATTTACAGCTTCATCACCAACAACCTGTTGGCAGGGATGGGGCATCAATCTAAAGCTAGCCACACATGGTACAATTTATCATTCAATCGAGGTTCGATTAGATTTTGTACTTCGATTTAAAAAATCGAACATCGATTGTCCTTTAATCGAAGTTCTCCACATGGGAAGCACGATAAATGAACAATTTCGACTGAAATTAAATCGAAGTAATCTAAAATCGTCGATTGAATTCCTCTTACGATTTTAGTTTCAATTAGAAGTTAAAGGGAAGTAGCCTAAAAAATCGAGCCAAAAAATCGAGCCACAAAATCGAGCCAAAAAAAAATCGACCAATCGAGCAAAATTTTCCAACTTGTCCGATCACTTTTCAATCGACGATTGTACCAAAAATCGTTCAGCGATCGTCGATTGGACTATGTGGGAGTACATCGATTAATGTTCGATCGACGATTTTCTCGATCGAAAATCGTCGATCGAACGCTAAAATTGTACCATGTGTGGCTAGCTTAAGGAGCTCAAGTTCCAAACAAGCTGCACCTACTGGCTGCTGGGTACCTTAAAACGGCTGAAGGCTCTCTCGCCAAATTGGAGTAAAGAACAAGCAGTGCTTGCCAGGAAGTCACACTGGAACAGTGGATAAATTCACCCAGGAGTCTGGGGACACGTCTAGAGGATCTGCAGGTCAGCATCAGAAAAGCCCAGAATGTTCTCAGGAGCTAACATTTATAGGCTCTCAGAGGGATTGGCTTAAGGCCTGTAGTAGGGAAGATTAGGGTTCATACACTTAGTGAGAAGTGGAGAGCGGGAAAAAGAAGACAGGCCTGTGGACAGGTACCCAACCTCATGTAGGCAGCAGGTGCACAACCCTTAAAGGGACAAGTACCAAATAAATATATTTACAGCAAATACATAGGTATAGTGCACAGGGCAAGGTATATATATAGTAAAACTTATACACAATGAGTGAATGGGTCCTGTCACTGTCCTAAGCTAGGGGAAACCCAAAAATATACAAGCATTTATAACAATGCATTAAAATGGACAATTAGTGCCATTTACTGGTCACTACACTATCACTTGCCCAGCTACTCCTGTTTTTATTAAGAAATAAATTATGCAAAAACTATTTATGTTACAGCAATACTTTCTTTTTGTTGTATACACTCAACCCTTCTCTGCATGGCTAGCATTTTTGGTGATTATGCTCAGGAGCTTTGCAGTTGACTCACCAAGTCCAAGTACTCAAATTTTCAATCTCTGCCACCATTGTTTTGCAGTTTTGCCTTCACTCTCCTGGACATGGAGTTCACTAGAGCTTCACAGATAGCCACCGGAATCCTCTTCTACTGCTCCAGGATGACAACACAGAGCTAGTGGATGTTAGAGACCTTGCATTCCTCCACCTTCCACGTTGAAGAGACGCTGCAGATGCTTAATAGGGTTTAGGTCTGGTGACATGCTGGTCAATCCACCACCATTACTCTCAGTTTCTTTAGCAAGGCCAGTGGCGGTTTTAGGCATGGGCAACATAGGTGGTTGCCCAGAGCAGCATCATGCTGGGGGGAAGCCTCTGCCTATCACATCTGCATATTATTTGCACAACTGCCCAGGGAGAGGATCCACCCCGAGAAATGCTTTCCCGAGAGGTCAGGGTGTTGGAACAGAGGCTCGCCCTGGGCGCCACTCTCCCTAAGACCACCCCTGAGGTGTGTTTGGGGTTGTTATCATGTTGAAATACTGCCTTCCATTTTCTGGCTTACGCTCTGCTTCAGTATGGCAATGTACATGCTGGCATTCATGGTTACCTCAATGAACAGGAGATTTCCAGTGCCGGCACCCATGCAACCCCAAACCATGATAATCCCACCATACAGTATCTCCTCATGTGAGATATTGTTTGTTATGATTAAATATAATAATAATATATAGTCATAATTGAGCTCTCTGTCATTACATAAAGAAGCTTTTTCTATTTGATCAACTAAAAAAAATCCATATTTTAAGAAGATGGGAAATTCATTTCTTTTTTTACAGAATTGATTAATGGAAAGTGAAATTAAGTATGAATTGGATCAATCAGGTTGGAAAATTTTCCGTTTATTGAACAGACAGACAGGTTTTATAAGTGTTTCCATTGGTTTCAATCCCCTACCGGATTTCGGAGCATGAGCATTTTGCTAACTAGGATCAAATTTCGGTTTGCTTCATTTACTCTGTATTATTAATTGACAGTTGAAAATCACTCAAGGAACATTTGATGCCTGTATGGCTAGATTAATTGCTAAGAGTTCTAGTCAGAAGACAGTTGGAATCATCATTCTCTGACATTCTAGCATGCTGTGCTGCCACCTGCTGTCCAATCACAGTATCCACACAGAGAGTATTATTAGCCTTTCTTTAGAAAGTAGATGGGAGTCCAATGTTGTGAAGGCTGCAAAGGAAAAAATGTCAAGCGTGAACTTCATTATTGTTACTTTCATACATTTCTCCTCTTCTCTGCTCCAAAACGGAACATTCCAATCAGGGGTGTCAAACTCTAATACCCAGCGGTATAAAAATTGGAAAAAGTCACCTTGATTATTTATTGAAAACTATACTTAAGCTAGCCACACACAGCTCGATAAAGTAATAGATTAGAGGAACATTGGGCGCTCATGGCTCCGATGTTCCTCTAATCTGTTACTTCATCTGAGCCATCCATGGTTCAATGGATCCTGCTCGAAGGAACTCAACCAAGCAGGTTTCCAACATGTTGGAAAACCTTGGTCGAAATCCATTACATTGAATGGGGACCGCGAGGTACCATCCAATGTAATGGACGGGCTGTGATCAGCTACAGCTGTGTGTGTGTGAAGGGGGCGGGACCAGCTCTGCCAGAAGAGGGGAGGGGGGTGCAGGTTAGCTGCTTCTCCGGCTGGGGAAAGGAGAGACCCGGAGGACCGGGAAACCGGGTCCCCATCGTACGGTAATTGATGTGCCCATGTGGTGCACATTGATTACCGTACGACAGCGTGGTGACGTCACTAGGCTGTAATTGTTTGTCGGTCAATTGCATGGGAACCTACCTGTGTATGGTGAGCTTTACACTGCGGGTCATTTCTAGACCACAACTCCCCTGGACTAAGTACATACAAGGCATACAGGACTGTACAGTACATTTAGTATGTGTAGCCCATGTGTTCCCTCAATCCTGCTGTGAACACAGTACACACACACTGTACATGACCCTGATGTAAGTGCAGAAGGCAGGGGGTTGTCAGATTGGCTGATCTTAGAGATCTGGCACAGGACAAGAATATTTGCTTGGCGGGAAAAATTTGACCAGCAGGCCAGAGTTTAAAGGTAGCTTTACATGGCCTGATATTCACCCAATTTTTCAACCGATCGATGGCCGTGCACAATCCCATCAATCGCCCGGTGGTCTCTTGGCCAAAAATCAGGTGGGCCCACCTAGTAAGATCAACCAGGAATCTGCCAACCGATCTCATTACTTTGAATGGGAACGGCATAATAAGGCTGCCCGGTGAACAGATGAGGGGCCAGCTGCAGCTGAATGAGGTCATCCCGCTGCAGTCGATCCCTCATCTTTCGAGGGAGAATCGGCTCATGTATGGCTACCCTAACACCTATGATTTAAATCAGTGGTTCCCAAACTGGGGTCCATGCGCCCTATAAATTGGTGGGGTTGTACACTATCACCAGGTATCATCTGTAGGTGGGCGATACTCTGTCTCATGCAGCCTCTGACAGAGAGAGGCTGCAAGCTCAGCTCCCGCTGCTCTCTGTCACGGGAGGTGTCAGTTCTCTGCACAGTTGGGATTGGGCTCTTCCCTCATGTCACACAAAAGACCAGCCATAGCTGTATGGGGGACACAGCTACTCCTGCTGAGAGGACTTCTATGATAGGATTCAGGGATTGGTATGTTATGTGTTATGATGTATGATGACTGGAGTCCAGCTCCAAGTGATAAAACTTGCTGAAATTGGTTATTCCAAGCTGGACTCAGACTGGTAAAATGTACAAAAGTTTTTACTAATGTTACAAGAGATTGAGAATTTTTTTGTAATAAACAAATACACATTACTCACCTACATCTGTTTTTCGTCCAGCGACTCCTGCACCGTCATGCCTGGAGGGTCCGGTCCTCCAGGCTTCAAGATGGAGGAGTGAGACACTTCCAGTCTCACACCATCCACCTATCCACATCTGAATTGGTTAACGCTCTGCCCCTACACGTCACCCAATTCAGATGCTGCTGGCTGCGAACTCATGAGGATATGGGGCCTTGGGGTCGCCGCGGGGCGATGTCATGGGGAGGTTGAGGATCACAAAATTTTTAATGATTTCCCAAGGATAAGTATTTATTCTTTTTATACATTTGACCTCCGATCTGCCCTATTATCTGAAAGGCAGAATCGGAGGTGGTATGTCTGCTTTAACCTCCTGAGTGCACTGCCCGTATCGCGCCGTTGGCGATCGAAGCAGTGTACACAGTACACTGCCTGCCATTTCCGGCATCTCGCCGGAGCTCTTCACGCAGCTGGTGTCATTACTGACATCAGCTGCGTGAGAGGGAAAGCCGGCGCTCCTCCATTAACATGGAGGTTTATGGCGCCAGTCCCCCCCGCCCCCTTTCGCGTCACTGTGACGCGATCGGGGCGGTGCCGTAAACCCGGAAATGCTGCAGCGATGAAGACTGCTGCAGCTTTCCGGGGAGGCATAGGGTCTCCCCGCCGCCAGCTTCCCCTGCGGTTGAGAGGACCCTGTTCAGCGAACGAACAGGGTTCGTCTCAACCGCTAGGGAGGTTAAGGTACCCATACACCGTTCGATATTTCTGTTTGATTGTCCAAAACGTCTATCTCTTGACGTTGATCGCAGGGGCAGATGGCTGCTCACCTAGTACTATTGACCCAAAGTGATCAGTATCGAACATAAAATCGATGAAAAAGGGATCAGGCATGTTGGTTAATTTCAGTAAAATCGTTAAATATCTGACGAGTTTTTTGAATATTTTGTGATGGCACTATAGAGCATGCAGACCTAAGGAAAGGAATCGATTGGTTGTGAATTGATCACACTGTGTGGGCTTACAATCAATCGATGTTCGACTGACAGATGATATTTAAATAGCACAGAACGATCGGATCAACGATCATGTAAAAGTCAACCTGTGTATGGCTGCCTTACATTACTGCCCCTGAGCAGTGTATTATCCCCACAATTATAGGGCACCCTTACATTTTTGCGTCACGCTGAAATATAAGGCATCCCCCTGAAACTAAGGCCCCCCCGAAGATATGTACTATAACTCTGGACAGGGGGGATTGGAGGGGGCAATCCAAATGACACAGGAGGGTCAGAAGGGGTTACTAAAATGGTAACCCCCCCCCCTCTGCGTCTCCTGTGCCATTTTGATTCCCCCCTGTGTCATTTTAAGTGATCCCCCCAACCTGATACCCCAGTGCCAGATTCTTCTTCATGAAAAAACGACATCCCCCAAAAATAAGACGTAGGGCATCTTTGGCAGCAAAAAATGTATATAAGACACTGTCTTATCTTCAGGGAAACAGGGTATAAATAAGGGTTGTGTGCATGCAGGTTAGAAGGTGCATTGTGTGTATGTGGGTAGGAGTTGGGGGCCTTGTCTTGGACACAGGTGACGGGGGAAAACAAGTGGGGAACCACTGATTTAGATGAAGGGTGTTCATTCATAGAATTGACCTCAATCGATTTATTTTTTAAACTTCATCTAATGAGACGAGCCATGTGTGTTTATTAGAAGACATTGGTCTGATAATGGCATATTGAGCTTTCCATTAGTGAATGGAACAACTAACATTGATTTTTAGTAGTGTGAGGGACAATTAGAAGCCTCGCCATTTACTATTCAGCAGCTGAGTCTGGACAGCACGTTCTTATATGAAGCTGCATTGCAGCAACACACAGTATACCATTATGAGGTATGCATTGCCGTATTATATAACAGTAATGGGACCCTAAGAGTTTGTGAGGCAGCATTTGGCTGTGTACAATAGGCTTCCTTTGGTGGCAATGTAGGGAAAGCCTCCTCCAAATGTATGCACAGCTGTATTTACACCCTCATGTCTGTCACTGCAACGTAACTATATGACTAGTCCTCACTGAGTGATGGGTCGTTCGCGAACGAGCCGGCTCTAAGAGCCAATGCTTGGCCGCGAACGACAGGAGCCGATGCCTCTCCAGCCGATGCTTGGGGACACTGCGCATGCGCCGCAAGCAGCCTGATCCCTTGGATGAGGGCAGCCGTATGATGGAGAGATGATTTGGACGGGGTTGGGTGTGGTTCCTAGGGAGGCGGGGAATGGGTAAGAAGAACTCCATAGCTAGATGGAGAGATGGGTTGGATCAAGTGGGGTGTGGCTCCTAGGGAGGGGGAATGGTTAAGAAACTCATGCTGCATGGAGTGGAGTCAGACCTGGGGGGCGGTCAGTTCAAATTTCAGAGCAGTCAGTGAGAGTCGAGACCTGGCCAGCCCGTGTGGTACGATACTAAAATCATTCAATCAATCATTACATATATTATAGATATATATATAAACACACGCGTTTCCCTGGGTTTAGCACACTCATACCCCAGCACAATCACAAAACACTACTACACACATCATCAACATTTCTCACTCAGCCACTTTAAAGTGTGGTTTTAGCTGGGTAGGCTCACTCCAACTTGAAGAAACATGTTCAAAAATAACTGTTGATCCCATAACCATGGGTTGGGCAACTAAAAAGTAATTGATGTCCAGGCTATCAGAATCGTTAATTTGATCGTATCAGAAATTGATGGAAACCACCTTGGGAAATCTGATTTGTGGCCGATTTGGACATGAGACCGACTCTAAATGGCCGATTCCACAAAATCATGATCGGAAAGGCTGCTGCATAGGGTGTACTCCGATTGCAAAACAATGCAAAAAAAACCCAACGTGTTGTTCAATGTCTGATCTAATTTGAGTCCGTTTTTGTTTGGTCGATCGCTCAGGTGGGCAGAACCTGATTGATTACCGCATACATAGTGATTGGAAAGTATATTGCTATCAGGGAGGACCGGCACTACATGCGTGATATTACTTCCAATCACTATGTATTCTATCAGGGAGGACCCGGCACTACATAGCGTGATATATACTTTTCCAATCACTATGTATTACTATCAGGGAGGACCCGGCACTACATAGCAGTGATAAATACCTTCCAATCACTATGTATTTATCAGGGAGGACCGGCACTACATAGCAGTGAATACTACCTTCCAATCACTATGTATTCTATTAGGAGGACCCGGCATACATGCAGTGATATAACCGTTGCAATCACTATGTATTCTATCAGGAGGACCCGGCACTACATAGCAGGATTATACCTTCAATCACTATGTATTCTATCAGGGAGGACCCGACACTAATAGCAGTGATATATACCTTCCAATCACTATGTATTCTATCAGGAGGACCAGCAAGTTTTTTTAAAATTTTAACAAGCAATAGTGTATTTTTGTCTGAAAATGCATAAAAATATGTTATGTCTGAAAAAATCATAGCTTATATACACAAACCATTCATTTTTGCCTAATTAGCAAAAATACAAGTGATTCTAACAAAGAGTCTGTTCGGGAGCCAAAGAGCGGCTCTTAAGGGCGATTCAAAAGAGCCGATTCTTTGCAAAGAGCCGGAATTCCCATCACTAGTCCTCAGCCATCCCTCCCGCTCACACAAAGCCCCGCCTCCTCTGTCACTCACACAAAAAGTCCACCCTAACCTATTACGCAGAGCCCCGCCTCCCCTGCCACTCACACACAGCCCACACAAATCTATTACGTAGAGCCCCACCTCCCCTGCCACTCACACAAAAAGCCCACCCAAATCTTTTACGCAGAGCACCGCCTTCCCTGCCACTCACACACAATGCCCACCTAAACGTTAATGCAGAGCACCGCCTACACGCGAACCCGCCAGCTTTGTTATTCACGCATAGCCCCGCCTCCCTAGGTCTCTCGTACAGTCACACACACATTCCCGCCCACTAGACGGGCATACTCGCATGGCCACGCCCCCTTCTGCCAGGTTCACATTTGGCCTTTCCCAGCATGCGCCGGGCTTATCGCGACTTCCGGCAGAGTGAGAAGGCGGCTGCGCTGTGGAATTGGTGAGCGGGGCAGGGCCTGGGGTGTAATGTGTGCGGCACTAAGCTCATTCATCTATTGTTGTACTGTATGTATACAGAGCCATGCCTGGGATCGGGGCCGCACATGACGGGCTTTTCCTGTACATGGCACGCTGACACGTTCATGAGGCAGCATTGTGCTGCATGGATTTCACACAGATACATAGTCTTATTGGTGTCATTACAAGTCGTTATATTCGTTGTAAATCTCATCTCCAGCCATACTAGTTCCTGCAGCTCATAACTACCTGCTATACTATCATATCATCCACCTGAGTGACACTCATCCCACTTCCTGGGAGCCCAGGGGGGCAAGGCTCCGCCTCCTGCCCTCGTATTTACTGTCTGATGCTGCAGCAAGCATACGTCATCATTTAGGAGTCTCTGTGATAACATCATGTGGTGTTATTGAAGAAAGGCAGCTTAGATTTTACATAGGAAATGTACTGGGCACGATGCATTACTGCCGTCCATTACTAGACTAATACACACCTATTATGTCTGGAGGCTTAGGGTATGTCTCCACTGCTTTCTTGCCATGCAGTATGGCAACCTCCGGCCAG
Source organism: Ptychadena robeensis (assembly GCA_036250615.1). NCBI lineage: Eukaryota > Metazoa > Chordata > Amphibia > Anura > Ptychadenidae > Ptychadena > Ptychadena robeensis. The sequence continues at coordinate 127,207,889 of CM070033.1, forward strand.
GGGATCGAGAAAACGCCGTAAGAACAGCTGGTTGGGTAGGAAGGTATGTGGATCGGCTGAGAACACTATAAAGACATACCCTTACCCGCAAAGCCAGAGCAATAATGTATGCACAGAAGGTGGCAGACACAGCCGTGAGGTCATTTAATATGCTACGCAGAGGCACATCAGCACAAGCGCAGATATTAGCAGGGAGAGTAACGCCCTCTTACTGCTAGATCAGCCGAGAGCCCGGTAACAGAAATGATGCCACTTCCGGTACATGGGACGAGGAAGAACCCAGATCAGCATACCGGAAGTGACGTCACTGATGTCACATTCTGTATGTCCTCCGGTTTTTGTTCCCAAACTTGACAGCTATGTCTGGGAGATGTAAAGTTGTCAATACAAGGTCTCCTGGTCAGGAAGCCTCTATTTCCTCTGTGCAGACAGATATCTATATGTATCTATTGAGTTGTCTTTTATGCACCCCAATATTGTATGTTTGGCTAGGGCTCCACTATGTGCCGGCATTCACAGATGTCAGCGCAATCCTCTGTTGCGTTCATGTGGATGCATGTTGATGACATCAACGTGACAGAGACTCGGACCAACGCATTGGGAGCTCTGACGGGCTGTAAAGACCACCCTGATATAGCCTCATTGCAGTCAATGGGTGGCTTGTGCACCGCATGGATTTTAGAGCAGGTGGAGCCCTAGCCTAAGAGTGAATGGACTGGCTGACTGACCTGAACACTTTGTAACCATTCCCGCTGGGTTAAGCCGGCCATAGACGTTTCATTTCTTCTTCGATCATGCTGTGTGCCGGCATTTACTTTAGACGGGGACGCTGGTCCCCATCCAAAGTAAGGAGATCTGTCTAAAATTATGTCTGTAATTTGTTAGATTGATTTTGCAGCAGATCACTGTGAGCACGCACGGCAGTCGATCTGTGGCGGAATCGGCTGCAAATTGAACCGTCTGGCCACCTTTACACACCAGACCTCTGCCAGGATGGAGTATGGAGAGACATTCTTTAATATTGTTGTTCTGCAGTATTATTGTATTTATTTTGTAAACAAAATGAGCTGTCGTGGCCAAAAGTTTTGAAATGGATACAAATATTGTTTTTGCAAAATTTGCTTTGTCAGTGTTTCTAGATCTTTTTGTAGGTTGTTTCTGTGGTGCATCCAAAGGTTTTCATTGGCAATGACATTGTTTGTGCAGAGTCAATATTTGCCCATCTTTTTTAAGACTTGTAATTAGCCCCGGCATGGTGCCAGTCAACTGGTGTCATTTCTCGCTGATATTAACCTATTTTTTTCATAATCAATGCTTGGAGCTTATCAGAATTTGGGGGATTTTTGTGTCCCTCCTCCTCTTGATGATTGTCTTTACGTTCTCAATTGGATGAAGGTTGGGTTCCCCTTACTGTGCGTACAGAATCTTCTTTAGATGTACCTGGCACGGCCTGATGCTGCCTTGACAACAATCCCTGAGAAGTTCTTAATGATCTGATAAATCAGTGGCTCAGCCTTTATAGATCTGCGATGCTTTCAGTTAAGGTGGGTTTACACATGTAGATTTTTCTTCAATGAACTGCCAATTAAATTTTTTGTTCGATGTCGTTGTCAAACATCGTTCGTCCATATATAGAATGTAACATTAGATTTTTTTGTTCGTCCATCCCGATATCGAATTAAAATACACTAGAATTTACGACAGATAAAAATTTACCAACATGTTTGATGACCTTTCAAACTTTTTTCTGTTCGAGATTGAACAAAATGTATCCATTAAACACATTCCCCATTCTAGTTTTTTGTTCAATCAACCCAAAAATTGATTGTTCTTGGTTGATTCAATGAAAAAATCTACATGTGTAAACCCACTTTTAACCCTCTGGGTGTTACGGGCTTTTCGCGCCATTTTTTATGCCATGAAAAGCCGTCTCCCCCGCAATCGCAGCAGAGTACACTATACTCCGCCATGATGGCAGGCTCTCCCCCCAGCCCTTTACACACCGCCGGTGTCAAATAGACGCGTGTGTGGGGAGGAAAGCAGCGCCCCCCCATTAACATGGAGGTCTACGGCGCCGCCCCCTTCGGCGTCACAGATGACGCCAAAGACACGGGGTCGGAAAGGCTCAGTGTGTCTGCGGCTCTTCTACAGAGCCGCAGGCACACAGACAGGCGCCGTTTGTGCCCGATCCCGGCACGGGTGCAGTTTGAATCACAATCAAACTGCGCCCGAACGGAGTTCGGGCATAGAGCCCAGGAGGTTAATGCTGTGAAATGGTTGTTCGACCCACCAAGGAGGTCCTGACCCACAGGTTGAGAACCACTGTGATTTAGGTGAAATTGTATTAGTAGCAATATGTGAAGCATTTTTTTGGAAGGCAATGATGATTGCACATGTTGTCTTTTGGATAACTATTGATAACTGAGGAGAAACAATAATTCAATCATCACCCTCCTTTTAAACTATCCAGTCTGCTATTCTAAAGCTAGCCACACATGGTTCGATTTTAGTGTTCAATCGACGTTTTTCAATGAAAAAAGCGATCGATTATAAAAACAAAATCGGTGTGCTGCCCACATAGTACAATCGACGATCATTGATCGATTTTTGTCAAATCGTCGATTGAAAAGTGATCGGACAGGTTGGAAAGTTTTGCTCGATTGTACAATCATCGAACTACATTCCTTGCAGCTTTTTTTTGGCCGATATTTTTTGGCTCGATTTTGTTTTGCTTGATTTGTGTGGCTACTTCCCTTTAACTTCCGTTTGAAACTAAAATCGTAAGAGGAATTCAATTGATGATTTTGGATTACTTTGATTACTTTTCAGTGGAAATTGAACAATAATCGTACTCCCCATGTGGTGTACATCGATTAAATTAAAATCGATTTCCGATTTTTTTGATCTACAAAATCTAATCCAGCTTCGATTGAATGCTAAATTGAACCATGTGTGGCTAGCTTAACTGAATAAGCATGTCAGAATAATCTCTCTAGGCCATGTGCTGGTCAACACCCTGTTAATGAGAAAATTACTGAAATGTTGTGGAAACGTTTTTTGGGGGGATTAAGTTAAATTTCAGGGAAAGAAGGACTTTACAATTCATCTGATCACTCTTCCTAACCTTCTTAGTATATACAAATTGCCTCTATAAAAACTGAAGCCGCAAACTTTGTAAAAACTGGTATTTGTGTCTTAAAACTGTTGGCTGGAGATCTTCTCTCCCTCTCTGGCTGTGCCTGCCTCTGTGGAAGCTGCAGAGTGATTGCAGTTTCCATAGACACGGAGAGAGAGAGAGAGAGATGGTAGTTCATCTATCTATCTCTTCATTGCTTTTACCAGCAGGGCTCTGGGCTCTGCTGGCATAAGCAATAATGCAGTTCAGTTGTGAGCTTCAGCCGTGGCCTCATCTCTTAGTTCCTTGGATAAACTCCTTGCCAGGAGAGCTGACAGGAAGCCAAGATGTGACCACCCGTGGCCCCATATAAGACGTTGCCCCCCTCCGATTTTGGAAAGAGTGCGTCTTATAGTCCGAAAAATACGGTAAATTATTTCAGAACTTGTTCCACCTTTTAACCTCCTGGTTAAAGGCCAGTACAGGCGCAGTTCGATCTTGGATCATACTGCGGGCGTGCTGGGATCGGGTGTAATTGCTGACTCTCCGTGAGCCTGCAGCATTTCTGCATCATCAGTGACACCAAAGGGGGCGCCGCTTTTCCCAGGAGAGAGCGGGGGGACAGCGGGGAACCATGAAAAATGGCGTGAAAAGCCAGTAACGCCGAGGAGGTTAATGTGACCTATAAACTGTACCACTCAATTGGAAAACAAACTGAAATCTTTTAGGTGGAGGGAAAAAAAATATAAAAATAAAATAATGTGGTCGTGTAGACTTTTTATATCTACTGTATATGATGTGGTCATTTGTTTCACCAGTCTCACCTGTAACTTGGTTATAGTTCCTGTAGATCTTGTACAGTAAAGGCAGAGAACTGAAAACACCACATGTAATTGCCAGAAAGCAGCAATAAAGCAACCTTTAGTCTTTTGGGTTAAATAACCTTTAACACCTCCTGAATATAGTCATGATTTATTGGTATATGAAGGAAAAGTTTGTTGGAGTGATGATGCAAATTAACTTACTTGGTTGGCTAAAGCCCCCCATACACATCTAGATTTTCTGTTCAATCAACTTAAAAAGATAATTTTTTTGGGTCAGGGAAATTGGTGATTGATTGTATGTTTGCCAACTGTAGTAACAGATATTTGATAAACTTTTTTAGGATTTCAATACAACCAATTAAAATTTACCAGCATGTCCAATCATTTTTCAATACATTTTTTCCCAATTTTAATTGGTTTAGGTTGATCTAACCATGTGGGCTGCCATAGATTTTCAATGAATCAACCAAAAAAATTGAATTAAGTTGATCTAGACGTGTATGGGGGCCTTTAGGCTCCATTCAAACAAACAAAGTGCTCTGTCTAGCCCGGGTGTTGCCCAAAGGGTGGACATAGATGGCATTGTCAGTAATTAACAACTGACAGCCGGATTCTCCTCAACTTCAAGTTGTGACAAAAGAAGGTAAAATCAATCACGAAAATATTAAGGTAGTTGAAAGGAGATCAATCATTTTTGCAAGAGTGGTCTTATTAATGCCAATAAAAGCTTGGTTGTATTGTACTGTTTTTTTAAACGGTATAATGTTTTCACTCCCAGTTCTTAAGTCTTCATTATTTGTTTTCCAGAAAATAGTGTATGAGGGTCAGCAGGACCCCTGTGCTGGATTTTACATCGGGTGCTACTGATATCATACTTGTTTATGAAGTGTTAGATATGTGAATTTCTACATTTAACATTTTGGTTTGTAGTCTGTAGCTAAACATGTTATTTCTGTTGTTTATATATAACATTTGTTTACCATTCTATTGCAGTTTGTGAAATCAAAGATTTGTGTCCTACCACCTCTATAGAAGAAACATGGCTGCACACTCATTAAGCTCCCGACCCCGAACAGAAGATGTTCTTCAAACTTCAGAGGACGCTCAGGATTTTAAAACTCTGCTATTATCTCAGCCTGTGCTTGATGGATTGGAGGCTGCAGGATTTAGCAAACCATCACCAATACAGAGCAAAGCTATACCACTTGGGAGATGCGGACTGGGTAAGTGGCAGCTTGCATCAGCAGAGACACTCTGTCAGTGCACAAGGTTACTTAACCTCCCTAGCGGTCATCCCCTACCAACGGGCAATCGCAGCAGAGTAGACTTTCCCACCCTCCCCTGTCCAAATTGCTGGCATCATTGAAGCAGACGCCCCTCCGTTATAATGCAGGTCTATGGCGCTGCAAAGAATCCACCCCCCCAGGCAGCTATTGCATGGTAACTGTTTACCATCTAAAGCCCCACCATACACGTTCAGATTTTTCTCCTGACAGACTTTTCATCCAATCGGGTCACCTGATTTTCACCTAAAATGTTATGGTCGATCGGTCAGCTGGCACAAAAATCGGAATTCGAATTATCACCGATCGATAGGCCTGACACTATTTTATTAACAGCAGATCGACCAAAATTTACGTACAGGCCCGAAGCGGTCCCAACAAATTTTTCGCCCGATTTTGAGAAATAGTGATCGGACGGGTACATAATTCCGCATCCAATTATTCTCCCGATCGATCATATTAATCATATTTTGAATTTTTTTGTCCTAAAGCAGACCTATGTTCTCCCCTTATGTACTTCATGTCCCTCGCATTCAAAGCACCCACTGCACACAGTCTGTAAAAACAGAGTTAAGTCATGCAAAGTTACTTACAAGTTAGATTTCATCCTTCTGCAAACATAACCAATTAATAATCCATTTATATTTGTGTAATGAAATACCTCTTGTACTGCCCATTAACTGCTTCTCCCACAAAATCCACTGAGAAATCAACACTTCTGGGTATGTCAATGTCATGGGTTCCAGGCAGCTGTCGCTGACTTGCCTTGCTGACCTCTGTATCAGGTGAAGAGGCATATTAGGTGGACCCAGGAGATGTATGTTTTTCTAAGTGTAAATTTCCTAGCGAGCTTTAAAGCGCATCTAAACTCAAGAATAGTTTTCTATTCTTGCTGTCCATCTGCCATAAAAAGATTAAATAAAGGGGCCGGGCCAATAGCCTGTAATGACCTACCTACCATAGGTGTGACAGGGACGTTGTTATCTTTTACAATTTCCTGCCATTGCAAAGAAATGCTCATTTAGAGACTCAGTCCTTGAGACTTTCTGTTGTCCCCATGAGGATGCACCCACAGTGTTATGATCATGTCACTGCATCTTCTCCAAGGCAACATTTGGACATTTCTAGACACTGTGTGCAGAGAACAAGCGGAGGGCAGCATCTTTTTAACAATGGGACAAAGGGCCAGAAAAGAAAGCTTAATGGACTGGATCCGGCCCCAGGGCCTTAATTTGCCCACCCCTGAGCTAGAACCATCTAGCATTACTGCAGCCACTTAACACCCATAAGACTGGGATCTGCAGAGGAATAAAAATTACAGCTGTAAGAGTTACAGCAGATACTTATATATTTTAGTTTGGGGGAGTTTCTCTGTCATTTCTTTTTTACCTTTGAATTGTTTAGGATTTTTTGGTTCACTTGAAGGGATGATTCCACAGCAGTCTAGCTCAGTGCCAGATGGGTAGATAAAATAGGTAAATAAGTCACTGAAAGAAAACCTGGGATACTTCTGGGTTGTTTCTGGACTTCTTGATATTCAGTAAGGACAAGGGAAGATTATCATGCCTGTTGTAAAATGAACATTGATTCGTTTTTGTAAGTCTGAGCACCATTACTAGTTCTAATCGCTTTTAATATTTTTGTTTTTTACATTTTAGATTTGATAGTACAGGCCAAGTCGGGCACAGGAAAAACATGTGTCTTCTCAACCGTGGCTTTAGATTCTCTGATTCTGGAAAACGCTTCTACACAGGTATATACATATGTATTTATTATCCCTTCCTGTTTATGTGCTGTGTGCTACTTTGCATTTGTTTGAAAAAAAAATTTGCTTTGTCTTTTAGATCCTGGTTTTGGCCCCTACAAGGGAAATTGCAGTTCAGATACATTCAGTGATTCTTACTATAGGTAGCTTCATGGAAGGACTGGAGTGTCATGCTTTTATAGGAGGGACTCCACTGATTGAGGACAAAGCAAAGCTAAGGAAGTGCCACATAGCTGTAGGCTCCCCTGGTATTGAATTACTTTTATCACCTTTATATGTGCTTTAATATGACTTCTATCTGTATATGATATTCTCTTCTTTTAGTTATTTATCACTGGTTAGGTAATATGGACACCACCTTTTAAAGGCTGCATTTGTCTTGTTTTACATTTGGCTTATGACCCTGTGATTGAAATTGCTGCATCTTATTAACTTCCATCTATGAGCTCTTACTGTGCTGCTTTATAGAAAAATGTATATATAGTTGCCCACAACTGTTTAGCAGTGATCACCCAGCATGAGTGATGTCAGTGGCCAGAAAGGCCATATGGTGGTGTATGGAATCGGGTGACACTCGCAAGGTAAAATGGGTAAGCATGAGGGGCCAGTGATGGTTATGTGAAGGTGTGCGACTTCCAAGATGTAGGGGGGAGTGTGGCCCCCTCTAAAAAAACATAGAAACAAGGTGCACAACCATGTGCAACAAAGTAAAATTCTGTTAATGGAAAAGGAAAGATTAAATAATGCACACACAAAAGTGTAGGAACAATGCAGGCCTGCAAAACAACATTTGCAGGGGCAGGAGTTGCTGTGTGGCTACTAGAATGGCATCACTTCCTGGTTATGGTTGCTGTAGGGACACTGGCAGGGAGGTCTCTCCCTAGTCACGCTCAGTGTTCTGTAGGATCAATGGGATGTATTTGTCAACCATAGTATTTTGTAGAAAGGTTTAATCAAATCACAAAGATATACCTGTATTTCTCCAACTCTAAATTATATGGACTTTTGATTACAATATTAAGTGATCTTCGCTATATCTAGATGTTTGTGTCAGTGGATAATTAATGACTTACATAAAATGTAACAAAAGCATGCATGGCTCGCCTTCAAGTCACTGCAATCTGCATGCTATTTGTATTTTAATGAGTTCTATGCGAGAGTTCTATGAGAGAGATTTTTTTTCTATAAAAAATGATTACATTTTTTCTGTATAACCTGAATAATAATCTGTTTTCTCGCCATATGTTAGTATGGGTAAGATGCAGTATTTTTATTTTATTTTAGTAATTTAAACCAGTGGTTCCCAACCTGGCATCCATGCTAGAATTTGCAGGGGATGGTGCACCATCAGTGGTGTCGGAGGGGGGTGAAAGAGCCTGCAAGCTCAGCTCCGTGGCCCCTCTGTTTGTAAACAAATTCCAACTTGGGCTTAAAAAAGACTGAAGGAGCTGTACTGTATGGAATGTATGCAAGTGGCAGAACCATCTTGTGGACGTTTTACCATTTTTTACTAGAGATGATCAAGTTTAATTTTAAATTTTCACTATCTGATGTTGAGCGCTATTAACAAAGCCCCTGAACATCCCCGCAATTGCTGGAGGTATATAGAATGGTTGTGTGCATGCAAGTTTGCAGGGAGGGGATGTTACCCCAGGGTAAGAGCATTGTGATGCAACTTCTGGTAACATTCTTTTTAATGTGTGAATGGGGGTAGAAGTTGGCTTGTCTTGGACACAAACAAGGGGGGCCTTGGATACCACTGTTGAAACAATAGGGTGTTTGTCAGATTTCTTCCACTAAATTATATGGGATGAGCATTTAGTATGAAAGCACATATACATTTATTCAGTGAATTTCCTCTAGGACTGTAAACATATTGAACATTAGAATTTAAGAATGTGTTTATTGATGATTGAAAAAGATTCTCGTCTCACTTCCTTGCTCAATAAGCTGGTGATGAATACTGACATGAAAGTGTCTTTCCTTTTTTTGCAGGCAGGATAAAGCAGTTAATAGAAATTGGCTTCCTTAAAACAGCTGGCATTCGTCTTTTCATTCTGGATGAAGCGGATAAACTTTTAGAAGAAGGGAGCTTCCAGGAACAGATTAAGTAAGGAATTGTAAAATGAACTGATTGAGTTACCATAGAAATGAAACAGTTTTCTTATTTATTTTAAATAAATTTGATTGTTTTTTTAACATAAAATCATAAACAGAAAGCAAATAGAATTTAGAAAGTTGTGTGTAAATGGGTTAGAAACCGTTTTTTTAATGAACTGTTTTGTTTTATCAGCTGGATTTATTCATCACTTCCGGCTAACAAGCAGATGCTGGCAGTTTCGGCTACATATCCCCAAATCCTAGCAAGAGCTTTAACAACCTACATGCGAGAGCCAGTGTTTGTCAGGTTGAATGCAACCGACCCGGGTCTTATTGGTATGTGAAACAGCAGAGACTGAAATGAAACCAACCTAAATTTGGGTCTAATTGTTGTCCTTTTATATTGCTTTTTATTTAGGGTTAAAGCAATTTTATAGGGTTGTAGATTCACACCCACTTCCACACAAGACTTTTGAAGAGAAAGTACAACATTTACAAGAGCTATTCAGCAGAGTTCCATTTAACCAAGCTTTAGTGTTCTCTAATCTTCATAGCAGGTAACTTTCATGTTTTCTCTGTGTTAAAATCTTTCAGCCTGACATTGTGCATTAGAGCATATAGAGAAGATATCCATCTAATTATACTACTAGTTTTAGAGAAGCAGCAGCAGTACAGCTTTGTGGTTCTATTGCATTGTCTAGTGTCTGTCTAACACAGGAACATTCTTCATAAGAGAAAACAGGGCAACAGGATTGTCACAGCATGCTGCTGTTTTGAAAATCCGAGTTTCCAGGGTAATCTTAACGGCCTAGGTGTGCACTGTGGCTATGGTGCTTGGATCACCGGACTAGCAGAATATTATCTGAAATACTTTGACAGAATTGTGTTGTGGGGTTTTCTCCAGGCACTTGAGGTTCCCTCCACATACCAAAAACATTCTATTAATTTGTCCTTTTGAATAATCTGTTAATTTTATGAACTGGGTCCTCTTATCTCATTGGTTTAATACGTTATTACTGATCGGTCCCTATGTACTGTGTTGTGGTTTTGTATATTTTCACCTAACTATACTGTATTTGAATTGTTTTTGTAAAATATGTTTACTTTATTGTTGCATTTTTGTTATGTGACTCAATGAAAAATAAAATCTTTAAAAAAACAAAAAAACTTGTCCACCAATTCTCTTTTGCCGATAAAGTTGGCCTATCTCCCGTTTTCCACATATATATACACATTGGTAGGTCCTTCTGTCCTTAGCGATTGTCATCAGAGGTCAAATTCGCTCTAGTAAAAACCTGGCATAGGTAAATTATGGAAGATGCTTTACTCTGTGAAGAAAAGAGCCACAATCATTTGCACATATACTATTTTAGTCACCTAGCAGTCCGTGAACATTCTTGCTATAGTCTTGTAAAGGCCTTCCTGCCATGACCAAATGCTGAACTATTGTAGCTACTTCAAAGTACTATTGACGCTTACTGCAAAGCTTTGCCCATTTTTGACATAGACACCGTTTGGTTATTACACCTCTTAGTGAAATTCAATAGGCACAATTTTCATGTTCAACATGAGCTGCTGATGTAGAGTTGAAGATGACCAGTTTCAATATTCATAGATAAAGCATAAAATAAATTATATAAAGGGTTGTGCATAAAATGTGGCTATTGTCTGCTAAGTTGTGTTTAGTTTTTTTGGGTTTTTTTCTCGTTTACAGAGCTCAACATTTGGCAGATGTTCTTACATCCAAGGGTTTTCCAGCTATATGTATATCAGGTAACACTCGCTTAACAAGTAAATTGTAACTGTTCACCTTTGATGTTGGTTGTCCTATAAGAAAAAAATGTCCTTGGAAAGGTTTGGAGACTTAAGGTCCCCACACATGTACCGAGTGGGGGCTGACAGATCAGCGATGGATTGCAGCGTTATGACGTCCTCATGCTACCCTCCGTCGCTCACAGTATTGGCGGGCACCCTTTTGTGTTAGTTTCAATGGGGACGCCGGTCTCCATTGAAACATAACGGCATCAGCCAGAGATTATCGGACATGTCCATTCTCTGGCCGACCGAGCTTTGGGGGGACAAGGATTTGATGCCCCATTTGGGCACCCCCGATCGGAAGCTGATTTTGCAGACAGGTGCCAGCGGACACGCAAGCACATCGGTCTCTGCTCTATGCGTGTGTGGTGGCCTTAAGACTAGGGCTCTATCCGTTCGTTGAATGCAGGGAGTTTAACTGAGTGCACAAGCCACCCATTGACAGCAATGGTGCTTTGACAGGTCTCCACAGACCGCCAGAGCTCATAGGAATGCAACAGAGGCTTGTTCTGACGTATGAGAATGCCAGAGCATAGTGAAGCCCTAGCCAAAATATTTAAAATTTAATTTGTTGACGCAACTGTACCAAAAGCAAAAATATCTTGAGGGCTGCAGTTGCTGCATTATTATCCTCAGAACCAGTTCCTCAGACAACCGAGTGGTGGGGTGACCCATCACATTTGCTGATGCAGTATGGTTTTACAATTTCCTAATGGAATTTTCTTGAAGACTCTTTGCAAGTCTTTTCCTGCAATAATTACCATGGGATGTTGCCAGTTGCTCTATCATGGGGTAAGGGTCTGTTTTATAAGGTAGGTAAGGTATTATTACATTACTAGTATTATTATTATAGTTTTATTCAAAACCCTTTGAACCAGCCACATGGACATTGATGAGACGCAAAGCATGTAAGGCACCCATTGAATTACATAATTGAGACACATTACATTAACGTATCTATCCCCCATACGAATAAATGGGCGTCTTACCGCTGTGTTAAAAATGTATGCAGCCAAATTATGTAAAAACTATGTTTATGAATGAATTAATTCTATAATGTCAATCAAATGCATTGGAGACATACCTTTAGTTCTTCTGAGACAGCAATTGGTTTACCTTCTGGCATATGTAGGGCAGTGATGTTTGCTTCAACCTCCTTACTGTCAAAGTGAGTCACACCAGAACCTGACCTTGTAGGGAAGTGCTAACCAATCCTCTCAGGACTAATGGGATTATCTAAAGGTGTTTAGACTAGAGATGGTGCAATTTTTTCAGCTAGCTGAATTTTTGTGTTGATTGCAAGGCCACTGAATAAGGTAAAATCTCCAAAATTGCTGGAGATGCAGAAATTAATTTCAAATTCAAAAAGTCTATTTTGAGAAAATTCCACTTGATTTGAACTTAAATCATGCAAAAAGTAATACTACTTTTGTAGTATATCCTCATCCCTTCTCTACATCTGCAGCAAGCTTGGTACTGATGCCATTTTCAGGGACTTTGCAGTTAACTCACAAAGTAGATCTAGTCGAATTTCCTCTTCCCAAAAAATTCCATCTCTGGTTTAGACCTTGACCTCCTGGGCATTGCGCATGTGGTGTGCTTTTTTCAAAAGCGCGCCACATTCAATCTTGGTGGAGAACAATATTGTCCACGATTTCCTGCCTACCCGGAGGTCCTGTCAAAACTGGCGACTCTGGAGTTGTGCTAGGAAAAGGCGACACCCCTCCATGACACCCCTCCGCCTACCCCCGCCCCCTTTGCGTCACCGGTGACACGATCAGGGGCGGACACGGAAGCATCAGCATACATTCCGAAGCTGTTAACTCGGGCTGAGTTCCATGAGGGGTTGGATTTTTCTAAGGAACCAATAAAATGTGGGCAATTTAAAATAATGTTCTAGTGTGACGAGTGTCAGACTATTTTGTGTAGGTCTGAGCACATTTATTTTACTTCCTGCTTTAAAAGAATCATGAAATCGATTAATCAATGGAAAAAAATGGAATGGAAAAATCTGCTCTATCCATCCAGATATAATAATATTACAAGCAACATGGAGAAGTCCCGCACTAAGGGAAAAAAAAGCAAAAGTTTTGTTTATTGATGATCCAATATAGTACATCGCCACACCACCACCCTGGGAGGGACTTCTCTATGTTTCTTGTGATTGATGGTGGTGAGAAGAGAACTAAACTTTGGTCTTCACACCAGGGGGGAGCGTCCATGTGAGTTATATTGTTTGCAGCCAGAGAGAACGAGTGGGTTGAACTGTCCAATAATTTATTGATGGTAAGAAATGTTTTCTTTCAATAGGAGTATTTATGGTAATGTGGAGTCATGTTTTCATTCAATCCTTTTCTTTTTCTGTAACAGGTAGTATGAACCAAAACCAGAGACTTGATGCAATGGCCAAACTTAAGCAGTATCACTGCCGTGTTTTGATTTCCACTGACCTTGTAAGTAGATTGGTAAAAATAACAAAACAGTTTTTTATATTAGATGTGTATGTTAGCAGAACCTTAAGATGCAAGTTTAAGATGTAACAGATGTTCTTCACAGTTCAGTCTCTCTATATTAATACCCATGAGGATATGACTACTCAGTATTTATATTCACCATAGAGCCATGGTTTCCATGCACTGCACTGATGATGGCCAAGTAGCCTGAAACAGCTGTATGCAGTTTGGTATAAATGGCTCTGTACCAAAAAGGCTATATTTGCACTGTACACCAGCGGTTTCTGGATGTGCATCTGGCTGATGGGGCGAAAAGGAATAATTTGCATGGCTCCGCCCACTGTCCCAAAACGCAGGCTTCTACCTAAAGTTTTGGGATTTGTGCTAGATTGGGCCATTTAAATACCTTCTGTTTTAAGAAGGCTTGATTTTTGCAGTATTTATATTGAAACTCATATTGTAAGTAAAATGTAGTTTGTTTTTATGTGTAAATATTGGGACTCTCGAAATACAATCTGATCAAATGATAGAGGCAAATGGTCCATATTAATCTCATATATGTACATATTTGCAGTGTATTTATGTTTTTGTTTATATATATATATATATTTATTTTGTTCAAGACTTCACGAGGTATTGATGCAGAGAAGGTGAATTTGGTTATAAACTTGGATGTGCCACATGACTGGGAGACATACATGCATCGAATTGGCAGAGCTGGAAGATTTGGTAAGACGAAAAACCTGATTTGTAGACCTAAGCATGTTTGTTCTATCCCATGCACTTAGTATCCTATGTTCGTAATGGCAGGTTAAAACCATTTTTGATGCATGTCAAAGCCTAAGACGTGTGCCTGTTTCTATAAAGCAGGGATTCTAAATTAGAGGGCCCTTTCATACTGGCAGCATTGACATTGCCACAACACAAGGGTCTTACATTATGGCATGGTACACAGGTGTCACACTTGCGTGCATTGCATTACATTAGTATGGGAAATGAACACAGTTCATTGCCGTAATTGTGGTGTTTTTTTAAACGATAAACAAGGCAATGTTACTGGTGTCAAAGGGCCCTCACAAAACTTGCCGGTGAACTTTCAAGTTGGTTTGAATAATGGCGTGTGTGCACATAATACTATAGAATTATGCAATCTAAAAAACGATATATATAAATTCACAAATTTATTTGTAGGTAACTTACATGCATCATAATCTAACACAGATCTCAATATGTGGTGTCTAACTATTCCTGTCTGCTACTTTAGGTACCTATGGTCTATCTGTTTCTTACTGTTGTCGAGGAGCAGAAGAAAATCTATTGATGTCTATAGCTCAAAAGTGCCATCTTCGTCTGAGTCCTCTTCCTGGTAAGAAAAAGGAAAAAAAGTGTCTACGACTTATAGTTAGGGTATACTAAACGTAACCAAAAACTCATTCAGTGAACCAATGCAAATTTTGATGAAACCTACTTAAAATAGCAGCGATCTACATGCACCATCACATCTGAAACCAAACATAGGCTAAATTCACATAAATTCACATCCACTCAAAAGTTTCACAGCCTCTCTGAAACAGACCATGTGAATTCAGACAAATAGAGGTTTATCCATGATTTCTACTAGTGGGTGAAGCCAGGCACATTTCTCTTGATCAGTTTTAGATTTAACAACTGTTTTGTTGAACACTGCTGGTTTATGGCCAACAAGCTTAAAAATGTAAATGCAAATAGGAACAAATAACTCTGATGCAGGACTTCATCTTTGCCATGGGCTTTAGGCAACAATTATAAAGGAGTTGTGTAGGTGCCCTCATACAATACACAAACACACAAATATATATACAGTATATATTAATCCGTGATAGAACAACTTGGCAGCATGCCATCTCATTCCTTTGCGTCCATTCCAAAATTACCAACAGGTAAGAACCCAATTTTCCATATATATGTGTGTGTGTGTGTATTGTGATGGAATGATACCCTGTAAATGACTTCTATTCAAAGAATGCTAAGCTGTCTTTTATACGTGTTTATGTAGTAAGCACATGAGCTAGTATGTTTACTATTCCAGAAAATGTATGTCCTTCAGTAAAAATTGTAGTTAAAATTTGCTGATGAAAGTAATTACAAAAGCATTTTCCTATGTAAAATGAAGGCTGTGCCGAAAGCTAAGTGTAACATACATAACCTTCTTGTACAGATCCAATTCCTGATGGATTAATGGAGGAGGCCTGTGATTGGGAAATTGAAGTTCATCCTGTAATGGCCACTTCTGATCCTTTAACAGCAAATAAAAATATATCTTCACAAGTCTGTCAAGCTGATATTGCAAAAACAGATATTATGGAAAGAAACCCCTATCTTAAAGATTCCATACACAAAACTGTTCAACATAAGCCTAAAAAGGCTGTGAGAAAGAAGACTACAGATAGAACCAGTTCAGAACGACTGCCAAATTTAGAGACTTCTAGCTTACCTAAGAAACAAAAAGATACTGTTAAGCCTGCAGAAACCGTGCAGAACATGGAGATTGATGATGGAGTTGAGGACATACTTAAAAGTTCACTACCTAAAATCCCAAGCTTGTCATCTTTCAAGCGACCTGTTGTTTGCACATCATCCTTTGCTGAACTTGTTGAAGATTACGAACGGTTCATTAAAGAAGGGCTTGAAAAACACGTAGAAGTCATACGTGTGTATACAGGTAGCGGAAGCTATACAAATACTGAAAGCTCAGAAGTAAATGATGTAGTAATGCCTTCAGATACTGCTAGTACCTCACAAGTACAGGACATAAGCCTGAATTCAGAAGAGAGGACTGAAAGTAGTTCATCCAGTTCTTTAACAGAAAGTGGCAGTGATGGTGAAGAATCTCCTTTTTCACAAGGGAATCTGAGGTCTATGGAACTTTCAAGTTCTTGCCCAGATCTCTTCACTGATAGGACCGATGAGGCCGATGTTGGCAAGTTAAATGTGAAAGGCTTAAAGGCGCCTCTGGAAGAAGTGGAGCAATCAAGCTTAGTTAAAACTAAACCTCAATCTTTTGTTGAGGAGCCAGTTTTCAGCAACGTAATGAAGCCTAGAAAACGGAGTAAAAAAGTAAGCCACGTTTCAAGGAGAGAGTTTTGCCAAGAAACTCGAGATGATATGTACCAGCTGGACTACAGTAATCCATCTGGGTTTCCATATGGCAAAATGAGCTATGCTGACTATTGGCGATCATATTATCAAGCGTGGCAAACCTACCACTCTGCCATTTCTAGTCCCTATTACAGGAAACTGTATAAATGCTCCAACTGGATGTCTGCGTATCACATGCATTCCGTTTACCTTCATGAAATGCTGAAGCCGTGATAACTCTTGCCAGAAATAAGAGAGCCATTTTTGTAATGTTTCTTTTCCTCTTTCTCCAGTTCCCCAGATAACTCTGTACATAGTGTGTGTATTTGTATGTATTGTATGTATATATTGGGCAATATGTTTATGTACTTTTGCCAAATAAATCTAGCTTCAATCATATGTGCATGATTAGGCTGTTTGTTTAAATTATATGATTTAATTAAATTCAGGTCTGCTTTCCCAGTACTTTCATGCTCCCCAAAATACAAATATTAAACTCATGTGTAATGCCTCAGGTTTCTTATGGGGATAAGGCAGTTTCATTACGTCCTTTTGCTTAAAAAAAGATATTCGTTGTTTTAACCTCTTTTGCATTTCTGAATGCATACTTAAACCAAAGAACCAAATATGTAATATGTTGCAGTTAAATATACTCCCTGTATGGTGGTGTAATGTAGGCAACGCTGGACAAGGCCAATGGCATAGTCTGGACTGGGTTTTTTGCTTTGTATACTTTGAGGTTTCATCTTCTGTGAGAGGAGCATAGTAATGATGGTGGGTGCCCTGACCGACACATAACTTGGCTTAGTAATTTTAATTTTCATGGATTTCCTCTGTGTAATTCCATATCCTTACACTTCTGAAATTCATACTGGTAAGTTGGTTGGCTGGCTGGCTTTCTCACACAAATACTTTTACTTTACACATTTAGGGAACATCTATGCCAGGGGTGGGCAAATGTTTTGACTTGTGGGGCACAATAAGTTCTTAAATTTAACAGAGGGGTCAGAACGAGCAGAAATCACAAATGCACGAACATGTTGAAAACGCATCCACTGCATTAAGGTCGCGTTTAATGCATTTTGAATTAAAACACTTGAACACTGGGCTACGCAGCAAGCCACCTTAAAATGCAATGCAAAGTGATGCCGAAGCTTTAATGTTAACTGTTCCACTGATTAGCAATCAAAATTAATTTGATTAAAATACCAGACTTTGACACAGTTGCAGGAGTTTGACGCTAGTGAAGTAATACAGCAGTATCACAGAGGCTCCACAATCTTGTCTGCTTCTTGGTGTATATGCCATCCCTGTGTCAAATGGCCCATTTGTTCACCCTGACTTCCCTGTGGTGCGCTGCTTGTGCTCTACACTACCCTCCTCCACTTCTTTTCTTGTTTTTTTTTTATTTACATGCAAAAAACTTATACGAACAGATTTGACCCCCCCATTAAGTCATAAATTAAATTATTTTGGAATAGGTGCATGTTGGCTATGTATATAGGCAATAAGGGGTTGAGACATTCATGTTCAATGCTGACTGTAATTCTACATTACCTGGATGTGTTTGCCCCTGTTGCAGATAGCTTTTTTCAACTTTTGTGCTTAATTTTCATTCATTAAAAAAAAATTTTTTTTTCTTCTAAAGAGGAACAAATTGTTCCGAGTCTCTTGGGTTTTTTTTTCTGCACAGTTATATAGTTTTAAAAACTCCATACGCTTAGGTCAATAACCATGGCATAGCTATTTTTCTTCTAATTAATTTTGCACCAAAAGGATAATACAAACAAAAATTGCATTTGTGTTAAAAACAAAACATGTCCGGAAAGTATTCACAGCGCATCACTTTTTCCACATTTTGTTATGTTACAGCCTTATTACATAATGTAATAAATTTTTCCCCCTCAGAATTCCACACACAACACCCCATAATAACAACATGAAAAATGTTTACTTGTGGTTTTAACAAATTTATAAAAAAAAAGAGAGAAATTACATTTACATAAATATTCACAGCTTTTACTTAATACAGTATGTTGCAGGGCAGCTAGGGTCAACACAAGATACAGATTACCATAGGAAACCTGTATACTTTTCAGGAGCTCATCCTATCCAGTTCATCTGCCGTGGTGCCAAGGGCATTGTTGCTGAACTAGGGGGCTGCCAAATGAGCTGGAGCAAGTAATGGAGATAGGAAATAAGATGGAGAAGACCTATGAGTCATTTCCATTGGGAGCCTATTAATAACTTATTTATATAGCGCCAAAATACAATGCAGCGCTGTACATTAGATTCAACACAAGATGACACACAGGTAAAGGTTATGACACAGAAGGAGCTGAGGACAGCAAGCTATAACCCATTATGATGTGACCATTGACCTACAAGGCATCTTGTGTACCAAGATGAAGAAATTTGGCGTGGCGTTTGTAGTAAGGACCCTGTGTGTCTTTCAGAGTGGCTATTAAAATAATAGATGGAATTCCAGATTTTCCAGGCATTCCAGGAGTTGTTCTGAAAGAGCACCCAAGAAGTCTTCGTGATGCTGACAAGAGAACAATTCTGGAAATGTGTGACCTTAACATGTGACCATTGATCTGCATAGGACATTGGTAAAAGCAAGCTTATGTTCTATTCTCTGACTTCTAAGGTTTTTTTCTGTTCAGTGGAGTCGGAATAAGGGATAAGAGTAGAGTAGCTTGCATAACTGTCCAAGATGTAATGCAGAAACTACTTAGTTTTAAAGTGGACCTGTATAAAAAATATTATAAATGCCCTTAGTTCTAGTAATATTGCTCATCTGGCATATTGAATTAAAACACTCCAAAATAAAAACATCTTCTGTTCTCTGTGTTTCTGCCTCTGTTGATGTCCACTGAAATTCCCACAAAGCATAGTAGCACTGCACTGAGATTGCTGACAGTGACCTCTACCTTCCCCAGGTTTCATGTACCAGGTAGGTTGGGAATGCTAGCACCTACATATCTCTAACTCCTGGGTGTTTGCCCAAAATTAGTTCAGGGCGAGTTGGTTTATACACATAAATCCCTTCGTGCTAACCTCGGAGCATCTTACCTATCCGTAAGGAGCCGGCAATGTCTCCGCCCGTCTTTCCGGGTTCTGCCCCTTTACCTTCTCTATCTTCCATATAATGTTTGCTTTGACTGCCAGGGACATGGAGTACATTAGGTTAGTATCAGCCCTCCATTGATTGTATGTCCTAAGGTACACATTTCTCCTTTTTATTAAGTCTTTTGAAAAACAGTGACGACTGGCAAGAGTAAATGATAAGTTAAGTTCAGATCTACCTATTCCCTCAAGTAGAGGAGGTGTAGAGAGTTACTTAAAGTGGCGACACACGGTTCGATATTTTCGTTCATACGTTCGTACGAAAAAAGAGTGTACATTCGATATAGGCACAATCAAAATTAGATCAAAATATAGAACATCCTGATCGAATCGATTTCTAAATCCAAAAGAGGTCTTAAGCAAAGGTGGAGAAAGTGGGGATAAAAGTTATTACTCTCAGAATGGCTTGGTGTTTGAATGAAAAAATCCGCATTGTGGGAGTTGCGTCATCCCTGGCTAGCCCAGCAAGAGCCTGAAGATCCCGAATCCATTAAAAAGATAATACTGCCACCATGGGTGCAGTGGAGTTCAATTGCACTGTAAAAAGTTAAGACTTGGATTCTATAAAGGGAATACCGGATACTCACACAAAGCTTTTGCTGTTAAGCCATTGCTGCTATACATCCTATGCCCCAACATTAACACAATTTTTTCTGGTGTACCGTTCTACTGTTTGTGCTATTTGCAGTTTTTAGCTCGGCAGAAAATTGGTATTCTTCACACAGACAAGAACATATTGCAAAAAAATTTACTTTTTTGTGGTAGCAGACTAGTAGAATTTATATTACAGAGATGTAGACAGGTGTTGACTCCATTGAAGTTGCTTCATCTCCAGTACAAACACATTTTTAATAGAGCATACAGTACTATACTCAAAGCAAGTCTAATGCATTGGAACCTGCTTTTATAGAATTGGAAACGCTGGAATACCTTGTATTTACACTTGTAATACTCTAGTAAATATGTAAGCTTCTTAACGACATCATCTTGAATTTTAGCTAAAATAGTTTAGAAGGAAATTCTCATCTTAACGTTGATGCATTGTTTCCTGGGTACCAGTTCACTCAAAGGTTTCATTTGAGTCTCCTGTATTACAGCCCTGATCTTTTTTATTGCTGAACTCCAAGTTGCTGAAAGAATTACATTGCCCCCCCCCCCTCACACTTTAATTTGTTTTTAAGTAATTAAACAATTCTTTCTCTAGAATTTTTTACAGTAGCCTAAAGTAATTTCTCTTTTAGTCTATTTGCAGCTTATAGGTGTCTATGTAGTGGACATGGGGTCCTACATTGTCCTTGAAGATGCCAAAGGACTATCGTCACATTAGAACCATCCAAGATGGAAGATTAGCGCCAGCTGCTGGTCTAACAAAAACTAAAGTAATTTGCAAGAGGAGTGATTATCCACTAAAAAGGAGGCTTTGGAGAGGCGCCCGTGGTTTTAGTCAAAAAGTTATTTTATTGGTATTTGGCAAACTAATTTAATTCAAAGGCATCAATTGTATGCCTAATTAATACCAAGAAAATAACTTTTTGTCTTGAACCACAGGCGCCTCTCCAAAGCCTCTTTTTTAAGAGGATAATCACTCCTCTTGCACATACCTCTACAAGGGCCTTTTTTTTTGCCAGCAACCAAAAAGTAAGTAATCTCTACAAGTTTTTGCTGACACACCAACTAGGGCATCTACCATTTACTATTTCCTACCGCGCTACTCATGGGTCCCAACTCAAAGAATTTCTTTTTTTGGGGCCTTCATCTTTCCCACACAGCGACCACCCCAAGGACTAAAGTGTGTATTTCAGCTTAATGATTTACCATCTAGCTAACCAATCATAAATATAGTTAAGCTATATATTTTTGCAGGTAAAGCCCCCACAAACCTTTAGAGCACTCTTTCTAATTTCCTTTAGATCTACCAACAACTATGTAGTGCTGGGTCTTCCCTGATAGAATACATAGTGATTGGAAGGTTTAAAAAGGTCCTCATATTACATGGTTTTGTAAATAAAATGTGATTGTACAAAAATTGTATGGTAAGATTGTAAGGTGTATCGGGGTCTTAAGTCATTATCTTTCCCTCCTCATAATGCTTCAGCCCCACTTGTGAGAACTTCAGTTTCCTGGTCCTAACCAGACCCTGCACTACAGCACTAGAGAAGGTCGAAATTTTATTGAACATTTGACTAGCTGACTTTGTGAGTAAATTGTAAACCTCGGAAATGCAGAGAAGGGTTGTGGGAACATTACAAAAAAATGTGTACTCTAGTGTTTGATTTGGAACTTCATTTATACAAAAACAATAAGTGCAAGAGCAATAGTTTATTTTGTGTAATGTGCTCACAACTCTCTAAATCTTCACCTGTTGGTGTTGAGTTGTTCAAGTCTTCTCCTTTCTGTCTTCAACTATTCTGTTGATGATGTCTTGTTCAGAGGCTTTGCTATTAAAATATTAAAGCAGATTAAAAAGCAATTAAATATATATATATATATAGTAAAGTTTTCCTCTGATCCAGCATGATGGTGACATAGCGCTACACAATCCAAAAATATCATATTTTTAGACTATAAGTCACCCCGGACCATAAGACGCAGTTTTTACAGCAGGAAAACCATAAACAAAATATTTAATATATACGTTTTCAAATCAATTGGGTTATTGCAATGGGTTAAATTAATGCAATATCAAATTCAGCCAGTAGATGTCACTAGCAGCAGGTATTACAGCAAAACATGTCATCCTCTTCACTGATTGGAAAGGGGGGGGGGGTGGCTGCAGATCTCCTCTCCCTCTCTGTGGAAGCTGCACAGTGATTGTATCTTCCACACACAAAGAAAGATAGATAGGAGTTAATCGATCTTGCTCTGCTGGCATTGGCAATTCAGATGGGAGAACCGCCTGTGGCCACATCTGTCATCTGACAGCTCCCCAGCTAATCTCCTTGCCAGGAGAGCTGACGGGAAGCATTTCCCCCCAAAGAAAAAGTGTGTCTTATAGTGCGCTACCTGCTGTTACCTGGATATTCCATGTTTATCTGTCAGATTTCAGGGGGTATATTTAGTTCAATATTTTGAATGGCCACAGGGGGTTGGTGGATATAAAGATTTTCATTGCTCGCAGAGATGTGCGATGTCTTCTGTGCGGGCTCAGAGGAGAGGGAACGAGGAACATTTGTTTTACTCATTGTAGGTGTGACCAGCTCTATACAGCATGTGTGCAGGAATTCACTTACCAGGCAGGTAGAAGACACAACCATCCAACAACACACAGACTTGGATAAAGGAATGAGTGAGCCAAGATCCCACCTGTACATAAAAGAACCAACCTATACATCCAGGGCAGGTCCTGGCGGATTTCTGGGGCTCAAAATAAAGACTTCTGAAGGTATTGTGCTTTTGACGGAGAAGGGATATTGTTGTTGTGCAAGTATGAAGTAGCTGAGCACTTGCTGTTCCGTGTATCTCCTTACCAGTACAGTGAATACTCACAACATTTATTGTCCAGGTGTGGCACATAATGAGTTTAATCCAGATTGGATACATTTGTTACAGCAGTGGCACAAGACAAATTACTGCAAATTATATACAATTCAACATATGCACTACATTTCAAAAAAAGACAACAGGTTTTGAAGCTGCAAGAAAGAAATGTGACATTTTGTTTCCTTCTCCTTTGTTTTTCTTCTCACTTGATGATCCGGCCTGTATAATTATTATACAGTACTTTTTGTATTGACACATATTAATTGCCTTGTAATTGCTTTGCGCGGTGGCAACGCTATAAAAGTAAAGCAATCAGGAGAAACAGATTTCTGCATTTTAAAGACAACAAAGAGAATGGGCTCCATCTTATGTTGTTAATAATAATAAAAAGACACAAATGGCTTTGTCAAGAAATGAAAACATTTGAAAAGACACAGAACAAGAACATTAAAACATTTAAAACAGTTCTATCTTTTACACAGCTATGCAACTTTTCTAAGGCCTATTTTAGGCCAAACCTACACATGTATCCACAAAATATTTAGTGGGAATGACTGTTCTTCATTCTGTGGTATATGGATTAACCTTCAAAAGACTAAAGAGACTGGCAGTAAATGTTATGTTACTGCAGAAATGTCTCGAAAAGGTTTGGATATTTTGTCCCGTTCACTCATTCATCACATTGTTGCATTCTGGGACATGTAGTTCTCAATTTACTGTAAGCAAATTTTTTTCCTTGTTGGGGAAAAAATCCAGTCACATGTCTTTGGATCTGAATGTCGTTCGCTGCTGGAGAAAATACACATCAAGAGTAAAGGAATGCTACTTGTGCAAATTTTTCTCGTTTGGGAACAAACAATGTTGCCACAGAGATTTCATTACCCTTTTGGCAATGAAATTTGGCAAAAGATTGATATTGGTGATTTCGCACCTCAGTTTGTCATTTCAAACTGAAGAAGTGGCAGCTTGATTGTCACACGGTGCCCTGATGTACATGAGCTTGAATCCAAACATGAGGTCACTATTCACAAGTAAGCTACACACACAAAGGGATAGCAAAGTGCAGGGGAGTCAACACTTTATGGTGGCAACAAAAGCTAGAGTTTCCTGGTATGATGATATATATTACCCTGCTAAACCAATATTAGTAAAGGCAGAGAAATATAGTTCTCACAGCTTGGGTCTTTGGTGGCCTTAACGTTAACCTGGGGCCCTAATGTAGACTTGATTTATCATTTTTGTCTAAAACCAATGACATTTTAGTTATGACGCAAAACTTCTTTTCATACAGAGTAACTGTACTAAGCAACTGTAAACATGTAGTTATAATGGGGTGAATACACATGTACATATGTTTCAGTGCAGATGTGGCTAGCTTTAATGAATGTTGGTCTTGGTTACTAGAGATAGTCAATCAGATGGTCAACATATGCATGCAAATTGTATTCAGACTGAAACTGAGCCAATCAAGTACATAAGCTGCTATTCTTGACTGGCTCAGTTAACACCACATGCTAGTGTTGACATTTCGGCATCTCATTGACCATCTCTTCTGGTAAGTTTGCAACTTATGCCAGCATTGGCTCATTGTCACTGAAACTGGCCACATAGCAGCCCTCAACACTATTTCAAACCTATTTACTGGTGAACATATGGGGCTTGGAAGACTTGGCAGCTTTGCCCTTGATGCACAGTGCAATAGATTACCTCCTACCATTCTAAATACTAAACCTCACCGAACAATTTAGCCTCCTACCACTTAGATCATTGAAAAAACTTACCAATTTAACCAAACATTTAAAGTTCGGCTTTCCATACTATAGATGTCACTACATGCAGAGGGGCCCAAATATATGAGCACATTGAAACATAGAAAGAAACACTAAAATTTAAAGCAATTCGTACAGCCAGTAAGATGAACAAGGTTGCCAAAAATCATCAGGTGTATTGTTGGGATCATTTTGGCAATATTTTTTGGCTTTCAGTCCAGTAAAATAATGAAATGAAACGGCCCATCTCAAATTGCTACCCGTGTTTTTGAGGGACCAAACAACCCGAATTGCAGTAAAAATGTAAATAGTGAATATGCTAGTTGATGTCTATTATTAACTGATTTTAAGTTTTTGTTTGAATTATCAGGTCAGAAAATGTAAAAAAAAAAAATGACAATGTAGGTAAGATAAATCTGACCTTTCATCAAGATTTAGGCTAAGTTTACAGTGGCGGTTCTCGAGCTGCTTGCAGCTCGGAAACCGCCAGTGCGCTCCCGCAGCCGTGGGATAAACGACTCCCTGTAGTCTTCTGCACAACAGTGCAGGCGATTACAGGGCGTCTAATTAAGGACCCCATAGAGACCCCGAAAACCGACTGGCGGACGCCTAATGTGGTGTCCGCCGGTCGGCCACGCTAAACGGTCGTTTACCTGGTGGTAAAAAACCGCCAGTGTAAACTTAGCCTTACCCTCAGGGCCCTTTCACACTATGCAAGCTTTTTAAGGTACAGGCTATCGCAATGCATTTTTCATAATAAAAGTACAACCTGTTTGCAATACAAAGAACCAGTCTAGGGATAATGGGGTGGTCGCTCTGATAGTAATCTGTGGATTACAAAAATGCCTGTAGTGTTTGCACACAGTGTATAGATGCTTGTCAAATTCTGACAACATCCCCTGTGTAATTCTAATGGCATCCACCTGCCATTTTTCATGTCATGAAAAGCCGTTACCCAGGCAATCGTGGCTGAGTACACTGTACTCCGCTGTGATTGCCCGCTGCCCTTCCGGCTCACTACACTGCCAGTGTCAAATAGATGCCGGTAGTGTGTGCGACACATCCTCCTTTAACATGGAGGTCTATGGTGCCACCCTCCCCCTTCGGCATCACCGATGACGCCGAAGACACGGGGCCGGAAAAGCACAGTGAGCCTGCAGCTATGCAGAAATGCTGCAGGCTCATGGAGAGCCGGGGATTGCACCTGACACGGGCACAGTTTGATCCAAGATTAAACTGCGCCCGTACTGGCTTCGGGCGTAATGCCCAGGAGGTTAAATCTTGTAATAGATTTAAGCAAAATTGGGCGCCGTGAGTGCTCAAATAAATTACAAAATTGAGCCGTGTATGCCTAGGTTTAGAACGCAGCTGTCTTACTCAGAATGCACTCAGAAGATTTAGTATCTCTAGCCAGCAAATACATTTTTCACTTAAACCTGACTTGTATGTGGATGTAATCCTCAAGGACTGGAGATAGACAACCCTGCTTATGAAGGGACTTCTCTCAATTCCTGACACAGAAAAAAGTGAAAAGATCGTGAAAACAAAAAAGAAAAAGTCACAGCTTTAATTATACTTGCAGTTCTTTGCTTTGTATTAGGTGAACCACCCTGGTTGACTCTTCTTGGCATAAGAGCCTTTGTAGCCAATCATGTAACCTCCATTTTGTAAATTCTAGCTCACAAAGTGTTGCAGCTCTTACATAAGCAATGCACTTCATGTTAGTTGTGTGCTATTCCTTACTTGGCAAACTGTTTTGTAACTCTGTAATGCTTTTTATCCTAATAAAGTTAATTGGATGTGGAAGGGAAAGTGAAATAACACGAAGGTCCTTGGCTATGAGAAAAAACGTGGCGGTGGCAGCCACTACACCAAACATACTACATTAATTACACCGGCACACATCCAAGGGGCAACAAAGATTAACAAAAAAATGTGCTTCCCATGACAAAATCTCAAATATGTCAAAAGTCACATGACCTTTGTTCCGCGTCACCATTAGATATACAATAAATTGTAGATTTCATTTACCAGAGCCGAAAGAGGTAGGGAAGCATTGTTGTCTATGAATGAATACACCATATTTACCGGTCCCTAAGTTTACTAATCTATAACGAGTTTTCTATACAGCGTAACGCTGTTTCACCAGTCTATTTTTTTTTTTAGTAACACCTGAGGTGGGGCAACAATATATCTATGTGAAAACATCAAGTTTCCTTTACAGTATTTACATTGGAATTCAAAGACCCAAGATATTACTAAAATTAGTAAATCTCAGCAACAAAAACATCTTCAGGGTATCTGAATTCTAAGTTCTTATAAATCAGAAGAAATTCCTATTTTTCATCATTACCCTGCAACGTACTCTGCTTTAGAAGAAGAAGAAACTAGAAAGCAGATCTGAGTGGTTGTGTAGAAACTAACTGCTATTTAAAGCAATTTATATATATTTTTTTAATTTTTTCAATCTTTTTATATGCTTCACAAATATGCTTTTTTTAATTCACAGACATCATACCTGACGACATCACAGTCTGCACTGCTTGGACTTCGAAGGCTAATACAAAATTGTCTAAGAATTATAAGAACACCGGCAAGGGTAGATGTAATTACCGTACTCGGGAAGGTCTGTGCTCGCCTCTATGATGTGCCCGATCCGTAATGTGCTAGGAGCTATTTTGTTCTCTGAACAGTTCATAAATCCACTCACAGAAAAATGCAGGAAAATAGATTTTTTCTTTGCCCCCCCCAAACCCACCCAGCCCCTTTTGTCCGATCTTTATTTGTTTTTCAGACACGCAGAACATTGTGTTGTTTTGGTTGCTTGCAAATTCTTTTACAAAGAAGAATATTGCATTTTGTTTATTTTTTTTTCCCTGTTCCCCTTTCACAACCTTCAAAAACATATAATTACTCTCTTAATTTGTTTTTTAATGTTTCATCGTTTCTTCATGAATAAATATTATCCACTGAAAACCTTAAAAAAAGGTGTTTAGACACAGTGTTGTCAGTTTGCTTTTGTGTGAACTCTTCCGCTTGCCATGAAACTTCCTAGCAGCCAGCATCCAAAATATACATAAGCCCATATTGAGTGAGTATAGGCATGTATGTATATATCCAGTGCTTGTTTTGTTTTATTTTTCCTTTCCATGGTGGTAAATGGCAAGTTTAGCAAAAGCTTGTCACTTCTTCGCTGCTAATTCCACAACGTTGCAGCAAAAAAGGATACGAGGTGGGTAGCCTTAGTTTGCCACGCCTAATGTCTTATAGCGCAGAAACTTTCACAATGTTGCTTGTACTGTGAATGTTTGTGCTATGTCGAGGCGGGCTTGCAGGTCGATTTTCACCTTCGGGTGTCAAAGCCGGGGTGGTGGGAATGCTAATAATCGCTGTTGTGATCTGTGCAGCTTTGCAGTTTGATCTTGAGCCATCGTCAGACTTCATATTCAGGCTGGATCGACTGGAAGACAGAAGATATTTCAGCTGGCAGAAAACAGAAAAAGAAAGCTTGGCTTTATATTGCATTCTACACTCTGACACCTGTTGCTTTTTAACTCTTCAATTCTATATAGGTAAATGCTTTGGCAGTCTGATTAAACACGTTTATGTGTATGGTTTGATTTTGTGCTGCATTTATAATTTTCTATATTTTAAAACTGTATTTGTATGCCATGTGGTTGTGCCTCTAGAACCCAATTGGTTGCCCTCATTTACATTTGGACGAGGTTGTTTGTCCAGTGGGAGCCCACGTCGTCTGTGCACGTCAGCATCCTAGGGTTTTGCCAGGAAAATCCAGGCTGGGTTTTGCCAGGAAAAGGCGAGGGGGGTGGTTGGACCCATTGACCTGCATGTTAATACAGCCAATGTCGGTCCCTTTGTTGGGATGTGAAAGTGGGTGGTAGGGAGAGTAGTCGAAACAGACTTCCCATACCATTTTTTTTTTTAAATGTAGTTAATGAGCATATTGCCCAGAGGGTTAAAGGGTTATAATATTGCAGACAATAGATGCAATAACACTGCAGTAGGTAAAATGCCCTGCTCCACATGGGTTCTAAAGATAAAGATCCTACATCCTGCATTTTCTGGCTTCAGCATAGTGTTTCCTGTCCAATATGGTGATTCCCAAGCTTGACACCAGAATGGGCTCACTCTCTTTTTGACTCACGAGCTATGAGTGCTTGCTTTGATAAGGGAGCCACCGCCTTTGCTTTTTGGGTTCTCAATTAGAATTGCATGGGGTGGTTCTCAGTGTTTGACATTTGTTGGCCAAGCCCCCACACACTGTATGTAACTTCTGCACACAGTGGCAAGTAAGCCTTACTAAATTAAGTTAAAAAAATTTACAAAAAAATGTATAGTTAAAAAAAAAACCATAATAAGTGAAAAATAATTTATTCTAGTTTTATTTTTTTTACATTTGTTAATGACCAAATTTGCACACCTTGCTAAACTTTGTGTTTTGTTGTATTTTTGCCCATTTCAGCTTGCCGTTTACATGGGGATGTGCCCTCAGCATCATCAAATCATCACATGACTGTGTCATCCCCATAGAGATTTTTGGACCCCTCTAGTTGTTGTATTATTGTAGGGAATAAGCTATAGCCAGTGTGTCTTGTGACACCAGGTCCTATTTAAACATCAGATGTGCTGGATAGGGCCGTAAGCTTTAGTTCACCCATGTCTGTGGTAGCGACTCGTTGTCTGTATGTATAGTTCTGAATAGAAGGCAGAAATACAGTAGCAGACAATATTCTGGAAAGCTGTCAGTGTATATGCATGCAGAGAATAAGAAGATGCTGCCATCTGGTGTTAACCTGAAGATGACCATATTGTTCAAGAAACTCTGCACAAGCCAGAAGATGAAGAACAGGAAGTAGTATTCGGAGGATTTAAATCACAGGTAGGGACATTTTCATTACAAAAGTTTCATTGTATTTATTATTGTCTATAAGATTTTTTATACTAGTGGCATGCCCTTATCACACAGTTTTTAACTGGACGTTATGGGCAATGTGGGCCGGGAAAGCCACACCCCACCATTAAGATGGAGGTATATGGTG
>CM070033.1:127243007-127271615 GCA_036250615.1 Ptychadena robeensis
CTTCACATCAAATTCCATCCCTCCCTGTCACCTAGTGTCATCCCCGTCCTTCAACTTTACGTCAAATTCCATCTCTTCCTGTCACCTAGTGTCATCCCATCCCTTGGCTTCACTTCAGTCTCAATCTCTCCTGTCTCATACAGTGTCATCCTTCAGCTTCACTCCTGTCTCCTATGCAAACTGCAACACACATATGCAGCACATGGATCTCTGAAAGGACCAGCAGTGTCCTCCTATACCAAGCCCTTTGGGATTGGTAAATATGTCTGCAGGGGAGGGGCACCAATGTCCAACAGAATGGGCGGAAGTGGCTTCAGGTGCCAGTACTTGGTGCCTTAGGGAATGAGGAAGTGAAGATTGTAAGTACCTTTTTTTTTTCTCTGTGTAGCAGTTTTCACAGATGTATACTGCGGACAGGTGTGTAATATGTCCATGTAATGTATTTTTTTTTAGTTTACAACCGCTTTAAGGTGTGTGCTAGACCTAACAAAATAAAATTTGCTACCTTTTGGTTTTTAAAATATAACATTAAGGCTAAATGTACACTGACGCTTTTCGGGTGGTTTACACATTGCCCCCCTTTGTGTGGGCACTTGTGTAGTAATTGAGTGAGCACTAAGAGTATTTTGTAATGTTTGTTAGATAAGTATAAAAAAAACTTTTGATCCTTCCAATAAGCTTTGTTCCTTATTCTAGGAACCACAGAACACATCCATTGTTGGTAAAAAGAGAAAAAAAGCTAAATGTTCTGTAGTACAATATATTTCTTGGTGACAATGCCAGTCCTCCATAGACACAAATTAAACTTGCAACCACCAAACCACCTGATGAAAATATCAAAACTAAAGACCTAATGGAAGAAAAACTATTGTAGACATTACATCTAAGGATGGGTAAGTATTACATTGTGTTCTTGAGTTTAGATACACTTTAAAGTAAGTTTGACAAATTTCTTTATTGCTGTTTATGGCCTGATTGACTGAGAGGTATTGTCCAATAGAGGGGGTTGATTTTTTTGGACTAGCTGATTTTGTGAGTTAATTGCAAAGTCCATAAACATATTACCATCACCTAAATAGCGGGAGATTTTTAGAACGGTGGTGAGAATACCCAAAAAGTATTGTTCTAGCAAATTAAATTTTGCATAAACTAAGTTCAAAGTTAAGTTGACCGTGAACTAGAATAAAGTAGCACATTTATAATGTTTGCAGTAAATATGCTAGAGCAATACACCCAAAAATCTCCTTTACATCTCCAGCAATTAAAAAAACATCATCTTTTTGCCAGTGATCAGATTATTCTGTTGCCATTTTATGTCCATGGGTACCTCAAGAGAGTAGCAGGTTAGTAGTACAATGTGTAATAAACATGCTTTATTTGATAACATTAAAAAGGGTTTTAAAAAAATAAAATCAAGCTATATTTTAAGGTGCATCGGTTATCTGCCATATGAGACTTAGTCAGCCATCAGCTATTTATTCACCACAAACACATATGGACACAAATTCTTACATACAAGGCTCTTCTAGGCCGGTTGCATCTGGTACAGGAGACAGACAAATACAGCACAAACCAGGGCTGGGTTACAAACTAAGCAACTGAAAATTAGGAGTGGGCACTTTCACTGGTTTATTTCTATCATGACCTCAACAAATCTCTCCTTACACATATGATGTAATGAGTGCCGTTTGTAGTCACTTGATTGTAGGAGCTACTTTCATGACTACTCCACAATGGGAGATAACCATTCTTGGGTACCAACTTTAAAGCATACTGCACCTTCAGTTTATTTTTTTTTACCATACCATAGCCAATGACACACAACTACCATTAATGAAAGTAAACCTGTGAATTTGCCCATCCTCACTTAAAAGAAACATGTATTGATAAAGAAAATAAATACCTTCATAGTGGAAGTTCGTACAGATAACAGGGGATCATCCACAAGATAGGACAATCCCTACAGGATAACATGCCAACAAAAGATAAGAACACGATTGATTGTACATTCCAGCATTCCGATCCTCAGCTCCAACATTCCAAATTGCACATGCCAGTTTTTACAGAACAACGAGACTCTTTTTAATAGCGCCTTCATTGGTGATTATTATTTATTTTATTGGGAGGCAAAAGCTTTTTAAATTTGGAAAAAAAATATTCAAAACAATAAATAATTTTTAGAGTTCCTAAATTCCATCAGTATATTACGTACCATAAATATAAATTTTTTTGATCATGACGATAATCAGTATTGGTATACAATACTGTCTTTTGTGCTATTTGCTGTTAAGGACTCGTGCATGGCCATAAGGGCAAGTACTCAAAAACAGATAAGCTGGCGTTTCTCCTTTGCAGTGACCATTCTTATTGCTTTTTCTATTGGAATTTGAGCAAAACTCCTAAAACACTGTACTCGAGTGTAGGATATTCTGCCTTTCACATGTTATTCTCCTTAAAGCGCACCTAAACTCAAAAATAAAAAAAGAAACACCCAAAAAGTATAATTACATTTTAACTTACTAAACTGTCCCAAAAGCTCAAAGTTGCTCAAAAAATATGCCTAAAAAAATGTTTACCTATCCTGCTGCTGTCTGTGGGAGCCACCATTTTAAATTAAATGTTGAATGGGTTAAGGCTGCAATAACGCCAACGACCACTGGGGTCCACCAAATACAATGTGTGTCAATGGAAGTGAAAGCAGAAAAAAAAACCGTGAACAGCTGCAGAATAATTAATTACAATAAACCCGGTCACGTGGCTATGACGCTTGTCAGCTGATCGACCAACATGGCGGCGCCGGGCAGACGGGCACGCTGAAGGTGAACGTGAAGAAGCCGCGGCGGCGGGATATTACTGGGAGCCTCTAAGACAATGGACGACATGGAAGATGAAACCAAGGACAACGCGGGTGAAACCCCCACACAGGAGCTAACTTATGCCCAGCGCCTTGATCAAAGCATCGCAAAGCTTCCCAGCTTTGAACAAAATTCTGAGCACCTATTTATCTCCGGAAGAAGCTGTAAAAGCGAAACGCGCCAAGGTGTCCTTCAGTTATCATGATTTTTCTATGCTAAGTGACAATGTTTACATCCATTTGAACCTGTATCAGCTGTATAAAATGACTCGGCCATTACCATGTACCATGTATTATTGTCGTTTATATATCATGTTATAATAAACGATCAAGTATATTTAAAAAAATAAGAATCATTAGTGCCTCAAAGTCCTTCGGAGCCCCTAGTTTCCTACTGATGAGTAGGACATAGAGGGTCCTCCTGTCATGTTCCAGTTTTTTCTTTTCAGCTGCAGAATAATGTCCGTGTGAGACACTGTCGGCTCTCTCTGTCACCGCTGCCCTAGTGAGAGTGATTCCACAGATAGGGAGGAGTGAGTGGAAATATACATATATAGTCTCACAGGTAAGGTGATTTTTTATATTTTATTTGGCTAGCTAGGGGTAAAAAATTGTCTGGTTGGTTAAGGTGCGCTGTAAGCAATGGCATGTGTTTAAACATTCCTTTACAGGACACAGCTGAAGTCTTTTCAATGCTTATTTAACAACAAGTTCTATATCTCTATGTACAATTGAAAACTTGAAAATCTGTTAGGACGAAATAAAAATCGTCCTGTGTATAATAAGCCTAACTTCCAGTAATGCCAGAACCCATATTCATTGTTGCTGTGTGACATATTTGTGACAATACAGTAGTCTCATTGTTCTCAAAAACATAGTTATGATTCATAGTAAATTTCATAAATGACCAAACAGTAGGTGCTGGTTTGAGAAATATCTTCCTTCTGCATTAAAGTCCTTGAACCTGAGTTAGAAATACTAAAGCAAAGAAAATGAATCCAATTTTATTCAGTATGGCTCATGTTTGTCCTTTCTAGAGAGTATACAATCAGAATAAGTTCCAGTACTGCTTCTCTCTTTTTATATTTTGCCCAACATGCTTGTGTGGGTGGAAAGTATTGATTTGGGAAAATCATATCAGAGCGCTGTCATGGCCATGATCTCCAGGCATGGTCTGAGTTGGCAAAAGCACCCACCCTCCACTTGTTGTTTTTCTGTTTTTGTTCTGCTAGCTTTTGGCTCCATTTTTTCTCAATTTTTTTGATCCGCTTCAGATGTTTGTTGGATCTCTTGCAGTCACAGGTGAATCCAGAGGAATTTACATTTTGAACTATTTCAGCTTCTGATACAACTGGTAGTCCCTCCCCAAATTCAAGTCTGCATCCTGCCATCATGACTGTGGCAGTGCTAGCAGAGTGTCTACGGAGGCATTCTGTTACTGTTTCTTTTTGCCAATCCTTGACTGTGTCCTGACCTACACCTATTGGCCTGACCTCTGCTTATATCTTGACTACATTCTTGTCTGACCCTCAGGTAGCTCTATTACCTGTATGTGATCTTTGTTTTACTAATTTATCTTACAATACCTCTATGTATGTATAACAGGCTTTAGCACAAGATTGGACTGGAGATCAAGCATTTTTGACAATCCTCACTATAGCTCATGTGAAGTTTAAAGCATCCAGGCAATTTTTCATGGCATAGACCAACTTATAAAAGTTATAATGTCTTTGGTATAACTTTTTTGATCCCCTCTTAAAAGCATATCATGGTAACTAATCACAATTGATCTATTCACTATTAATTTGTTCAGTTATTTTTATCAAGACGTTGCCACACTCTTTAAAGCATCTGTGACAACTTCATGTGGAGCATATCTAATGGGATATTTCTCATTTTCCCAAGAGTACCTGTATACAGTTGGGATCTTCCTTTGATTAAGAAATCTAACAGTGGTCAGGTACATTTTTTTCTATTATTATTTTATGATGCTGGTTATATCCAACTGTTTCACAACAGCTATATCAACAGTTTTTTTAGAGGATTTATCCCTTGCACATCGTCCCTTACCTGATCTCTTTCTTTATTTTTTTTACTGGCTGGACCTATATACCAACTGTGGGAAACTACACATCTAGCAATCCAAAGGTTGATTTACAGTCCCGAAGAAGGCCCTTTTGTTGGGCAAAATGCAAAGAGCAGTATAATGTTGAAACATAGTATGGGTATATAGTATTCTATATAAAACCTGGATGTTATTATAAAACAGTTTACTAGCACTTTATATGTCTATAGCTGGGCATAGACGGGCCGATTTCCCGTCGATTCCCGACCTAGCGGGCGCGATAAAGTCATTACGCACGCCTGCTAGTGCCGAGAATTGGCTGGAACCCTTTGTGAACTAATGGGATCGGATCAAAATTATCCGTCATGTCGGACCACTGTGCAAGCCAACATAACGGCTGATTTTAAGCCAATCTTGCAAGTTGGCACACACGATTCCTTGCCGACCCGATCCCGATCGGATACAGGAACATGCATGCATTATCTACTGGAAAGTATTTTGACCCAGTTTCGAGAAATGACAAAATGATAAATGTTATTGTTCAGAGGGATTTTTAGATTTTCTGTTATTTAATCTATGTAGCCATTTTTTGAAAAACAAGACTGTGTAAGTTACATAGATTTGACTATAGTCGGGATATTAGATAGTGAGCTCCTTCGACAGTGATATAACAATGTGCTATGTAAAGTTCTGCATAATATGTTGGCACTATGAAAGCTTTTGGAATATCTCTGCAGCTTCCTGTTTTTAGTATACTGAGCTGGAGTGCAGACTTCAGACTGTTATTTTTGACATATTATTTTGTAAAATCTTCATTTAGAAATGTTTTGATAACTGCTCTAAGGGCTTGTTTCCATTGTACGCCGGGACCCGTACGCTCAGCGTATACGCTAGCAGGGGTCCCGACGTATCTCCGACGTATCTCACAGACCTTTGCCTGCCGGCGGATGGTCTGTTTACACATCCGCCGGTGTAAAGGCTGAACGTACTCGACTACGTTCAGCCTGACACCGGCGGATTAGCTCAGCGCAATGAAGACAGACCGTCCGCCGGCAGGCAAAGGTCTGTGAGATACGTCGGAGATACGTCGGGACCCCTGCTAGCGTATACGCTTAGCGTACGGGTCCCGGCGTACAATGGAAACAAAGCCTTAGGGGTAAAACAGAGTGTCCCCGTTTTTTTTAGAAGACCTGTCTTAGGTGTTAATAGGATGCAATGTGCTCATTGTAATACAATATATATAGTAATAAATATCTATTCCTAATATTTATTGCAAAAAAAACTTTTATTGGTATCTCTTTTACACTCTATGGTACCATACCGACTTTAAATGCGTACATAAGAACAATTTTCCTACAACGTACTGCCAATATTTGTTGTCTAAATAGATGTTTTGCTTATTCTCGGTAGACAAATCTCAAACCAGCAGTGAGCCAATTTCGAGCAAATATCACATAGCCAATTCGCTATCATTCTGGCAAGAAATTAGTGTAATGGAAAGGAAAAAAATAGAAAACTGAAATTAATTTTCATACACAGGCAAACACATTCCAACATACCAAATTAGAAGCAAAAGTTAAAGAATAATATGACACATATGAGAATATTGAGAAGTTGTTTGCATCATAAAGCATTATATTACATTGACAGTCAATGTCATATAATGAGGTACAAGTAAACATTAACCGTGTGCTCATTTACTTAAACAAACTCCAAAATGCATAAAACATGGAAAATGCAGCACAAAATTGTAATTGAGAGATAAAAAGGTGTAGAAACATTTATCATTTATCAAACACGAAGACTTGATAGGTATAATCCAATATAAAATATATAAAAATATTGGACAATGTATGCTTCATAAAATATCTTTGTTCCATATATCCCCTATATATCCCTATATATCATCTATATAGATTGTACATAAAGAATCATGCAAGTTTTATAGTCAATCATTTGTAGCCTCCATTTTATGCATTGCTATAGGAGAGGGTTACTTAGCAGGACTGCTGAAGGCTGCCATGAGTGTGACTCCACAAAGGAATTAAAATTTTCAAAAATAAAGCGGTATGACATCTGGCAAGGCCATTGTATGAAGCATAGAGATGGTCAAGCTTGTTTTAATTACGTTTATATGGGAGTTTTTCGCAAAGCTCCTGAACAAGGTATTACCACCA
Source organism: Ptychadena robeensis (assembly GCA_036250615.1). Lineage (NCBI taxonomy): Eukaryota > Metazoa > Chordata > Amphibia > Anura > Ptychadenidae > Ptychadena > Ptychadena robeensis. Next base: position 127,250,104 of record CM070033.1, read on the forward strand.
AAATTGTTTGAGATGTAGAGAAGGGTTGTGGAAGCATTACAAAAAAAATATTGTTCTAGCGTATGTAGTGTTTGCAAAAGTTTAAGTTCACAGTTAAGTTGACATTTTTTCTCAAATGTAATTAACTCTCAAAGTCACTTAGGGCGCCTCATATACCTTAAGATCTCTGTCAGATTTCCTTTAGATCTCTTTTTGTTTTACCAAAACCATGTAATATGAGGGACTTTCTAAACAATGAAGTCTTCCTGTGTTCAATCGCAGAGTACCATATACTACATAGTTGTTGGTAGATCAAAAGGATATCTGACAGAGAGATCTAAAGGTGTATGGCCAGCTTTAGTCAAAATTTTGTAAAATAAATTGACCTGGGAAAAAAGAGATGGTCATTTTTTTTCACAAAACGTATGCAAAAAACTGCATATGCTAAAAGAATACTTTTTGTAATGTTTCCACAACCCTTTTCTGCACCTCCTGCAATTTTGGTAAGGATACCTTTATCACAAGTTTTTCAAATAAAGGTGGGAATACACGGGTCGATTTTTTTGTTCCATAGATTCAAAAAGATAGATTTTTATTCGTGCAACATTGAACAAAAGTGAATAATATCAAACAAAAAGTCTTTCGGAAGCTGATCGGACATGTTGGAAAATTTTCATCTATCTTCTTAATAACGAATGTAAATCAAATGTACCATAAATTTTTGTTCGATTATAATAAATTTGAATGAAGCTATTTCTTGTTCAAAAGTCGAACGAAAATTAAATTGAGAACAGTCGAACGAATTTTCATTCGGAACAAGAGTCGAACGAAAATACAGTGTATATATATTCGATGTAGGCACAATCGATATTTAATCAAAATATCAAACATCCTGATCGAATCTTTTGTCTATTGTGCAAAAATCTATATGTTTATTTCTGCCTTAACTCCTAAAAAAAACAAATAAAAATTACACGACCATCACTAATGAAGCACTTTTCTGAAAGGTATCCTTTGTAGATTTTTATATTTATCAACATAAGTATAACCAAATGACACTGAAGCTTTCATGTGATTAGGGAATTGTTCGATACCGATCGAAATATCGATTGTAAAGTGACCGGATGTGATCGGTTGTACAACAATAAAACTAAAAATTTTAGCATTTTGTTTGTTGGTTGGCTCGATTGTATTCAATGAACACATTTATATTTAACTCTTTTCAGTGTTTTTTGCTCAAAACAAAAAGGGGCGTTTTTGGCCGCATTCCGATTGTATTCGAACCTCCCATGTGGTACTACTTTTTATTCACTTACGATCGGTGTTTGATGAAAAGGTCAAGATCTAAAATCAAATCGAAGATCAATCATGCTAAAAACCTTTGCCATTTGTACACACTGCCCTCACCCTACCACTGTCAGCCAATCAGAAGGCGGGGTAGGAACAATCTGGAAAATAACCTATGGGGGACTGACTGCAGAAAGACACACACAAGCACTCTACTTACTATCTCCCTGTCTGTGTTTGTCTCTATGTGAAACCTGTGTACCTCCCATTAAACAAGCCATGCTGTGTTAAACAAGACTTAATTCGGGGATAAAACACATCACACATTTAAAGGCTTGTAAATTCTGGCATGTATACCATGTATACTTTTGTCTAGAATTCAGGCTAAAAACCTAGGCTAAACAGGATTTTTTGTATTTTTAGTGAATATATTGATTCAATTAAAAAGTAATTTTTATATATATATAATGTTGGAGTTTGTTTTTCTTATTTTTTTTATTTTAATGAACGTATTCAACAAAATAGATGACGTATATTAACAGGTTTCGCACATGAGTATAAACTGTGTTAGTTTTTTATCTGTAATGTCAAAGTATTTTTTTTAATGCTCTTGCCATCTGAGGTGCAAAATAGAGCATCAGTAAAAGGGTTAAAGTTCTCACACTGAATTAGATCATGCCTTCTCACAGCTTCATGTTCTCTCCATATATTGTCACCCTGCTAGTATTTCCATCCTACTTTGTATTTTGCTGGTGACATATAGGACTGTCTTGGTATAAATTGGTGTCAAAACACAGTTATGAATAAACTAATGTGGTCAGGTCTAGAAAGAAAGCAATATCAAGCAGTAGATTTTTCATCCAAGAGTATATGTGAATTTGTGGTTGAGTGTTAAGGCAAATTTATGAGTCCACTGGCTGTTGACAGAACAAGAATGATCTATATCCATGTGCCAGCCATAAATTGTTCAACCCATTGTAAAACTGCCAAAGAAAAAAGTCTAGAATATCCAATAGTGTGATGCATAAAGCAATCTCTATTTAGTGAAATGACTGCAACAAACATTATCTCACAATCCAGAGAATTTTATGTTTATTTCATTTGTTTTATGGAGGTGTTGACAGCCGTGCATTAAGAGAAAAAAACAAACAAACCATAGCTCACAATGTACAGTGATATAGATGTGTTTTGCCTATAATTATATTATGCAATTTACTCCATACCTAGAACAACTGGCAGAACTATTACTGATTTATTTTTATTATATCACAGAAAAGTAGATGAAAAACAGACTGGGCATTTTTTTTGTTTGCTGAAGAATAGTTTTTTCATACTGTTTAACTATTTCATTATTATTGTATTTCATAATGTTTTTAAATTTTTTGTACTGTTGGACTCCTTTAACATCACTTCCAATCTACACTTTATGGTCATAAATTCATAGACAAGATTGCAGTTAAAAGAATACTTTATTTCCTAATCCAAATCCAAGTATATAGAAGGTCCGCACACCAGAATAAAAAATCCAAAATCTTTATTTTTCTAATTCCATAACTGAAGGGAGTTTTGTATTGTGTGCAATCTGGATTTTTTGGTGGTTTCCAGAAAAAATAAGGCTGTTGGAGGAGCCTGTTAGTTTGTGTACAAGATCTTTATTCTATAAACATCAACGTGTTTCGTGGTGCCTCAGACCACGTCTTCAAGGTGGCACAATTTGTGGGTAGTCTTCTGCCTTTTTAAGATTAGATCAGGAAACTGTGCTCTATTAAGTGCTGTGCCTGGCCTCCTTTTAGAGTCAGAGGTGGGTGGTACTTATGTATCTTGTGTGCTGCTTTTTGGAATGAGAAAAATAAAGATTTAGCATTTTTAATTCCAGTGTGCGGACCTTCAATATACTTGGATTGGGACTGAGCTTTGGAGATGTGGCATTAGGAGTCCAGTACCTGGAATTTCCAAGTAGAGTGAAAACACCTGCCAGAGAGGGAGTTTGTGTGGATTATGTTGTGGCGAGCGGAGAGTGTGGGTCAAAAACTACTTTTCTCTTTGGATTTACTTTTTTTTCCTAACTGAAGAAAATGTTCCAGATGTCTCAGATATTATACAATTAGTATAATTCTGTTTTTGAGACATAATACACAACAATACAACTATTTGGTCTTGACTGAGAAGAAATGAGTGTGTATGGTTAGTCAGTGGATATAGTGATCAAAGTTTGGAAGAGTTATTGGGATAGTTTACATAGATATAAGAAGTCCATGCATAAAAGTTTATCTTTTATAAATATTCATGTCCTATAGTCAATCCTTATAACATGGTGCATATATGTTAGTCTCAAAAACAGAATTGTATTAAGCCAGAAGAAGGGATCTGAGACATCCCAAAAGTTTGCTTCTTTAATGATTTCAGTTGGCCAAGAGAAATGATAGACAATTGTGAGTTTCTTACATTGTAACAGTTTGGGACAGACTCTTTTCTATTCCATATAACATATATGAAATCACCTTCAAGGTTTTGTTACGATTGTGACTTTCTCGAATAAACTTGTTAAAAGTTAAAGCACTCATTAAGCAGCCCATACACGGGTCAGATTTTCAATCAATCGACTTAAAACGAAAATTTTTTTAGTCGATTGATTGAAAATTGAGTTTTGCCCACCTGGTTAAATCGACTTAATCCAATCAAAATTGAGTGAAAATTCAGTCTTTATTTGATCGGACTGGATGGTAAATTTTGATCGGTCGATTGAAAATTGGTTCGGTATTTTAAGAACCAAGTGTGGTCAACCAATTTTTGATCGATTTTTTTCTACCTATTCTACGTCACTTCTGATTGAAATTTTAATCGGACTATTTTGGATCGATTGTTATGTCGATTGGAAAAAAAATCGATCAAAAATCTTGTACTACATATGGCCCATGATACAATCGATACAATTTTATACCGACTAAAAAATGTATCGTTTTAAGTCGATTGATTGAAAATCTGGCCCGTGTATGGGCTGCTTAAGTATGTGTATTTGACTGCCTTCAAAATCCCCGAGCTGCCAATAAGTCCTTACCTACAGGACTGGGCAGAACATTTGTTTCTCTTTTGTGTTGTTCCTAATGACTGTATACACTTTAAAAATCAATTAGTAAGTCCTAGTCTATGATTCCCTAGAAGTCTTTCATCCCTTTTACTGTGGTTACTTTGCCATTCTTTGCTACAATTGTCACTTTCATGAATACACTTGTTAACATTTTAATCAATCATTGGTATGCGTATTAGAATGCCTTAAAATCCCTGAGCTGCCAATCTGCCAATATATCTTAACCTACAGGACTGGGCAGAACATTTGTTTCTCTTTTGTGTTGTTAATATTTTAGGTTGGGATGTGGCATCTTCCAATACAGGATTGACAAGAGTCTTATCAAGTGTAAACAGTCATTAGATTTACATGAAGTACACCGTCCAATATGTTTATATACATTTATATTACAAACAGCAAGTCAATTCTTCTAGTGAAAGGAAAGAAAATAATTAAGTCAAGTTAAAATCTCTTTCTAGTTCTGTATAGAAAATACAACGATTAATAGTCAGTTTTTTCTTCTGTCTGGAGGCATCCAGAGGTATTTTCCCCTCACATTTTAAATTGCAGACAATTGTGTAAATACTTGCTGCTTTGGAGTCCTAAAGCAGCTCTTTTTGTCTTGACCTTATCTTATGTAGTGCTAGACATATTACCATGCCCACTTCCATAGTTATTAGTAACTTCTGCAGTCTTACATCTAAGGTAGTCTACTTTTTGGGGGAAACCAATTACCTAACATTACAGAGCAGACAGTTGTCAAAACAGAGAGATTCTGGGGCCCTTGAACTGCATGGCTAGAGAGCTTGCCAGTGAGCCACCATGTCACCAAGGAAAGCCCCCTATATAAGGAACCTTACACTTTGTTAATACAAATTTTTTACTTCTTTGGCATTGACATGATTTTAATGAACAAGCACATTGAACATAATGATATGAATATGGTTAACATCCATTTCCAAACGTGTAGAAATACACATATGTGTGAAGAAGTCCTCAAGGTGGGCATACTTGGTTCGATTCTTTATTTAATTTTACATAAGATACAATTGTATAAAAGCATATTACATTATGATGGTTTTTACCACCACATAATGTAATATATTCAAAACAGATTGATTTAATTTCCTTAGACCTGTGCACTCCATAGTACCAATCCATTTTTAATACCTAGAAAACCTGTCAGATACTTGAACAATTGTCTGAAATTTACCAACATGTCTTATCACTGCTTGATCAATTTTATGTTAGATTTTGATCCAAAAAAGGAATCGTTTTTGAAATACATAGTTTTTTGAGTCATTTAAATGGAAAAATTTAACCGCGCATGCTCACCTTAAAGCTAGTCATACACAGATTGACTTTAATTTGCACAATTGATCCTAGGTTTGATTTACTTGTGCAATTTAAATATGAACTGTCAGTCTAACATCGATCGATTGTCCCACAACATAGTGTGATGGATTTAAAACCGATCGATTTCTTTCCTTAGATCTGTGCACATGCTACACAGTACCATCGCATACAAATCGTTTGAAATAGCTAGAGCACCTGTCAGATACTTGTATGATCATCTGAAATTTACCAGCATGTCTGATCACGGCTCGAGTGATTGCCATCACTTTTGGTCAATCGTAACAGGTATGCAGGAATTGATTTCCGTTCGATCGCATGTCTGGTTATGCTGCCATCACAAATATTGGGACCCAAATGATTATATTAAATATGCAAACCCTAATCTTGTATGTTTTAATTCAGAATTCCTTGTTCACTGATCAATTTTTCTATCACAAAGGTAAGCTGATTGCCACATACAGAAGTAGTAAAGCTGAATTTCTACAGCTGATACAAGGCATGCTTCTACTTACAGTTGTCTTTTCCAGGCAGTGCAGCAGGTGGTGGTGTTGACTTTCTATCAGTGACGCTGATTTTCCGATGTGCGCCTCTTCTGCAGTGGAGTCCTAAATAAACAGAGCTTAGCATTAATACATTTAATAACACCACTGTCTCAGGACAGTTCTGTGATTTGTACAGCTATAGGTTACATCTGAGCTGAATATGTACGCCATAATCCATCCATTTAATCCTTTGTATCCAGTTTCTTCCTTGTAAACTGTAACAATCATCTGCTGCAATTTATGCGCACAATGCAGAACTACAGTAGACTGGTAGTTTTCTATTATCTGACTGATATCACAGTGATCATTATAAAAAGCAGTATAACATTGGAGTGTTAGTTGTACAAACCAATTTTTCTCTTAATGGTAAGAAATACACATGTTTGTCTGCTATTATTAGTTTTTAATGTGATACTGTGTCTATCTTAAAACTCAAATATAGGCTGAAAACACCAAAAATGTAGGGGGCATAACCACAGACCATGTGGCTTCAAATTGAAGAGTTTAAAGGGGGCAAAGCTCTGGATAGGAAAAAGTAAGTATGAGTAAAGGGAACCCAATTTAACATTACATTTCGAGCTAAGAAATCTGCCCGCCAATGGCTCACCTTACTATCTTATACTATTGCAGTTTGCCAGCATAATCAGAATATCTTAAGGTAGCCATACACATTAATGGCATGCCCAATTTTTTGGCAGATTGATCATCGTGCACATTCCCGGCCGAAAATCTGGTGCACCCACCTGGAAAGATCGACCAGGAATATCCTGCAAGATCGTGCGGCGATCCAACATGTTAGCAGATTCCCAGCCGATCCCTATACTTTGGATGGGGAAGGGAGCTTGGTGCACATTGATGTCACCATGCTGTGATTGATCGTGGATCGATTGCACAGGAATATGTGTATGCCCAGCTTTAGGGTCTCCATACACAGTTTGATTTTGTAATAGATTTAAGCACAATTGAGCCTGAATTGAATCTGTTTCATCCAGCCTTTCCATTGATCCCCTTGAAGAAAGCTCAATCACACAGGGAACCAAGCTGTTGGTAAATCCCTGTTCGATTATCAACGATTGCCATTAATTTGGATGGGGTCCAAGGGCAGCCACAGTAGTGCTGCGGCTCATATTGGGCCAGCTTGTCCGCAGCTTGATGATGTTATGGTGCCACATTTAGGCTTCCTCAATCTGGAGGAAAGTCAAGCTTGTCAAGCCACGGGTGTGTGTCTGGCTTTAGATTCTTTTACACTGTGTCCTTAAGTACTCAGTACTTACATTTATACGCTTTTGTTTCAACTTAAAGTAAGTGCATTGGAACTGCAAATGCAAGTACAGCCAAAATGCATTTTGCAGTGTGTTTTAGGGGATACTTACCGCTAAATGGCGCACACTAGTTTGAGTGGTAGACAGGTTTCCCATATTTCTCAAAGAAGGAAGACCTGCATTAGAAGCTTAGATCAGGGGTTTACTATCCAAAAGAGCCATTTTCTCCCTCTTTTGTTACAGAAAAATAGTCTGGAGCCACAAGACATAACCCATTCACACTTGCACTTATGCATACAACTCGAGCTACACTTGTATGGGAAGATTTGACCCAGCACATGTGGTTTGTACTGTGCAACATCTGCACTAGTGCTAATATGTGCAATGCCAATACACAACACAGCACAAACAGTGCAAAAGGATATAAAATGTGACCCTCTTCTACAATGTTTCCAGCTCCCTGACACACACATTCCCTGTTTATTTTCTTCCATGGGAGGGAGGAGTGCAAGGGCAACTGCTTCTATAGCCAGTAATCTTGGCTGCTGGCACACTTTCTCTTCCTTTCAGAGTGTATGCACTGATGGGAGGATTTTTGGCAGCCACAATAGGGAGGCTGAAGAGCCACATGTGGCTACCAAGGGGCACACAGTCTATGGAAATACATTTGCAACATACACTTTTCAGGTGATTGCCCAATGAAGCAGTGATCCACATCCTTACCCCAACACCACCCACACAATCTACAACTGCTGCACACAGCAGCATGGGTGCAATTTAAAACTGCTGAAAGCTGAAAATCGGGAATAAATACAATGGAAGGTGAAATGGCTCCTCAATATCTGTTTCAACAGGGTAGCTAGCAGTTGGCCAGATGTTTAGCTTTCATGGGCCTTTGCAACAAGGCAAAAATAAATGAGAACAAAATAGACAAACAATATTAGATGTATTTACTACAGACCAGCACATAGACCTGTTAAAGGTATCTTTAATTTAGTCTTCTATGCACAATGTCCATTAATGATTTGATTCTCCAACACAAGTTTGCCTTCCACTCAGGCTGTGTAACTATTCTACTATAGTGTACTTCAGAATGCTCTAGTATCCCCGGCAGGATTTTCAAGTCTGATGATTGCAGAGTGGCTGAAAGCTTGTCCTGTAGCGAAGATTGCTGCAGGTGAAAGACCATTAGAGTTACACAATGGTCTGTATATTTGATCATTCATAATAAAGAAGTTGGTAAACTGAATCATGCAACTACCTTTAAGGCGCCACAAAAAAAAAGCCAAAACTAGATTTTCTAAAATTGCAAGTAATGGATTTAAATATATAATTTCCTATGTACATTAACGCACTTTTAAAAGAATCACTCACAAACATTTTACTTATCTCTGAAAAGGCTAATGTAGAGTGGACCTGTGTCCAGACTTATCATATGTTTAGTTTCGGATTTACAAATTCTGAACGAGTAGAAGAGCACTTTAAAAAAAAACCTTCACCCCCACTCTCTGATGAAATTTCACATTTAACTGAAAGGTTATCTACAATTAAGGCCAAAATGATTAGCTTCCATTATGAAATTAGACAACACTCTTTATTTCTCTATGGAAATTAACATTAACAAGTGTCCAATATATTGAATTAGCATTTTTTATTGATACACCAAGTTATAACAAGAAAGGGTAAAAATTTGACATCCATAATTATTTGCTCCCTGGCCATTGATAGTCAACAGTGTACCGTTTCTGAGCCACAACTGACAACAATCTCTTAAAGTAGCTCTTTACTAGGTTGGCACAGGTTTTCTTCTATTCCAAATGGTCCAAATTGCATAGTTTTCAAGCATGGATGTTCACCTTGCGCACCGGCCACAGATTCTCAATAGGATTGAGGTCTGGGTTCTATGCTCTGGGCTCTTTTGGTATGCTTGAGGAACTGTTGGACTAATTTCTATGTATGTTTTGGGTCATTGTCTTGTTGGAAGACCCAGCAATGACCTAAGCCTAGACTATTAGCATTTTCAATGGACGAAGTTGAACACTAATGCTGGACAATGCAGGGAGCTGTCTTAAAAAGCAATACAATGCAAAGTGACGCAGAAGCTTCAATGTGTACTGTTGCATTGATTATAAATTTTTATGATATAAAAGTTTTTAAATGATCAAAATACCAGACTTTGACATGAGTCAGATGCAGGAGTTTGACGCTAGTGGAGACTTTTTACACAGTATGTGCTGCCATGTGCATGCATTGCACGGTTATACAGTGGTATGGCAAAGGATCCATATATTTACGTGCTTCTTGCTGTATTTGGTGTTCCTATGTCAACAGGCCCACATACCCACATTTCTTAGGAATGGTGTGTGCAGTGGTTTGACTGTGATGTACATGGCACTCAACATGTGAATGTAGGTCCCCTACACACACACAGACAGAAAACAAAAATGGCTTTTACTTACTGGTTAAGATTGGTAGCTATAACAAAGTCTCTGGTTCAGATTGTTGTCATGGGACAAGCTGATGCAACTGTCCTAATTTAAAGCCAAACTTCCACTTGAACTTTTTATTCTCCATTTGATTCAATTTAAGAAGCAATTTAAAAGCTGTTTATTGCTGCATATGCCTCCATTTAAAAGATGGCAACATTTATGTGGTGAAGGAAATAAGGGATGGTCTCTCCATTCAAACCTATCAGTTGTACACATGTTGACATGCATTTCATGTGAACCTGCCCACTAAATATAATGTGCATTAACATACATTGCCAATGTGGATTAACTGGGAAAGAAGTAGCATTGAGTAGCATTGTACACGTAGGCCTGGTTCCCATCTACGAGTTTTTACATGCAGGTTGAGTATGTCCAAAAACATTGTGTCCAATGTTTACATGAAAATGCATATCATTGGACATAATGTGGACAGATGTTAACAAGATCCAAGGCTGGATACACACCTAAACCTTGTGTTGTTTCATGTGTTGTGCTAAGTTCATACAACACAGTGTGTTGATTTATCTCCAAGGCTGCTAGTAGAGTTACTAGTTGTTTTGTGCTAAAATGCATTACACTGGGTACGTGCATTTGCTCTACTGCCATTTATTTCATGTTGTGTTGACAAAGTGCTTTTATGGACTTTGCCAGCCAAAACATTAACAGCATAAATCACATATTCAACTAGCTCCAAATGGGCAAAAATATTAATTAGTTTGTGCTCGTCCAATAAAACCTAATAAACCCACAGAGTAAATACATTGGCAAATATATGATTGTTGTAATACACATAACCATTTACAATGTTTGTGATTACTTTTCAACGCAAGTGCACGGCCAATACAAAAAAAAAGGCAAACTGAATGCCAAAGCAGGGGAACAAAATAATTGTCTGATGGACGGAGTAGAGGAAATAAAAAGCATACAGGAGAGGTTCCACGCTGCTGCTGAGCCAGTTAGCAAAATTGGACAGAAAATACCTTTATAAAAAATCAAACTGTATCACATTGTCCCCATGATAAGCATTGCTAATCTCTAGCAAGTTCAATTCCTACACCTATATGATGGATGTTTGATGAAGATAATGAAAAAGCAAAATGCATTGTCTTTCAATCGTCACGTTTTTGCGCACCAATGATGAGGCGCCATTCCGCAGCTTCAAAACAGAACCGCGTGCGCACCTCTCAGATTACTCAGAGTGGACACTGTCCTATTCAGCACAATGCGAAGTGTCCTCTCTGCGTCTTTCTACCTACTGCAGACATGCGTCCACTGTAGGGAAAAAACAGCAGTGGACACAAGCCCTAAGGGTTAAGTGTTCAGTCGTTAGAGCTCCCTCTGCTTGGATGCCTATGGTGTTTTCTAAGCTGCTTCTTCCATGTGTTTGCCTTCAGCTTACTTGTTTGTTGATGGTTCCTGACTTTTGGCTCACCTCTCAACCATCTGCACTTCATCTGGGTACCTCACCAGACTTCCCAGTTCCAGACTCCTGGCTTGTCCTACAGATTCCCCCTACCTCTTTAACCTCGGCCCTGCGTCTTGGTATCTCATTAGCTGCCAGTTTGCACAGGTGCATCCAAGAACCGCAACCTGGAGGCCATTGGCAGCAAAGCCCATCACTACTTGCTTGGTGCTCTGGTGAACACCAGGCAGTCCCTTAGACTCTGTGCCCTGGCTTGCACCTTTGCAAACTGCAAGTTTGTCCAGTGGGTCTACATCGTTGTTTTACCGATGTCACCAGGCGTGTCATCCTCGCTCTGGCGTCACCCGCTGTGACACTTGTATTCTGTAATATGGGGACTTCATAAAATGAGGACTCCATCCATGTGGGGGTGAAAATTATGTAATTTAATAATAATAATACTTATAATTAGATATATCTTTTTGAAACAACATATGACTAGAATGTGCACCTTGAAGCCCAATTTGTAAATGACCTATAAATTAAATTTAATAATCAATATTACCTCCTGAGATTGTATACTGCCAGGACTGCTGCCCGGGCATATTGACACTCTGGGGCATCAGTACATCGCGCTGCCCTCAGTGTGCGCCCGCTGACGTGATGGCAGAGAGCCATTTAGGCAAGCCACTCACTTGGATGACCACACTAGACCATAAGGGATGTAGATAATGGTGCAGTCTGTGACCTATCCACTGGAAACCTACTTTTACTTGTGTTACTTAGGCTTGTTTGACAGGCCCTTTGTATTACCACACACTCTTTTCTTTTGACAGGCTTGAAGGTCTATGTTTAGTGGCTCTCTGTTCCCTACTGAAATCCCAGATGTGGTCGTTTTTGCTTTTACTCCCATTAACTGTCATCACCTCTCACTATCCCTGTATGACATACAACTGATCCATGTTTTCAGTTAAAGAACCTCCTGAAGAAATTCACGAAACACGCGTTGGGGTTGAACCTACACATCATTGGATACCTCATCTCCATTTTTTTATGTACAAGAGATCACTCTGGTGTCAGCAAATGCATATGTGATTGTGTGATGACTTTTGGAATTTTATTGTGACTATTAAATGTGAACTTTTATGAATCCACTGTATTTCACTTATTCTGTGAATCTTGGCCCTTAAAGTCCCCATGCCCCTGTTGTATCAGGGGGTAAAATGTTGATGATAGGTAGAGATGGTCGAATTTTTCAACTTGCTAACTTTATGAGCTTATTGCAAAGCCTCTGAACATGGTATTATCACTTAAATTGCTGGAGATGTTGAGGGTTGTGGGAACATTTGAAAAAAAAAAAAGTTATGCTCTAGCACATGTAGTTTTTGCATAAATTAAGTTCAAAATCTAAGTCGAAATATGGATTTTTAAAATTTTTACATGATTTTGAAGGTAATTTGCGCAAAAACTATTTGTGTTAGAGACATACTTATTTCTTTGTAGTACACCCCCAACCCTACTCTACATCTCCAGTAGGTTTGGTGATGATACCATGCTCAGGAGCTTTGCAATTAAGTTGAAATCATCAAAATGGTAAAATTTTTTTAAAAAATTCGACCATCTCTAATGATAGGTTTATCCCTTCATCTGTTCTCTTATAAATCCGAATTCAATATCCACTTTTTCTATGGGCAGGGGTTGATGCTTGTAGTTGTATAATGTCCTTATATGAGATTGTAAGCATGACCCCAGGTTAACAGGTGACACCCAGGCTTGTTCTGAAGACGGGATAACTGCTAATTCCAAACGTTCGCAGGCTTTACACCCCCTGAGCTGCAGCAACCCCCCCCCCTCCCATTCCCGGCCATTCAGCTTTATTAATAAAGTAAATGCTGTATACAAACCTGTGCTGAATGTTATAATGGAATGTCCAAATACATGCTTCTCTATATACTCATATATACTAATTTCACTATCCTTGAGCCAAGGGACAGGGTATAGTCAATGGGACATAAAATATCACAAAACAGCGTTGAAACAAATGGCTGAGACTCTAACCCAGGTGGATAGATGCTGATGCTGGATAGATGCTGAATGCTGCGGTCTTTAGAGGAGACTCCTAGCCCAGTAGGGAAGTGACACTTACATGGCAAAGATGATCTTTTCAGACCTTGATTCCTGGATTTAGGCCTTGCTACCACAGGAAGATGACATAGGAACTTACACCAGGTGGTAAAACTGGCAAAATGCCTATGGCCCTACCTATGAATTATATTTATACCCTGTATGATGCGTAGGCACCTCCCTTGGGCTGAAATCACACTGTACACACACAGTTTTTCTAATAACTTTCATTACACTATCATCATCATCATTATTATTTGCCTATTATAAAATACATTTTATTTTGGAGTATAGCTTAAAATAGTCAATGGATACAAATACATTACATGCCAGAGAGCACTAGTTCTTCTTTAGCCAATTATCTTACATCAGAATTGCAAATTCTAAACTCTTATCAACGAAGAGAAAATCAGATATTATCGGCCCCTTAGATAATATAGGTCTGTACGACACAAAGACAGTGACATTTTGGTATTATCTATGTTTTCCTATGATCAAGCTCTCATCATCTATGATGCAGAAGAAATCCAACAAGGTCTCTTCCATGATAAGCATCCTCCACTTCTGCACAAAATACATTCTTATCTTTTAACTAAAGAAATGCTAGAGATGGAATTGGCTACATCTATTGCTGGAGTGGAAAGGCCTTACTGACAGTTAAAAAAAAAAAATCACAAACAGGTTCTCTAAATTGTACACGCGGCTCTCTAAAATCCTCGGTTCTATTTCTTTTTTTATTCAACCTCGCTTTACCTTTCATCTTAATCAAGTTCAATTTAAATGCACAACTACTTGGCAAGAATAATAGCACTGACATTTCTTATGGACTTTAAACTTTCTTTCTGAATTGCTGACCATTTTATTCTAACGCCTTTGCAGGTCTCAGGAAATATGTTGGATTTCAGTCTACTAAAAAGAACAGGGTGATGGCTTCACTTCAGAATTCTAATGTGAAGGTTAGTGTAATTGCTGGAACTGTGCATGTTACGGAGATCAGATGGAAAGTGTGAAATAAAAAATGCTACAGTTCTCAAAATACAAAAGGCCTAAAGACTGCAGGTGGCCAATGCTCTACCTATACAACGCTACTGATTATAAATTAGGTATGTAAGGTTTGTGTCAAGTAAATAGACCAAGGTGGCTGCCCATGGCAACCTCTCTGCTTTCAATGGGACTGAATCCCCCCGAGATTGTCAGTGAACACGGCTGTAATATTAGCTCAGTGTTAGGGCTGTTAGGTTAGTGGTTTGCTTCAGGGTTAATGATTACGTAGGGGGGTTTGGAGGCATTGGACAAGACACCTGCAAGTCTGAGCAGCAATCACTGTAGTTGAGTCAACTTGTCATGATGACGTCACTTAACACAGTAGGAAAACAAGTGTCCATCAAAATACAACTTTTATAACAGTTCTCTGTAACATTAACAGTCAACTTGACAATAAAACAAAACAAAAGGTAAATTTAAGTGCAAAACAGAAAGTGGGTACAGCTTAAATTACGTCAGCCAAGGCACACAGAATAAAGCCTGCCATACACACGCCGATGTGTGTAACAGACTAGTCCCGATATCTTTCCGGGAGGCTAACGTGATGACGTCATCACATTAGCCTCCCGTTGCATTATGGGGCCCCTTTAATCGGCCGGGCACCCTTTGTGTGCCGGCCATAAGCTGCAATGAAGACGCCGCTTCATTGCAGCTTATGATCTGTCGCCCCATGTGGGCACATGCCGATTAGCGGCCGATTTTTAACCTGACCGACGGCGCGAGCGCGCACGCCCGTCGGTCAGATAAAAAATCGGCCGCTTATCGGCATGTATATGGCAGGCATAAGTCAACTGTGGTTCACAAAAGAGCTCATTGTCATAATAAATAAAAATAAAACATTAACTGGCTTGCATGCTTCTCAAAAAGAGAGGGAATAACCCCCTGGGGGTCTGATTCAGTCCTGTTTTCTCTGCCAAGCGTGGTACAAAAATGAAACCACCCTGGCGATCCACTGAGATCCAGATTTCTGTACCAATAGAGGTACATAGGTTAATAAACTTTCAAAGTCAGATAGTGGAATATTCAAAATGAAATTCCATAATCTCTAGAAAAAAAATTCAGATTTGTCCACCATCCAAGATGTATACATTTCACCAGCCCAGTCCAGCTCGGAAATACGATGTCAGGAGGTTTTATTTACTATTTTAGTTTAAAGAAGCCTTTTCCTGTGGTTCATACGGCTTACAATGTAAGAATTTTACATTTAACAACATAAAAATAAAGAGTACAACGTTTTACATTTTGTAAGACATACCTGTATTTCCAGTGCCTCGTTGAGCAAGCCATTTCTTTTGCTGTGCATATAGGCAGAAGAACTTCCTGTCTTGGCCACCTTGATTCTTGCAAGCCTGGCTTTCTGTAGGACAGAATAGATAATGTTACCTTTGACCACAAATGTATAACCTACTTTGATTTAGAGACTTAACACATAAAAACTACATTAACATTAAGCCCCTTAAGTATACCCAGAAAGAGGGCACAGGCTTTCATATACAACTTACTTACACAATTACACAATTTTGCAACACAGACTATGCAGGTCCATTTCTATCACTTACTGAAAACACAATAGAATGGAAAAACATGGATAAAACATGATCAAATGAGCTCTCTGAAAGTCATTATATGGAATAACCTAATTGAGATATAATAACTTATAATGACCCCAAGAGAGCTGTTAACAAAAGGAAGTCCATTAAATTTCATCAAATATCACTAAAGAGAAAAATTATTGGCAACCACTGAGGGGAACATTTATCTGTTCTGTTGCACACCAAGGCAATATTTAACAGGAGCAATGACACAGATTGCATGAATATGAATAAGATATTCATATTCAGAGATGTTCCATGTACATGAGTTGAGCTAGGCTGACAATTAATCTTGATGCATTTTTGCTTCCTCATGAGATTTGATCATGATGTTAAGCCTTAATTCTTAAATATGTATGTAGCGAAGAGAAAAAAGGCCAAAAGACTTCCCTTTAACATGGCGGATCCATAGGAGGTCCATCATGGCCTCCCCATACATCCCCCATCCTATGACTCCGCCCATTGAGCGGAGCCTTTTGGCCACTTATCTTCGTGACATACATATTTAAGATTTTCTACCATGCTTTGGGTTGGGACAGGAGGATGGCTTTGGGAGACAATTTTCCATTCACTTTCCAGAAAATCAGCACCTCTCTAAGCCCTTGTTTCCACTAACGCAGCCGCCTGCGGTTGCCCACAGTGAGGATATAATCGTGCCCATGTTGTTCAATGGGCTAGTCCCCTGCCGCGGTCAGAGGGGCGGCGTGGTCCGCTGCCTAAAAAATTAGCTCACTGCGTTTGTGACCACAGGCCGCATCCATCTGCGGCTGGCCACCCCTGACTGGGGCCATAGAGGTGAATGGCCACAGATAAAAACCGATGCTGTTCTTAACGGCGGAAATCGTGCTGCCGGTGGCCATATAAGTGGGAACAAGCCCTAACTGGCTTAGAGCCTCATCTAATTTTTGTTATTGAACTTTTATAATGTTTGCAACTGTGTGTATCCTATTGACTGTACCCTATTTCTGGCCTACGTAGACTTTTTTATATTCCTGTCTAAAAGAGTACATATATACAATTTGAAGATTGTGTTTGTTTATTTATTACTGTAACATAGCTGAATATACAATGACTTTTTTAGAGCAAATTTTTCATAAATTCAGGTGATACCAGATGTTTTTTCCATGTTAATGTATTGAATCACATTTCTAAAAGCAATCTGATGAGCAGAGATGTGATGATTACAGAAATTTGAATCTGCAGAATATAGCTACAATACCCTATAATGTGCTGTAGAGAGCCGTATGTTATTTCAACTCAAAAATTAGAACCTGTTCATGGTAATAACCAGTATGATTTTTGTAGCTCAACTAAGCAGTGTAAGATAGTAATGAAAGCACTGGCACAACATTACCCAGATCCTGTATCATTGATTAAAAGAAACTGTAATGCTACCGTATAAAAGACCTGTCTGATGTGATCATTTATTTCTGTGCTTGAGATTAATACACTCTTCCCTATCTCTAGCTGAGTGGATCAGGCAACCATCATAGCACCCATCAAACGCTACCATTTCCTTTCAACCTAGATGATATTTTTTTGGATGCTTGCCAAGTACCTGTAATTTGCCTAATCAAATGAGTTGTATCTGCATTCATAGCAGCATCTCTCCTTCACTGTTCCATTGACTCACGAAAGGTAAATATGTGAGAATAGAGACTGTCATAATCATATCTGGACACAATTTAGAGTATAATATTTTGATGAGCTCCCGGAGAACTGTCCTCCTCTCTACCTAATTAATATTTTTAATTACGTTCAATTTCCAAATGTAGCAAAGTGTTGTAATTGTAGAGGAAAATATCACCGCTATCACAGTTCCAATCCTAGAATTAATGAGCACTTCATGAATGCTCTGCATTTGTATTGTGTGACACTTCTAGCTGCCAACCTGTAACATTTTATTCTGACTATCTGGCTCATATTAATTGGCAGAGGATGGACGATAAAATGTAGCCTTCAAAATACAATGCTGCGATACTACATGCCACTTATTGACTAGAAAGAAACAATTCCAACTGTAAAACTAGAAATTTCTATTTAAATGACTGGACTTTTTTTTCAAATGTGATACCCCAACATGCATATTAGACAAAAAAGAAACCAGCTTATGGGTTGGCATACCCAAAGCAAGAGGAAAAAAAATGACATTATTGAGTACAGTTTCTGATTTATGACTGGTCCCTTTATGTCAACTTGGTATCTATGTTCCAGTCCTGTGGAAATTGTTCTAGGATGGACATGCGGCATGCGGGCCATATCCAGCCCATTTTGTCTTTAACTGACAAAATGACTGACACAATGGCCCCCTGTTCCCTGCAATGAGAGGAGATAATGCCTAGAGCCATCAGAATATCACAATGAGACTGTAGGAACATCCCCATGGACTTATGAGTTACCTATGTCACTTAGCCATTACAGGCTCTTGGTCCAGGCCTTTTGTCAAATTTAACCTCCCTAGCGCTCTTGTGAGGTCCAGATTTCTGTACCAAAACTGGACCATAGATTTAAATGGAATTTTTTATGTTGTAGGCCTGTAACTTCTGTCCATAAAAGTGTCTAGTAGACATCCTAAATATATTAAGTTTGAAACACACAATTATGTATAAAAATACATTTAAAATAAATACTGTACATACATAAATAAATGCAATAAAAGGTATTATTTGAATAATAAATCTCTTAAATACTTCTGTTGTATGATAGATTTCAAAACAGTATGTATTTATATTTGTTTTTTCACTGGGGGGGGGGGTGATTTGTGGCGGTTGGTAGTTGTGGGTGGTGGAGGTAATCACCTTCCGTGCAGAAGCCTGCTCAGAAAATCAGAGCCACCAGAGCAGCACGGATTGGTAAGTTTGCACTGCCGATCTCCACTGGACGAACGCTGGATGGGCTGGGTGTTAAGAACCCATGGTAGTTCACAAGTAAAGAAGTTTGCCCACCCGTGTTGTAGAGGTTCATGTGCAAACCTCCCAGCATGCTACTGCTAGTACCAGTGAGAGTTCTAAGATAATAACCCTGGAAATAAAGCTTCCAGTAGTTCACCGTTGTCTCTGTGTTCGAAATTCATAGTGCATTTATTAACCTACAGGTAATATGAACAACAACAATTGGAGGAAGACTACAATAGGACTATTTGGATGGGATGTAGATCCAGTAACTGCTGCATGTCACAAACCAGTAGGTGTGAACCCACTGTGGCACAAGTCCTACCTCCTCAAAGGGTATTGTCTAAGTCAATCCAAATATTCTTCACAATACCCCTGAAGGTGACAATAGACTTTCCTGAGGGCAAAGGGTAGGCACACGGGCCAGCTAGTTCGGGGGGGGGGGGGGGGGGCGTCAGAGGACACCTGAAAAAGTATCAGATGCATAGGCGTAGTCAGTAAGCCTGGTCATAACCAAGGTGAGACAAGGCATAGTCACACAGCCGAACAAGGTATCAGAGTCTCAGAACACAGGCATGAATCAGGAACACAGATAGCAATCACGAGCCTTAACAGGACACAGGGACCTTGACACTAAAGCTAGCCATACACGCAGCGAGTGGCGGGCGATTTTGTCGCCGACCGATGGGCGTGCGCGCTTGGGGCCGTCGGTTGGCAGCAAGAACAGACATGTCCGATATTCTCTGGCCAATGCCGTTAGTTTTAATGAAGACCAGCGTCTTCATTGAAGCTAATGGCCAGCACACAAAGGGTGCCGGCCGACCTGCTCTGTCGACCCCCACTCGTGTGTGGGGGCCTTTAGTCCAGTGCTGAGAGGGAAATGTGCAGCAGATCCCAGAACACAGTAATCATCACTGAATACGACGTCCAGTACCGCAGCGCACGGCAGCCACTGTTACATTGCAGTCTTATAATAAACATGAGGAGGTGTCTCTTTCCATCATTATACAATTATATCTGGAATTGCGGTTTTGTGTGGATTAGCAATTTATATCTGCATTTGAAGTTGGCTCCTTATTTCCAGCATATCCATTAAATCTTGGTCAAAAAGGAAATCATTGCACAAATGAATGACACTAAGACCAGCCAGTACTGATAGGAGAAAATGAATGAGACATATCTTCTGTGTAAGTAACAGGTGCTAGGCATTTCTTAAGCTGGTCATGCACAGGTAAATTTTTCTGTTTCATTGACCTAAAAAATCAATTATCTTTTAACTGAATTTTGAAAGTTTTAGCCAATATAGGATTCAATAGCGATATAAGATTGACAGCCGATATTTAAATTGTGATCAGATTGACCTTTACTGTTACCTTTACTGTCATTCTAAATCTACAAGAGGGGGTTTCCACATCGAACATGGAGCACATTCACTTACCTGCTCGGTGGAGGCTGTGTTCTCACAGCGCTGAGCCGTTCCACCGATGAAAGGCTGAACGTAGTCGAGTACATTTAGCCTTTGCATCGGCAGATGTCTGAACACAGCATGCGCCGAGCAGGTAAAGTCTATGTGCTACGTCAGGATCCCTGCCAAGCAATGTGGAGGGGGTCCCAACGGATGTGGAAGCAAAGCCTAAGTGGCCAGCATTTCAGGACCATCATCAGAGTCTGTGATGTTGGGCATAATTTTGACGTAGGTTAAAGTCTGTAAAGCTATCTCTCATTGCACCTGTTGGATGAGGACTGTGGATTTACTTTACTGAGCTCAAGTTCTTGTTGGGTGGATAGTTAATGACGATGATCATAGACACTCTAGGATGCAGAATAAAAATGATTCAAAGTATATATGTTATATAAGGTTTTATAGTTAGTTAAAGAAGTGTTAAAATAAATAATTTAACTTTTTACTGAGGTCAGGTGTGGGCTGCAGCACTGCAACACTGATGATACAGACAAATGCCAAAGCACAGCATGAATGCTTAAACCATGGAGTGGGCATGAGAAGGAAAAATGAGTAATTGCTCTGCCTACAGGCTTTGTTACAGAAATACTGTATTCTTATTTCATGTTTATCCTAGAACATCTCCATATGCAACTGTAGTGCAGAGCAGTACTGGAAAGTATGCAGTTAAAACAAAAGAATATTGCTGTAATGAAACAGTGATAGCAATCACAACATTTGTCTGGGCAAATTTGTTCTTGAAAAAAAATCTCCAGAGTTCTAGGAAACAAGTGAAGTGTACATGTGGAATACATAGATATGGACTGATTTTCTGGCTACGCAGTTTGTTTATGTAATTGAATTATTCTTAATTTTGAAAGGGTTTCTTACTCTTTTTTTTAGCTCCTCAGGCAATCCAAATTGAGGTAGCCCTACCCTGCTGATTCTAATCTTAATCTTTTGAAAGTAAAGGTGGGTTTACACGTCAAGATTTTTTCGGCCGACAGATGGATGACGAGCGATTTTTTGGTTCGTT
>CM070033.1:127271715-127286302 GCA_036250615.1 Ptychadena robeensis
TCGGCCGCTAATCAGCATGTGCCCACATGGGGCGACATGTGGGCGTCTTCGGCGTCTTCATTGCAGCCTATCGGCCGGGCACACAAGGGGTGCCCGGCCGATTGAAGGGGCCCCATAATGCAACGGGAGGCTAACGTGATGACGTCATCATGTTAGCCTCCCGGAAAGATATTGGGACTAGTCTGCCTACACACATCGGCGTGTGTATGGCAGGCTTTATTGTGAATACACAGCGAATATATTTAAAGTATGAATTAAAGTATGCTGCAGTGAGTATACAGGTGTGTGTGTGTGTACAGTGTGCTGCAGTGACAACGCCCACAGAATACATCACTTCCTAGAAAAAAAATCTCGAAGATTTTTCATTCGTGTTTTCGACGATTATTTTCATTCGATATTTGCGTCGGTTGTACAAAAATCGAACAAAAATCTAATTACCTTCGATAAATGGACTAACGAAATCCGATAAAAAAAATCTAAAAAAAAAATCGAATCTGAAGTTGAACGAAACAAAAATCTTGACGTGTAAACCCACCTTAAGGGCATATTATGCTTGAACTTTTTTATGTCATGCCAATTCTTTGAAACCTTAATAAAAAAACCTATGCAGTGGTAGCCTAACATACACCCATTGATGCAGATAATTTATAACTTTGTACACCAGCTATTTGCCAGGTGAGGGACTTGGCAATGTCTTGTACAGCAGTCGGAAAACTTTTTCAGCACTCCTGCCTTCCATCTTCCCTCCATATGATGGAAGGAAGAAAGAGAAGCCAAGATCTCCACTGTCGTTCCTTGTTCTCATCTCCCCTCATGGGTCAGTGGATCTCCACTGTGGATCTCTACTATGGCTGCTTGCTCTTGCAGCTGCTTCTCCAGTCTTGATCTAGGCTGCTCTCTCTTCCTTTCTATGTGTATGAGCTTGTGGGAGGGAGAAGTCTGGAAAGTTGAGCCACAGCAAGAAGGCTGAAGTCAGATGTGGCCTTGGAGGCATAGGTTTGCCAACTCCAGGTGTAGTAAAATGTCTAGTACTGAAGGAAAACCTACAGCTTGGTATGTTGGGGAAACTCTAACTGGTTGGAAGGAACTCTGTTTATATATATTTTTAAGAACTGCCATTCTTGATCTGTGTTTGTCCAGTAATCACTAATTGTAAAGGTAGCCATACACAGGTCAATTTGTCAGCGATCAAGTGCCGATCGATTCCCAATCCAATCTTTCCAGGTAATCAGGAATCGGCAATTGATTGGATTGGGAATAAATGCAACACCACCTTGTGAATCTGATTTGTGGCTGATTTGAACATGAGACGATCTCCAAAATGGCCGATTCCACAAAATCCATCGATCGGAAAGGCTGCTGCATAGAGAGCTATGGGTCCACCAACGATCTGCGATTGCCAAACGATCGACCAAAACACCAACATATCGGTTCATTGTCCGATCCGATTTTTAGTCGATTCCGATTTTTTTGCCCGCTCGGGCAGGGTGAGCGTAACACGATTGATTTCCAATCGATTGCTGATCGAACTCGTGAACGCACGCAGTGATTGATTGGTCAAAAATCGTGTTGAAAATCGACCTGTGTATGGCTACCTTTAGGGGGGGGGTAAAAGACCTGGTATTTTCCATTTAAGTAGGGTGTGTGACATTTCCCTTTTACAATTTGGAGCTATCTCACATGGAATAAAGGGACTTAAGAAAAACTAGTTAGTCCTGAGGTGGAAGGGAACAGTGCAGAACTTTTGACCTGACTTAAGACTGAGAAATGACCCCCCCCCACCAAGAGGGAGATACTGGGATATTTATTCTCTGTAGAACTAAAAGGATACCTATATTAACCAGTTAATTAATGTGGTAGCACTATATCTCCCAGGGAGTTCCATCACCTCTAAATCCCCAGATACATGGATCGATTTTTTACCAAACGATCGCTCGGCGAATGATTGTTTGGAAGTCAAATGCAGAAACTCTTGTTTGATTGATCCCACTCAAAGAAAGGTCGATCGAACAGGGAACCAACATGACTGGGAATAGACTGGGGAAAGTGGTGGGCATCGATTCGCCAAACCTTTGACCAACGATTGTTTATCGATTCCTTGTGTCACCACACAGTGAGCAAAAGGGGGTCGATCACATGGGTATTATCCTGTGTGTGGCGGGGCTTAAGGATCTATCTAGAATATTTGAGGTTTCAACAAGTAAAGAGCTGAACCTCCATAATAATGTGGAAGAATTAAACCACAGTTTCACAAGATGCAACTTCAGTAAAGTTCTGTTTCATTCTTTTCTTGGAGTGAATTGCTACATATATATATAAAAGTTTACGAATGATATGACTGAATTCGGAGAAGATAAAGATAGGTATGCCCTGACTCCAATATTTAAGCTACCAACATCCAAATACTAAATGATTGAAAACAGAAGATGTGGCACCTTACCGGAAGCAGGGCTAAAGGCTCTGATCCCGGTCACTACGGACTTTAACGGTAGCTAATGTGCCTTGGGAACCTTGGGTTCGGAAGCCTCGATCAGAGACTGCTCTAAGCATTTATTGGGTTTCAACATTATGTGGAGTCTCACCATTACTCGCCTGCCTACTAGATACATGTGAAAAATTGCCTATTAGGCATTTATTGGGTTTAAACATTATGTGGAGTCTCACCGTGACTCGTCTGCCTACGAGATACATGTAAATAATTGCCTATTAGGCATTTATTGGGTTTCAACATTATGTGGAGTCTCACCGTGACTCGCCTGCCTACTAGATACATGTGAATAATTGCCTATTAGGTATAATTGGTGGCCAGATCTATCGAACAACTTCTGGACTCAAACAAATAACCCCCCGTTCCCCAGCAAGGGTGTATTTGGACCTCCCCCCATTTGGCGGTGACCGTACCAGACTCTCTCATGGGACACCCATAGGCTGGGACAAACGTATATTTGTTTCTTTTACCGTTTTCAAATATCATCTCCTGAAGAAGCGACAGGTGTTGCGAAACGCGCCGAGATCATGATATAGGATTTTGCTGTTCAATGTATATGAATGGACTATCAGAGAGTCTTTTGACCAATGTACATTACCGTTCTATACATGTTGTATAAATTTGACTTGATTTGTACGATTTACTGTTTTTGAATATTTCATTACATTAGCTACCGTCCGTAGTAACCGGGATCAGAGCCTTTAGCCCTGCTTCCGGTAAGGTGCCACATCTTCTGTTTTCAATGATATGACTGAATTGTTCTTATGAGTGACTGAAGGGATGACACATGTTTGTGGTGCTTGTATTCAGAAGGTACATGCAAGCAACTGTGTTTGAGATTGAGTTGTGGAGCACTGAGGGTTGAACTGTGATGTAGTCATGACCCTCTTCACTAAGCCGCCTCCTGCACTAACCTGGTAAAAACTTCAGTAAGGAGAATGTGAAACTACTGAGGGCCCCACGGAGTCTCTCTCAGGGCCCCACTGAGTCTCTATCTGATCACCCCATGGTCTAGCCAGAAAGTCTTGTCAGATCAGATACAGATGTGCATAGGCCTATAGTCTGAAATAGCGTAAAGAAGAATCTCGAAGAAAGTTGGTGCCTTTTACATAATGCTCTTAATTTTTAATTTTTTTATCAATTCTGTAACCTATAGTGTATGACACCTTAAGTCTAAATTCACATTGGGTCATTGAACCTGGAAACAGTGAAGCCTTACAGCAAATTGTTTGGCCAGTAAATGTTTAGAAATATTGCTCAGTGTATAGCTCTTTCCTGTATCGCTGTGTCTGACCTTTTAATGCACTCATGGTTTGAAATGGTCTCCTTCTGACTTTTATACATATTCTTAATTAAAATGTAGCATAGCAGCTTGCAGATGGGGGTCCCAGAAATGTTCTTTTAGCTCCAACAGCATTCAGTGTTATCCTATTTGCATTCCTGACCGAGGCTTCAGCTATTACATAGACTTTGTTTTCTTAGTTCACGAGGGATCTGGTGCTAATGTACTGAACTCTTACTCAACAGCTGTGTACAATTGCTGTTGGTGTTGGTTAATTTAGCAATTGGAGATTTAGCATAAATAATAACTAGAAGCAAGTTTTCTGTAAAAAAAAATAAATAAAAAAGAAGCCATGGGTAGGCTCAATAAGTCAGTCAGCTGTAAAACATCTTCTGAAACAACTATCAAAGCATTAATATCAAAGTGCTAAATCTCTAAATAACAGTAACTCAGCAGAAGTCAGGGGAAATAATTTTTCCTGTGTTTTGGCATCTAACATCTGTGTTTTTACTAGTTCACACTTGTGGGTCTATTTATAAATGTTTCAGATTCATACGACTTTCACACTTTTTTTTCTGGATTCAATTAAAACAACTGTGAACTCTGGAAAAGTTGTGAGTCTTGTGTTGAAAATGATTATAAAAAGGTGTGTCCGACTTTCTCTGTTATTCTTGTATTATCTATGCAATACCTATTGATACTCTTTAGCTATTTAGGTTTTTACATTAGGCTCCCTGGGGTTATGCCTGAAGCCAGTACGGGCGCAGTTTGATCTTTGATCAAACTTTGTCCTTGCCGGGATCGGGCATAATTGCCGGTTCTCCGTCAGCCTGCAGCCTTTCTGCATAGCCTCAGGCTCCCAGTGTTCTTCTGGCTCCCAGTGTTCTGCATCATCGTGAGGCCAAAGGGGGCAGGGGTTGGGGCCATAGACCTCCATTTTAATGGAGGGGGCGTTGCTTTTCCCAACACACATCGCTGGTGTCTAATTTACAGCAGCGTTGTGGGGGGAAGAGGGGAATCACGGTGAGTACACTGATTGCCTGTACAGCGGCTTTCTGTGCCATGAAAAATGGTGCGAAAACCGCGTAAAGCCCAGTAGGTTGATGCATGAGCAATGACACATCTGTACAAAATACTTTTTTTGCTTAATCCTTGTTATTTTGTTGGTTCTTGTTATGAAAAAAATAAATTCAATAAACATATTTACAAAAAGCTTAAAATCTTAAATTGCATCATACAGTATATCAGTGGTTTACAAACTTTCCTTGCAGGGCCCCCCTTATTATTAAGGAACATTATGAAGCCTCCCCTGCCCCATTCAATCACCCCCCCCCCCCCCCCAGGGAGGCCCATCCTCCAGTTTGGGAACAACTGCTGTATATTATATATATACCAGATGCCCAACCTGCGGCCCCTTTGGGCGTTTTTCAGCGGCCCCCCTCAGGCCCCTGAAACCTGGCTATTAATGCATAGGACATAGGAACTTCCCTGTCCACCGATCCCCAGCTGACTTATACTCGGCCAGGATCTTCTTAAAACGGGAAGAGGATGAGAGAGATTTGCTCATGCGCTGCCTGGGTAGCTGATTGCCTTTATGTGCACTACCATACTACAGTGTTACTTAATGCTTGAAGTAAAATTTAATACAAGTTGTGTTATTTAAAATTCGTTTGTGGCCCTCAACTCAGTTGCCCACCACTGATTTTATATATATATACATATATATATTGTATTGTATTTTGCACATTTGGTTCATTTTGCCAAAACTTTGGCAACTAGGCTTATTTCTGTGAGCATTTACATTCAAAGAACTGCACCTAAATGCAGCAAGGTAAGGGACAACACTACATACTTTGGACCACTGCATTCTGTATCTTTTAGTGTTGTGCATTTTCATAGGGGTATAGCATTTATATATATATCCCCTAGTTAAAATAAATCTAATGGCATATATATATTTTTTGTATTCTCCATTTTGTAGATTGTAGAGTGTTATGCAAGAGACCTCTCCTCTCTGATCTTCATCAGAGTCACACCACCAAGTCACACCAATAGCAAAAAAAAGTTTGCTTATAATAATACAACACAAACATTACACAGTGACTTGCAAAAGTTTTTCCACATTTTGTCACAATACAGGCACAAACATAAATCAATTTTATTGGAATCCCACGTGAAAGACCAATGCAAAGGGGTGTACACGTGAGAAGTGGAACGAAAATCATACATGATTCCAAACATTTTTTACAAATAAATAACTGAAAGTGGGGTGTCCGTAATTATTCAGCCCCCTTTGGTCTGAGTGCA
The DNA here is from genome assembly GCA_036250615.1 of Ptychadena robeensis. Classification (NCBI taxonomy): domain Eukaryota; kingdom Metazoa; phylum Chordata; class Amphibia; order Anura; family Ptychadenidae; genus Ptychadena; species Ptychadena robeensis. The sequence goes on from CM070033.1 coordinate 127,277,793, forward strand.
GTCAATTGCCCATAGACATTGCCTGATGAGTGCTAATGCCTAAATAGAGTGCACATGTGTGTAATCTCATATCAGTACAAATCCAGCTGCTCTGTGACGGTCTCAGAGGTTGTCTAAAAGAATATTGGGAGTAACAACACCATGAAGTCCAAAGAACACACCAGACAGGTCAGAGATAAAGTTATTGAGAAATGTAAAGCAGGGACACCAATTCCTGATTGTAGGTTTTCTGAGAGCTCTTTTCTGCGAGACATGGTTCACATCAGACAGATCTTTTTTGAAACCTGTTATACAAGCTGTAAACTGACTTTATATTGTATCAAAGTGTCATATCTTCAGTATTGTCCATTTAAAAGGTATTATAAACTTATTACCACAATGTCAGAGGTGTACTTTATGTAAACACGCTATACTAGTCTTGGGTACATGGATTCATTTAGGTCTTTTGGAGAGTTGGTCTGCAATTTTGTTTCTGTAACTTGCTTTCTCTGTACAATACAAAAAGTAAAGCCCCCCCATACACCTTACAATCTTTTCATACAATTGTACAATCAACTTTTGTTCTACCAAAACCATGTAATATGAGGATCTTTCTAATCCTTCCAATCACTATGTATTTTTATCCGGGAGGCCACTATACTACACAGTTGTTGGTAGATTTAATGGAGATTGTATAGATCGATCTTAAGGTGTATGGGGGGGGGGGCTTTAGGTTGTGTTTACACCATTTTTTGCTGTAAGGCCCCCTGGTTATAATGTGCAGCTATTGGACATATGGTAATATGTGTTGCCTAACCTGTGTAAAATGTGTAGGTGTGAACAGCCTAATAGTGGAATGTTGGTAGGAGTGACTAGCATGCTATGTAAAAGCTAAAAAGACCCCACTTTTCTATACATGCCTTTACTTTGCTATGGCATAAAAATATTTATGGCCCCTGAATTTGTAATTGAACTGCAATAACACAATTGAGGCCTAACAGATAATGTCATCTCATTATAATTAATCCATAGACCTATTAAATTATTCATTCATGCCTGATGGTGCTGAGATATAAATCTTTCCTCACTTTTATCCTTTACCCCTCCATCCCAATCCTTCTCTCATTCTTCTTTCTATACCAAAACTACAAAATCTATCACTCTTTATTTTTTTCATGATTCATCTTTATTTTAGGAAGCTGTACTACATTATTCATCTTCATATAGAGCGCATACTCTCGGCTCAATCATTAGAGTCATTTACTTTGATTAGGAACTACTGTGACTACCTCTTGTTTCCTTATCCTCTAAAGTATTATTTAACACATAAGAATTACTCTATGTTAATTGCTGGCTTATGTGTGAATATTCTATTACAAAATATCTTTGTTGTAGTATCTACAATAATTAGTAATTATTACTTTTACCTTCAGATTATATCCTACAAGCTTTCATAAATCAATAATAGCCTCTGTACAATGAAAAACCTTGCAAAACTCCTTGAGACCAGTTTCCTGACTGAATTTGCATTTGTATAACTAATATAAAAATAACCAGTTATGACAAACTAGTAATGTTAACAAGCAGATAGTATTTCAGAATACACACATATAAATTGTGTATTTTTTGGACCATAAGACAGTCCGTTGTATAGGGCTCACCCTATGCATCTGAACGTCTGATGGCCTGAACATACTTGCCTCTGACAGCTTCACTGGCCCGATGGCAGAGCTTCTGTATGTGAGCTGGTTTGCTTGAGCACACAGCTCACAGAAAGGAGAGACAGAGCCCTAGGAAAGATTTTCCACATACTGGCTGATTACACAGCGCTCGACTCTCTGTGTATGTGAGAGCCAGCAGTGTGAGTCCAGCTCTCACATACACAGACAGAGCCAAATCGGAACTCTTTCATCTGGCTCTGCAACTTCATTGCTTATGCTAGAAGGTTCCACTGACCTAAACAATGAACTACAGAGGTAAGATGTGTCTTCACTTCTTAAAGAAAGTTTGTCTTATTGTGCGAAAAATACGGTATTTTTATGTACCCTCAAAACAAAAAGAAAGTAGACCCTCTAAGTGTCTATAAAGGTTCTCATTAGTCCTGGTTATGATATATGTTACATTTATGAACTTGTCGACTAGTTGACTCAACAACGTCACAAGGACAGATCCTGAGAGGAGTTGACTAGTCATCTCTCTGGTGAGATGACCCTGGTCCCCATTCAAAGTAATGACAATCAAACATGGCTTTACCAACATGTTGGTTCCCTGTTTGTTTAAGCTTCCTTCATGCGGGATCGATCAATACAGCTCAAAGACAGGGTGGTGAATATCATTCAGGAATCAAATGAAAAATCGATGCATGTATGGGGACCCTTAGAGAAGCGCCAACTTAATCCCCTGTGCTGTCAGTGGCACAGACTGTGTATCAGTGTATGTATGTTTTTGGTGGGGATGGGAGGGAAGGTAAGACAAATTTTTCAGTTTGGGGTGACATCAGTAGCTGGACGCATGCTGGTGACAGTGGCATCTTGTGAACCTTGTGCAAATTTTTTCTAGAAATGGTGGAATTTCATTTTGGATATTCCAATATTTGACTGCAAATAATTAGCCTATGTACCTCTTTTGGTACAGAAATTTGGAATTTAGTGGACCACCAGGGGGTTAATCCCTCTCTTTTTTGAGAGGCGTTCAAGCCATTGTTATATGTATTTTATAATGGCAAGGTTCTCTTTTGTGAACCACAGATGCCTTGGCTGTCACAGTAAACTGTACCCATTTTCTGTTTTGCACTTACATTTACCAGGACATTTGAGTATAAGCCTATTTTTGTTTTATTGTCTTGTTGACTGCAAATTTTGTTTATTGTTGGACAAATGTCTGTGATTTGTGATGATGTCATTACAACTAGTCGACTACTAAACCAATCGATTTTTAAGTTGATCGACCAAAAATTGATGGTTCTATCCACCTAGATCGATTGAAATTCACAAAAAAATCTATCGAAAAGTGATCGGACATGTTGGAAAATTTGGATCGAGTATACATCGAATATTACTTTTTTTTTGTTGGTTCGATTAAAATAATTAGCATAATTATACATCAGGTGGCAGACATTTTGGTGTGTTTACAATCGACTTCCTTCAATTATGCTTTCCATCAATCGAACCAACATCGATAAAATATCGTTTTCTCCATGTGGGAGTTAGTTCGATCGTACTTCGATTGATCGAACCAACACCGATCATAAATTACGATTGAATCGATCGTAGGGGAATTGAAACGTGTATGGGGGCCTTTAGACTGGGTTATTTGCATCACTACCTAGTAATAGAGATGGCCGAATTTTTCGACTTGCTAACTTTGTGAGCTGATTGCAAAGCCTCTGAACAAGATATCATCATCAAAATTGCTGAAGATGTAGAGAAGCGTTGTAGGAACATTTGAAGAAAAAAAAAGTATTGCTCTAGCACATGTAGTTTTTGCATAAATTAAGTTCAAAGTTAAAATTCCGATTTTAAGTTCAAAGTTAAGATTCCGAACTTGACTTTGAACTCCATTTGTGCAAAAACTATTTGTGTTAGAGACACTTTCTTTTTTGGAGTATACCCCCAACCCTTCTCTACATCTCCAAGAAGTTTGGTCATTATACAATGTTCAGGGGCTTTGCAATTACCTCGAAATCGTAGAAATAGTCGATTATTTGTAAAACCGTTCGACCATCTCTACCTAGTAATGATTGTTGATGTAACAGATCTCCATAATGATCTATTTTTGCCTGAAACGTCCAGCATTGCCCATGAAGAATGAGAACAAGCATTGAATGTTCTTTTTGGTAACAAAAGAAAAGACCAAACATTCCCTTTGTAATAAATAATACACGTATTATTTATTTGATAAGTTCTGTCAAGGCTTGATGACCTGTATAATGCCCATGAAAATATTACATTGTGACATTAGCACCAGGTCGCACTATGTATCAATTGTGCTAAAACGTGGATTTAGTAGTGCCCTATCAGATTAATGTTCTTCCGCAGTAGGCCATTCACTATAATCTATGTCTGTTTTACATAGAAGGAAATTCCATCATCAGATTAAACTATTCACCCAAAGGTTTATTCAGTGCTCTCCCGAGCTGAGCTCCCATGCTGAATATGATTTTGTTTCATTCATTTACAGGAAGCTTACGTCTTCATCTGTACAAGGGATCCGCTTTACTATGACATAAGCAATTCAGCTGCTTGGCTCTGAGGGCTTAGGGCTATCAGGTTAAAATTAAACCTTGCTTTAAAGCTATCCACTGGTTCACAGAACAGAAACCCTGAATAAAGTTCATGATATTTTAAATAAAACCAGAAGAGTCTTCTCCTAACGTCAACTCTTCCTCATGTGCTCTACTTATTTATGAAGTCACTAAGGTTACTAGATTAGTATTACATATAATTATACTGGTTTTTACTAGCATAGTATAATAGTTTCTAGTGTTGAGCTTGAATATTCAAACTTCGAATTGCGAGTTCTTCTTGCCTTGTTCTTCCTCCTCCAAACATAGCGTTGATCCATGGGCCCAAACAGTTCTAATTTTGTTTCATCAGTCCACAGAACACTATGCCAAAATTTTGTAGTTTGTCTACATGACTTTTGGCATACTGCAGTCAACTCTTCTCATTCTTTGGAGACAGCTATGTTTGTAGTAGGAAGAACAAGGCCTATGAAAAGAAGAACACCTTGCCTACTGTGAAGCATGGTGGGGGGGGTCAATCATGCTTTGGGGCTGTTTTGCTTCTGCAGGTACAGGGAAGGTACCATGAATTCTCTTCAGTACCAGGAGATATTGGAAGGAAATGTGATGCAGTCTGTCACAAACCTGAGGATTGGGAGACGTTGGACCTTTCAACAGGACAATGATCCCAAGCATACCTCCAAGTCCACTAGAGCATGGTTGCAGATTAAAGGCTGGACATTTTGGAGTGGCCATCGCAGTTACCAGACTTAAATCCAACTGAGAACCTCTGGTGGGACTTGAAGAAAGCAGTTGCAGCGCGCAAGCCTAAGAATGTGACTGAACTGGAGGCTTTTGCCCATGAAGAATAGGCTAAGATACCTGTAGATCGCTGCAAGACACTTGTGTCAAGCTATGCTTCATGTGTAAAAGCTGTTATAACTGGAAAAGAATGTTGTACTAAGTACTAAGAAGGAATGACACTTGGGGGTTGAATAAAACTGATAATGATGTGAGCACAGAAAAGACATTTGTGGTTCATTCATTATTAATGTTATGTTATATTTGTCTGACTTACAAGTGCCTCTTTGATTGATTGATTGAATGATTAAAATCAATGTCAAAATGGCCAAAACACTCAATTTCAGTGGGGGTTGAATAAATTTTGAACACAACTGTATATTCGACAAATATCAGCTATTCGCGAATGTGGCGGCGGATATTTCGGATATTCACGATATTATGCATTGGGAAGCTTATGGCCATGAATTGTAATTTTATATTCACAATGTGAAAATAAATACCATTTATTTATAAATACAATTTTGAAGGTAATCGCAAATATATTTTTGCAATGCATGGCCATACAATCGAATTGCGAATATTCACGGAATTAAATCAAATATTTGTAGAATTATTCGCAAAATATTGTGAATTCGAATATCGCCTATGCCGCTCATCACTGATAGTTTCATTGACTCGTACTTGCATGAGTTTGAATGTTTTATCTACTACGATTTCAGCCTTACCATATATCGATATGATTACGCTGTTTATTGACTTTTTTTTTTACTAGAACTAGAAGTAATCAAATGTATGACTTTGATTATTTAAAATGTTTCATTGTATTGATTTGTCTTATGCACAGTAAGCAAATCTGCCGGTGTTTTGTTCTATGGCGGGAATCTGGTGTGGTGACATCATTCTGGCCCAGCTGAACATAAAGGCATATGAGCCTCTACAAATTATTGAAAGAGGCAGCTTTCTCTCAAACTACAATATGGCCGCTGTGAGCCAAAATCTTTATAGAATGGAGACTGGGTTATCTATTCGTTCATTTTATCTCTTGTGACTCAGGCGCAATGCCTTATTGCTATTTATCTATTTTTGGTTGCAGAGAGTACACGATTCAAGAATTTTCAAATCCAAGGGATTCATCCTGAACAGGAGATGGTTACACACCCTAACCTCATCCTCAATCCAGGCATCAAGTAATGATTTCAATGGTACATGGTTTGCATTTATTGTATGTAGAGATAATATAAAAATATCATTGTAACCATATTTCTTGGCATCCTAGACACCCATTTTATGGCTCAGAATTTTTTTTAACAAGTTATAGTTTATTTATCATTCTCAACATTCTGCTTCACAGCCATGTTCTACATGACAGAAATGTCACTAGCGCTGGGAATGTCGCTGATGACAAGTTAGAAATGCTTAGCATGACACATTCTGTTACAGTATCAAGTTATTGTTACAGCTTGTTAAACCAATTGCTACAAAAATATATGCATTTTATAGTTCACGGATACTCATGTGCTCATTCTGTTTTTACAGAGAACTGTTTAAACTTAGACTAAGTTCAATCAGTTGACCCAGAACATGTTGTGGTACAATTACCTTATGGATAAAATGGGGATGGTCGTGGTGAATGACCGCTGTCCACCAACTGGCCGCAAAAATTTGGTGGTGCAGTTGAGTTTACAGATTGGCTGCCAATTGGGTACAGGGAATACCAAATTTTGTTACACCATATTGTGTCCAGTAGGTTTTAAAAGTTTCCTTATTCTTAAGAATAAAATGTTTATAGGTAACTAACCTTTTGCGCTCTCCTCTTGTCAGTCCTTTGATTTTGGTGATAAATCCGGCTGAAATTTGACACAATGACAGGCACTGGAAGAGCAATCACCAGGACCCCACTCAATGAGCAAATGGAGCCAAATATTTTTCCAGCTATAGTCTTTGGAACCATGTCTCCATACCTGTCCAAAACATTAAGAAAAAGCAATAGTTATTATAACATTTCCATGTTAATTTACTAGCAGACAGTAATAGACTGAAATAGACTGATATTTTTACTTCTAATACATATACAGTCATACGGAACAAGTACAAAAAGCTTTATATATCTATATATTTATAATATTTTCTATATTAAAATGAAGCTTTCTTGACCATGGGTTTCAAAACAGACCTGGGACTTGTTATGTAAAAACACAGATTCTCATAATAGCCACATTATATAATTCTCTAAAGAGCCAACAGGCCACACTGCCCTATATGCAGAGGTTTGAGGAGGTCTTGGGAATACAACTGAAGCTAGTGGACTGCCACAAGGTGGCCCTGAGGGCATGTTTCCACTTTTGTGTTCTCCCGCAATTCCAATGGTTGGAATCATGGCACCTGCAGGCGGGAAGTGGGGGTGTGTGGCAATATGTCCTGTTCCACCCCCACTCTCTGCCTGATTGCACCAATAGAGAGTGAATGGGCACGGTTAAAAATCAGTGGCTGGAAACACGATTTTTAACCACGTCCATTCATCTCTATGGCCGCAGTCAGATGTAGGGATGTGCCCCATCAAATACATTGTGGCGATCTCCTGCAATCTGTACTCCGCGATTATAATCGCAGGAGATCGCCCAATAGAAACAAGCCCTTAGGGTTTCCCAATCCCTTTTTAATGCCTCTATTATTGAAGCTAACTATAAGATACTGACTAGGTGGTATATGGTCCCCCCATGCATAGCCTCTATCATCTCGGAAGCATCACCTTGCTGTTTCCATCTATATATTTTTATTAACAGTTTAATGCAGGTGAGGGCCTTTTCAAAGTCAGGGCAGGCAGAGTTCAAGCAATAAGAAGCAAAAAGAAATCTGGCCAGGGCACTGTTGGCAACAAAGACACTAGCAGATAGGATAAATACCTACCTAAGAGTATTTTAAGTGTTCTCCTGCAAACAAGAGCATGTGATGATGTTTGGAATTGTAGTTCTACATTAAGTGCAACAATTACTTACTCTAAAGTCAGACTAATACTAGATGAAGTCCGGTTTAGAGTTTTTTTGATTAACATATACTTTAATCCTTCTATTCCATATATTTCCATGTCTCCCTAAGGTTGATCACAAAAGCAGGACCAAGACAGAAGAAGCTGTCACTTACACCTATCCCAAACCTTGAAAACAACGTCATGTACAACCAGAAGAGACTTACTTCTAAAATAGAATTGTTAAGCAATCTTTTCTTTATTGTTTCTGTAGTCAGATCTGTTAGAGAGTAAGAGTTGCTTCACAGTGTCCCTCAACATAATGACACAGCCCCTAAATGAACTCATAATATACCTTAGAACACAAATGTAATATTCAAACCATCATAAACTTGACAGAATTGTAATGATTCATATATAAGCCTGTCTCAATCTCCTCTGTGTGTTCAAAAGCTTTAATTAAAAAGACAATGCCTCCAAAGGAATAATATTATGCATGCTAATCCTTCTAAGAAGCAGGCAAAATCGATGTCAGAAAGG
>CM070033.1:127301455-127322675 GCA_036250615.1 Ptychadena robeensis
CCCACCTCATAATTTTAAGCCTCGAGTTACATTTTTTGTGTTTGTTACTTATTTAATTAAATTTCAAGCCTAACAACTGGTAAATGTGAATTTCCAAATAGTTCTAGATATGTTATCTACGAATTATGAAAGCCAATATCCATACCTCTTAGAAGGCAAAAATTACAGCGGATCTATGTAATTCAAGCCTACTCAATTCTATAAAAAGTGGATCAACAACCTTATGACAAAGAGCCTAGTAAAATATAATTAAATGGTTCTAGGCCCTGAGGGAGAAGGGAATGGGAGTAATTTTGGATACCACTCTTACATCCCTAACGTCAACCCAAGAAGACTACAAATGGTAGTTTCTGTAAAGGTAGCCATACACAGGTGATTTTCCACTCGGTTTGGTTGACCGATGGATCACTAAATGCGTTCACGAGACGGATCGGCGCCGATCGGCCATCAATCGGGTTCTCTGCCCATCCTGAACGATCAACCAAACAAAATCGGAAATCGATAAAATCAGATCGGACATTGAACCAACATGTTGTTTTTTTTTTTGGTGATCGTGTTGCAAATCGGAGGTATGTTGGTGGACCCACAGACCTATGCAGCAGCCTTTCGATTGAGGGGAATTTGTGAATCGGACATTTTGGAGATTGGCCCAGTCCAAATCAGCCACAAAATCGAATTCTCAAGGTGGTGTGTGATCGATTCCCGATCCGATCAATTGCAGATTTCTGATCGCCTGGAAAGATCGGATCGGGAATTGTCGGCAGTTGATCGTGACAAATCAGGCCCGTGTATGGCTACCTATACAAATATATGGCACAATCCCCCCCCCCCAAAAAAAATGACCAGAAAGAATTTTACCAGAAACATTTACTATAAAAACATTAAAGCGGACCTACCACCAGGAATCTATGTTTTCATGAATGGACACTAGAAGTGACAATAATAGGAGGAATGCATTGAAAAAACCCCAAAAACGTACCTGTAATGAGCAATTTAGGAATATTATCGGCAGCTCTCTCACTTCCTGGTTCTATGGTCAGCAGAGCAAGGCAGGACGTCACAGGAAGCTTTGATTTTTCAGGTGACTGCTTTGAAAATTCCATAGAGAAGATCACTGAACGCCCCCAGTGGCCACCCGCAGATAGTGACACCCCCATGGGTTTCATGTGTGGCTCCACGAACCAGGAAGTGATGGGAGCTGGTGGTAATCTGTTAAATTGTTCATTACAGGAAGTTTTTGGTTTTTTATGCATTCCTCCCTTGGCACTTCTAGTGCCATTCATGAAAACATAGATTTCTGGTGGTAGGTCCACTTTAACTATAATAATCATTTTTCCTCAACGTATTCTGTAATTTCAATATCCCTAGTTACAAAGCTAATAATTGCTTTTGCACCACATTCTCTTCATGAACCTCTGAATTCTGATAACATTTGTACATAAGAACCTATATGCTATAAACACAATAATAATAATAATTCCTTTTACCTTTTCTTTGAATTATACCATTACACAGATTCTAAAAAACTGTTTAATGTCATGGCAGCACTTATATAATTATAGTCTGTGCTGTTTATATTAACAAAGAACGTCTTATTTGCCGTAGAGCGTTGTGTTTTTGTGGCAAGAAACGTGTCAGGTTTCTTTCTGCTTGGGTAGTATTAGCTATCTTTAGAACGCGTGCAGTTTATAGGAGATGATTTCACGATAATTAAACAGAAATCATTTTTCAAAGAGCTTTAATTTCCTGCCCAGAGGACAGCATTGCTAGGCTCTGTGATGGCGCAGGGGTTATATTTTACCATGCTGAGCAACGCTCACTCAATAAAAGGTATCATTTATAGCTAACCTGTAGAAACACGGCACCCCTCCCTGTAGATCTGCTTCAGGCGGTGGAAAAAATAGACGTTCCTGGTTGTTTTTCCTTGCAATGCTGTGAAAATCTCAGCCTGTTTTTTTTGGTTTTTGTCTTAGCGGCAAACATGTGCGTTGGCGACAGGTCTAATCTCCCCAGCGACATTCAGAGCCCTTTTTTGTGATGCATTCACCTTGAGTGAGAGATGTTATCAATCACAAGAGTCTCATTCCTCTGTGAGGGTTTGAGAAATACAGCAAGACAATGAAATCCATTAGCATTACTTACAAAAGAGACCATCTGATGTTTGAATTTGTCTGAGGCTTACAAGTATTCCGTCAAATAAATACAAAAAGAAAAAAAAAAACACTTATTTATAGACGAGCCCTTAATGAAGTTTAGATACCGTAAGGTAGCATAAGACGAGTTTCAGTACAAACATTCAAAGAGATCCATAGTCTGATATGCAAAAGTCATGCCCAATTGACAATAATAAAATATTATCTTGCATAGTTATTTGCTCAAGAAAAAAAAAGTGATCACCACCAAAATGCTGAAGATATAGAGAAACTTAAAAAAATTCAACCTGACTGTGAACTTTATGCACAAACTACATGTGCTAGAGCAATACTTCTTCTTTTTGTATTGTTCTCATGACCAGAGGTGGGCACAATTATTGACTCGTGGGCCACATTGGCTTCTCAAATTTGAGAAAGGGGCCAGACCAAGAGCCAGTAATGGACAACCTGCAATAGGTGTGGCAATTACATGTATCACCAGCAACAACTAATAATGACGGTAATGTGTAATAGGGGATGTTTAACATGGTTTCAAAAAGTGCTGTCTTCTTCATTGTCTCCCTCACTGTCCTCCGCTTTAGCTTTCTGCATGGTAGATTCTGTTGCAGATGGACCTCCCTGTTCTTGATTGAGTCTCCATCCACTGGTCAACATCAACGCAATGGAGGCTTGGACCAGCAGATCCGGGGCTCTGATGGGCTGTGCAGACAGCCCCGTCATAGCTGCATTGCCGTCAAAGGGCAGCTTGATCATTGCGTTCAATGCAGGGATTTTGGCGGACGTGTACATCTTACATATGCCTACTCTGACTTTCAGATCTCCAAGATCTCCAACACCCTTTTGGATGAATTTTTTATTTTGGATTAGTAATCTACATTCCTAATTTGCAACCCTATCTGCAACCATTCTTAGCTATAAATGTTTCGCTGTGGTTATCCATGGGGCATAAATTGTATACATCAAATAATAAAAACTGAAAGGATGTTGGCCATCTAAAAAATTTAATTTGTACAGTAGTGTATAAATGATAAAATGAAGTTTTTGTACAGCTATTAAATCTCAATCTCCCTGTAATACTAATTTCAGCCATGATGTCACTGGAGAGCACTTGCTGTCAAAAAAGCACATAATTGGCTACTTTTAACACACATCGGAGGGAGGCCCGAGGTGGATGCTGCAGGTCTCTTCCCTCTCTGGGGAGCCAGCGCGCAGTGTGGGGAGCATGAGTCCAGGCAGCAGGCCCCCCTAGATGATTGGGCAAGGGACAAGAGTTCCCCCTGTCCCCGTCTAACAGCGCCCCTGTCTAGGCATTATGTGCACTCCTTGAGCAGAACAAGCGGAGGGGAGCATCTTTTCAACAAGCTGTGAAAGGGCCATAAAAGGAAGCTAAACAGATTGGATACAGCCCCCTGGCCTTAGTTGGCCAACCCCTGCCCATGGCTAGTGATTGTCAAACTGCCCGCAAGGCGGACAGTTCGGCGGCAAATATGGATGTTCGCCCTCCTTCTCGCCGGTGAGCAGTACAGGTGTTTGACCCGCCCCGTTCGCCGGCGAGAAAAAGATCTCTATTCCTCCTCCGGCAGGATCAGAACCTGCGAGATCGTGCTGGAGGAAAAATCTTTTCACTAGAAGACCGGGCATGAAGCCGGTCTCCTAGTGAAAAACCGGCTCAAGAACAGAAAGTGACGTCATTGACGTCACATCCGGCTTCCTTAACCAGGAACTATGCGTTCCAGGTAACTGTTTTCAGATTCAAATTCGCTGGACTTCTTTAAAAGTCTGATCCGCCCATTCGCGGACAGACCTGGCCGATGTTCCGCCATCACTACTCATGACACAACAATTTGTGTGCTGATACCATGTTCAGGAGCTTTGCAATCAATTCACAAAGTTGTCTTTTACTTTATTTGCTAAAAACTTAAAGCCACCTAAAGTAATCTTCTGACTACCCAGGCAGTAATGTGGAAACTGCTAGTGCTCATGGGAGAGCATCTTATAGGGGTGTTTTTTTGCACTGGCAACATGGCACCCTTTCATACATATTGTAGCCATGTTATTTTTTTTCTGAATAATACTGACACAATGCTGGGGGTGATTTTCCAGTGCACATACCTGAGAATATAAAACTATTCTAAGCTTTATTTTAGAGTTTAGTCGCACTTTAATATTGATCTTTGCAAGCATCACCCCCTATTTCACTTACCAAAAACCATAGTCATATGATGCCAGTCAAGAGATAAAAATATAAGAATTTTACAGACGGACTTTGTGAGTTAATTGCAAAGCTCCAAGACATGGTGTCAAAATTGCACATATCTCTTATTGCATAAATTAATTTCAACATGAAGTCAACATTTTTTAAATCGACTTAAAGCGGACCTACCACTTGTTAGGTCTCTCTGCAGTATCAGCTTCAGCTCAGCTGATCTGTAGATCCCCGTCTAAAAAAAAACAAAACTTTGTCTGTCTGACAGCTGAAGGGGTGTCTTTTTAGAGACAGCCCCTCCCACTGTATTACGTCTCACCTTGGCAGGAAATAACAAGCTGCAGGGGTTACTGGGAATTCTCTCCTATAAGCCCCTGATCTGATGTCAGTGTCACGTCTGTAAAACTTTGTGAAGAGAGGAGAGAGAAGCCTCTCTTCACTCAGCCACAGCTAGATGGATCCAGCCGACTCCCCCCCCTCCCCCACACGGAGCTGCAGAGGATTCTCTGTCTTTGTAGGAGGAGGGGTGGGTTGTTGTCAGCTGCTGCCCGGAAAAGATAGATCAGGAAGTGGCTTCTCTACCCTTATTTAACATGTTGCCACCATCAGATAAAACATGAAGAAGGTAAGTAATTTTTTTTGTTTTTGTGTAGCAGTTTTCCAGCATCTGAACTGCTGACAGGTAAGTACTGTGCTTATTTCATGTATGTGTGTTTTTTTGTTTTAGTTCAAAACCGCTTTAACTTTAAACTTTATTAATGCAAAAAATATGTGAGCTAGAACAATTCTTTTTTCCCCCCAAATTTCCATCTCCACATATCAAACAAAGTCGCTGATGAAAACATGTTCAGGAGCATTTCAATTAAGAAATGTTCTAGTTAAAATTTTAGATACATCTCTAATAACAATATCTTGTAACAAAAGCACATTTTACTACTTCGCTGCTGCATCTCCCACCCTAGGCTTATATATTATACATTCAGTTTTTCCAGCTTTCTTCTGTAAATAGGTACCTTGGCTTACATTTGGATTGGAGTATATACAGGATACTGAAGAAAAGTTACACCAGGAAGATGGGAAAGTAGGGAATCGTCCTGCAAAGGCTACTAAGTTATATCTAATTCTCTTTATATATACATTTTCAGCAGATATGTTTTTATTATCATTATTATCATTATTATAAAGAATTATCTTTATAATAATGATAATAATGATAATAAAAACATATCTGCTGAAAATGTATATATCAAGTTATAGAGGGATGTGTTAAATAGAGAATTAGATATAAGTTAGTAGCCTTTGCAGGACGATGCAGGATACAATCCTGCTGTTTGTACTGAGATGGTAAAAAGATAGAAATGAGCTAGCAGTAGTCAATCATATCTACCTACATAAGTATACTGAAAATGTTCCAAGCCAATCCCAACTCAAAATCGAGTTTTTAATATACTAATCAAGTTCAGTTGAATATGACTGACTACTACTAGTTATACCATGAATTGGAGCAATGAGAATTTTCATAGAGATTGCAACAACTTCAGTTTTTTAAAGATTGCCTAGTTATCCTGCCAGCCACTTGGTCTCCCTCATTCCTAGAGAACACACTCTGCAGGTTGATATTCTCTCTGTGAGAGTACCGCCAATCTGAGCATGCTCATAACAAAGATCTTCATATTATGTTTTCATGGCCTCTTTTCTTGGCTTATTAAGATACATGTTAACAAATGCTTCAATCCTTAATCGGGCAGTGATCTGATGTTTGGATCCTCATATAAACCAGGTCATTGAAGTTAAAGTAAAGTCACATGACCAGTACACTGCTTAAAACAATTTATACTACTCATATTGACTTGGGATGGACTATTAAAGCTGGACATAGATGACTTGATTTTCCTGCGATAGATCGTTTAAGTAATCATGGTCTGTGATCACGGAATATATTCCAATTAGGAGATCAATCGCACAGTGCACCATATTGCGTTATCGAGTTATTGCTGATTCCTTGCCGCAATTGATCATTAGGACAGTGAGCGATCGACCGCTCTGCACCTTTTAGATTAGAAATGATGTAGGGTTGGACTCTAAAAGGTCGATCAATAGGAAAGATCGCATGTCTCCATTAATGTTCTGCGATTATCAAGCGATCGGCTAAATTTTACAGACAGATCCGAGCTATTGATTTTGCGCGATTTGATTGCACAATTTGTGCATGCATCGATTTCTGCTTGATTGATCACACAAGAATTCCCAAAAAAAAATCGAGACATCTATGGCCAGCTTTACTGTTAGGCTTCTCAATCTGTATAGCAGGTGGGCAAGAGATCGGAAATTCCTAAATTGGGATTGTGGAATACTTTGTGGTGTTCCTTCCCTGGCAGCCTCACTTTTTTTCTACTCCCTTCCCCTTCAATGAAGTGTTAGACCCCAGACAAAGAGAAACCACTATTTAGAACCCCCTAGATGGAAAATGAGCTGCAGGGCTATTTTTGTAGTTCAGAATGAAAACTTTAGTGCTTGGCAAATATTTATTTGTATAAATATTTTGTAACCATAAAAGTAACTGCAGCAATTAAAGTTCAACTTCACCTACTGACTGCCCCTGTTAAAACTCTGGAATGGTGGAGTGATATTTTCAGTTCTCCCTTATGCCATCTACTGAAATCTTCTCGCTACTTTAGATCTGTGTTGTACATTCAGAGCTTCCTGCTAAGCCGTGAAAGGTTTAATGTGTAACTAGAGTACTACACCACAGGCAACTGGAAACTCATATAAACCTGATTGCACAGAAATTGCCCTGACATTATGTTACTCTATACACAGCATGTGTAAATTGCCAGGCACTTTAAAGGTGGCATATACCCAAATTAATATTAGGGTTGCCATATTCCTAATTTCGATAGTGGTGCATATGTTTGAAGTAATTGGCTTTAAAGCAAGCAGCACTAAACATTAGTTTCCAAGAGTTATTTTGTAGCTGTAAAACAGAAACATATAACAGGCAGTCTGCAGCTGATCTTGTCAGGTTTCCAGTGCAGGTGCAAATAAGGTTATTAGCTATAAACGGCCTGCTACAACTAATTATGACCATGAATTACCAGAAAATAAGACTTTGATAGTGTTTTAATTTTATTTATAGACCCTGCAGTGTCGTCCACCGGATGGCAAGCTGGAGAAAAGCCAGACCCTCTTTGTTAAAGGATGCTTTTCTCTTTGGCTTCATTGTTCAACCTGATGGCCTCAACCCAAATGAACATTTATGCATAGGATATCCATAGCCTGTTAATACAATTTTGGCTGGAAATCAGTCTTCCAACCATCTATGAGCAGGTCTTATTCACAGCCCAACTACTATTTTGTAAGGTTTTTCTAGTCTAGGTTAAAGAAAAATGTCTCGGCTTGAGGTTTTCAACTATGTATGCAATAGATTATTGCTGAAAACTCATCAGTATTGTTGTCCATAGCCCACACAATTCAGTCATTCGATATCAGTCATTTGATGGAGGCTCAACATCACATAAGGCCATTACTGCATCTTCCTGTTTTTAACAAAGCTATGTACAGTACTCTGCTGCTGCCTCCTACCAGCTATTACCTCCCTACATCAAATATACAGTGACGATGTTATTGTACATAAAACAATGGGGGTTTTAAAATGGAAAGGCCTTATACTAAAAAATGGCAGGGAAAGCAATCTCTCATACATACAAACATTATTAAACCATCTTTGACTATTGTTCTGTTCTTCTGAGTTTACATGGATGGACGTGTTTTTTCAACATATCATCTACTGACACTGACAAACATCATGAAAAGAATTCTCCTGAAATCTCATATCCAGATATGCTAAAGAGACAGTTCCATTAATCCTTTATATCCCTACATCATTATTTAGTTATGGGACTACGTCCCTCATCTCGATGACTAAAGTATACCCACAACCCAGTTGATCTCTATCACTCCTTTTGGGCATGGCCTGCCATAAAATATCATAGAGTAAAAATTTTCCCTCATCCTTTCTCCCTAAGAATTCAAAAGAATCTCTATTCAGGCATCAGGGTTCCTAAACTAAGTTGTTAAACTAGAGATTATAAAAATGTAATTCCATTGCAATGCCATTGCAATTCCAATACAGTCAACCTCCCCCATATCTCTCAACTGCATAACCTGGGTAACACCTATTTTGGACTACAGTATTGAAAATCCCCCGATGAAGCCCACAGTGGTAATGGGCGAAACGCGTTGTATACCACAATACATCCATCATATGCACACTGTATAGTTTTTATCTTTTTGTATCTCTGGACCATTCTTTCAAATGTGATGATTTTATTACGTCTTGCAATCATGTTATCTATGTATGGTGAGTTATAATCATGCAAAAATAAAAGGATGTTTTAGTAGAAATTATGAACTAATTTTTTGAATTTGCAACCATCCAATCTCCACAACTTCCCAAAGGTTTGAGGGTACCCACTAAATGGTCAATATTCCCAGGTGAACACACGCTTGGGGATAAAAAACCTTGTCTTTTTCGGTCTGCAAAATATAGTGGGAAGTGGACATTGGATATAGACCATAATTGGTAAAGATAAAGGTTTAAATAGGAGACTACTGCAAACTGATACAGCTATACGAAAAAATGCATGTATGTACACACCATGTACCAGCCAGATAACAATGAAGCCCATGTAGGTCAGCCTCCAAACTGCCTTCCACCAAAGTATTCTGGGATCACTAAGAATTTAAACCACCAGAACACCACACTGAATGGAGACTATTGAACTATTGGAACGGAAGACTGTGCCCTTGATTACCTTCAACAGAATGTTCCTCTAAGGTAGAGATGGGAAGTCTGGGGCTAAATTCTAGTAATGGCTGTTTGATTAAAAAAAAATAATACTGTTCTTTTGATGTAAAATATCAGAACAAAATGCACACAATCTATACATAAAAATGCAATTCCATTTTAAGGAGTATGTTGCTTGTGCCAGCCAATGTACATTTAATGCAGATAATTTTTATTGAGGTAAATTCTGTGTTGATTATATGTAGTGTGCAAGAAAAGATTGTTGAACATAGCAGCAAGTCTCATGCCTTTGATAGTTCTATACTTCCAGGCTAGTCACATCAAAATGACCACTATTTGCAGGGCTTGAAGAATCCATAATCGGCAATAGCACTCTCATGTTGTATAACATGCTGGACTGTGTTACCTTTTCGATCGGCAGTGATTTATGTACTCCATTAAAGCTTTCAGCTTTGGATTAGTAAAACTGGCAAATGCTTCTGCTGGTTTATTTAAACCGAAGAGCATTACTAAATTAACACTTTGCATTATATGCTCCTTGGAATGAATCCCTTTTTCTGTCTCAGTCCATGCTGGGTAGATTTTCTATGTCACTAGAACTTGCCATGAAACAAATCCCAACAACAGGAACAACGCATCAGTTAAGACCATCAGATGCTCTAACCTTTCTCTGTTAAAATGCATTTCAGTGCAGCCTGTGGGAATGTTAGGAACATCATCCATGGGTTCTATGTGGTGTGGAAATTACCATCTAACTCAGGTAATCTTTTCTCCTACTTGAAGTTCTCCATACACTCCTATTGATATAGTTTTCTATTCTAAAACTTTGTTTATACTACATATTGGCTGTTAATGGTGGTGTTTTCTTGTTTTTTTTTTAGGGGGGGGGGCGGTCTTCTTGCTTAGCATGTCTAATGAATTGTTTTACAACTGATAAAAATGTTGTTTTGAGAGTAATGTATTGCAAGATATTTTTTACGGACCCTATATCTTGTTAAATAGGTTACCATGATAATGCCAAAATTGCTTTCTGAAGTTTAATAAGTATGGCCCTCTGCAGATATAATGTTGCTTCATTAAAGATATAGTCCACTTTGTTTTGCCCTTTATTTTAGATGGTCAGGGTCTAAAGGCCCCCATACACGTGTCGGATTCCCAGTGGATTCCGGGACGATCGATCCGGAATCGCGTGAAGCCCACCTTGTCCGATCGTTCGTGTCCGATTGATCGGGGGCTCAGAATCGGATACGACAGAGAACCAACATGTTGGTCTTTCTGATCCGATTCTGCACACATCAGGGGGAGTTGCCATTTGGGAAGTAAGCGATCGGACACGGAATCGTCCAGGAATCCGTGGGACAAGGTGGTATGTAGCGATCGGATACTCTTAAATGGCGATTGATTGGAGCTCCGATTCCCACTGAGATCGCCGGAATCGATCGGATGAGTGATCAATCGGCCATGGAATCCGACTGTGTATGGCTAGCTTTAGACACTTTTAATACAACTTAAGCTGGTAATAGACGGTACGATTTACCGTCTATTCCTTTCCGATTCTATGCAGTAGCAGGCATCATGATGACGTCTTCACGCCTGCCCGCTAGTGCAGAGAATCGGCCACCACTCTTCATCTGCAGCTCATTAGTTCAGCTGGGGGCAGCCGTCTCCAGCTGAACTAATGGGATCGGACTAAAATTTACCATCCTGTCAGATCTCTGTGCGATCCGACAGGATTGCTGATTTCAGCCCAATCCTCGTCAGTTGCAGCCTCCAATTCCTGCATGACCCGATCCTTAAGGGATACGGGAGCGTGCACGGCATCGGATCGGGGATCAGATCGTGCAGGAATTGGTACGTGTATGCCCAGCTTAAGATCTTTAAACAATGCTGATTTGTTTACTTCTTATCCCCCATGGGGCACAATTTTTGGTTAGCCCAACCTTGTCCCTCATTGGCAATTATGAAAATAAAGGTTTATTATATTAGTATGAAGTATATTTATAGTGTAGATGGATGTAAAGACCACACACCAAAGCACAGTTTTTTGTAAACAAATGCAAACATTGAAATACAGGGAGTGCAGAATTATTAGGCAAATGAGTATTTTGACCACATCATTTATCTGTTGTCGTACTCTAAGCTGTATAGGCTCGAAATCCTACTACCAATTAAGCATATTAGTGTTGTGCATCTTCTGTAAATGAGACGGGGGTGGTCTAATGACCTCAACACCCTATATGGTGTGCATATTATTAGGCAACTTCCTTTCCTTGGCAAAACGGGTCAAAGAAGGACTTTGACAGGCTTAGAAAAGTCGAAAAATAGAGAGATATCTTTTCAGGGATCATCCTCTTAAAATGCAAATCTTCTGAAAAGCGTGATCCTCGAACTCAATCGTTTTCATTCAAAATAGTCCACAGGGTCGCAGAAGCGTGTGAACAACAAAGGCGCAAATAACTGCCCACTGAACTGAGAAAAAGTCAGCGTGCAGCTGCCAGGATGGCACTTTCCACCAGTTTGGCCATATTTTCAGAGCTGCACCATCACTGAGTTCCCAAAGCACAAGGTGTGCAATACTCAGAACATGCCAAGGTAAGAAAGGCGGAAAGACGTACCACCACACAAGCTGAAACGTCAGACTGGGCCAAATATCCAAGACTGATGTTTCTAAGGTCTTTTATGGAATGATGAAAATTAGAGTAGTCTTGATGGCCAGATGGATGGCACGTGGCTGGATTGGTAAAGGGCAGAGCGTCCAGCCCGACTCAGACGCCAGCAAGGTGAGCTTGTGGGGCCTTCGGGTTGAGGATGGATTCAAGCTCACTCCCAGTCCTACTGCCAGTTCGTAAACCCTTCTTTCAAAGCAGTGGTACGAAGAGTCTGCACCTTCAGAAAACAGATTTTTCATGCGGACACTGCTCCATCACACACTCTTCAAGTAACTCCACAGCCGTGGCTGGCCAAAGAAAGGGTATCAAAGAAGAAAACTACTGACATGGCCTCCGTGTTTCACCTGATCGGACCCCATTGAGAACCCTGTGGTCCATCATCACATGTGATTTACAAGGAGGGAAACAGTAACACACCTCTCGAACATGGTCCTGGAGGCTGGGTTGGTTATGCTGCTGCTGTAACGCAATGTTGATGGTGAACAGATCAAAACACTGACCGAATCCATGATGGCATGGCTGTTGAGTGTACCTTGTGCAAAGAAAGGTGGCTATATTGGTCACTGATTTGTTTTTTGTTTAGTTTTTGAATGTCAGAAATGTATATTTGTGAATGTTGAGCTAAAACTAAAAACAAACTAAAAACTACTTCCAAAAATATTCAGCTTTGAGATTAATGAGTTTTTTTGGTTCATTGAGAACATGGTTGTTGTTCAATAATAAAATTATTCCTCAAAAATACCACTTGCCTAATAATTATGCACTCCCTGTAGTATGATGTAACTACTTATCCGGGTAGACTACATTTTAAGATGTACTAATATGAAACTTGAATTGGCTCTATGGTTTTATAGCCCCATGTGATTTGAACACGCAGTTGGCACATACCATAAATGCTCATTTTAACGATCCATTGGTGTAGGACAAGGTACGCTATCTTTCTCTTTAAACTAAATCCTTACTTATCTTTAGTATCCTATGATAATAGCAAGCAAGCTTTATAGGACAGGGACAAATTGCAGCTGTCAGTTCTAGTGCGTGCAGCACTGCATATTATCTTAGTAATATTAAAAAAATTTGAATTGTAAATTCATGATCCCAATTTAGCAAGGAATCAGTTACAGCACACACAAGTTCCCTGCTCTGTACTGCACTTCATCACCTTAAAAGTCCACCTGCTTTATAAAGTGTTCTGACAGTCCAGACCCCTGTGCAAAGAGGGGGGGGGGGGGCAGTCGAGCTATTCTAAAGAGCCATAATTATTCACAAACTATTATTAGTCTCCGGCTGTTTGAGACCTATATTCTCACCAGCTCCTTTGGGTCAGTTAAATGGGTTAGCCTGACTTCCTATGATTCCTTTACCTCCAATGTTTATGTGACTTTGGCGAAGACTCCATTCCCAGGCAGCCTAATTGGAGAGAGCTTATTTATATTCATGAGTTATTTGGCAGATGTCACTGAACATCTTTGTGTGGATCCAGATTTTCAATTCAAATTGGATCAATGAATTTCAGAGCCGCTTCTGCTATGATAAATATAATTACACGGCAGTGATAAATTCCTCCAAAGCAAGATTGACTTTTTTCCAAAATGTGAACCGTCTGTGCACGTATGTAAGTCAGTGGCCTTTCCTATGTAATGCTTTGTTTCCCTCGGATAAAGAAATACTTATTTACATAATTACACAGGTAAAAAAAAATCAGTCTTTGAAAAGCTTTCAGTCTTTGATAGGAGACCATTTTATTAACCTGTTTACTACTGCAACAAAGCAGAAACAAAAAAATGTCTCACAGCAAAAATTATCCAACATACTGGAGACCAGAGCAAAATTTCATAAAAATCTTTAAATCACCTTGACTGTTGACCTTCAACATTCATAGCTAAAATTGCATATGTATAAAGATAAAAGCATAAAATAATGGTTAAGTTTTGAATGTGAAGAAAAGGAAGAAGTTTGGAATGTGAAGAATGTCAACATAATGGTGCTGAAAGACATTGGATGATCAAGTGAGATATCCATGGTCACAAATACTTCTTATGGCCCTTATTATTATTATTATTATCATTTATTTATATAGCGCCAACATATTACAATATTACTGTACAATACATTAGAGTGGACATACAATAACACACAGGTACAGGTATGACATAGGAGAAGTAGAGGACCCTGCCTGGATGGACTTACAATCGAATAGGTCCTTTAAATCTACCCCATTGCGTTGGGTACCCAACACAAAGCGAATGCCATCGTTGCTGGTACGCAGAACACCACATTACTTCAATGCACTGTGTTACGAATCCCATTCCAATGTATGGGAGATGCATGCACTGTGGTAAAAAAAATGCCTGCCGCAGGGTTATATGCATTATCGCACTGCATTGTGCATAATGCAAGACATGCAAGTGTGAAGGTACAACAAGCTTACTATGGCAGTGTGCTGTGTTGTGGTAATGGCAATACAGAGCAGCTAATGTAAAAGTATGCATTTTCTGCAAGATAGAAATCATGTGGTGTTGTCTGCTTTGTAAAAAGATATATACGCTTCTGTTTCTACTATGGGGTAAGTCCAAATAGCCAGCTCATTTAGCCTAAATTCACGGCCCATTTTCACCACTGGGTCAATCAAATACTGCAACTGCCTAGGGAATGTGGCATGCTGTGTTCCTCTGTCAGTTTTTTTGGACTGTTTTCCATAAGAATTACATTGGGAAGGTTTTTCATTTGACTTCTGCCTTCCAAGTTCTAACACCCTTTGTGCAATTACTATCAACCGTCCTAAAACCGCACATGCGAATTCAGACTAATAAAGTTCTAATATGCAGTAAAAAGTGTGCTCATTTATGCAGTTACCCCACATTACTGCATTCATAGCATAAATGGCCCTAAATATTAAACTTTAATACACACATTTACCACCTTCCAACCATTCCTTGCTTACTGGAAAGTTGTATGGTAGACAAGTTCCTGCTTTCCATAAAATAACTGTACTTGATTCATGCCTTCAAACAATAAGAGCTCTCCCTACTGCAGGTACTAAATAATATTTGTAATATCCATTCCAGTACTAGCGTATAAGCAAAGCCTGAGGAGAGACATATTTATCCAGAGTATTCCCATTGCATTTGGGAAAGATGGTACATTTCTCACATATTTCTTCCACATGGTCCCATGGCTCTGACTCCTTGTGTAAATAGTTGGGAATTCATCATTTGTAGCTTATACCACTAAGTTTTCTGCTAATCGGGCCTTCATCCTGTTTCTTTCTAGTGCGCCTTATAATTGAACATTTAATCCAATTAAATACAGTACGTGGAACTAAATGCTGAGGATTTTCTGATAATTGTATCCTATGCGACATATTATGGTTTTTGTGATACTCAAACATTTCGGCACATAATTAAACTCTAGGAAAAATATTGCTTTGGTTTGCCGGAAATTGAAGATAAAAATAAAATAATTCTCCAAAAGATTAATTCGTTTATTAAAGGGTCCTTGATACATAGACTACTTCTGCTGGGTGAACAATCTACTATGAAAACCATTACATGAAAAGGATAGGCTACGGGGCTGTTGTGTAGGCTTTTGCACTTAAGTTTAATTAAACTTTTATGCAGCCTTTCTCAGTCAGACAGATACATGTCTGAATGCCACTCTTTACATCCTACGAGTCATTCAAGGCAAAGAAAGCAATTACCGAGATACAGATCTATGATACTGTAATTAATAAGCAGGAATTTCTTTTGTCGATGGTGACTGATTAGCTACTGCTGAGAGCAAATTATTCAACTTTGCTTTATTTGGCTGAAGATATAAGATACTACAATTTTAGCAAACATAATAGTCTCAACAAAAGTAGGCCAGAGGTTATACCATTAATAGATAAGAGAACAGACGATAAGTGAAGTTTAATCACAGAATAAAGTTTCACATAGGCGTTTCATCTTACTAGCATACACTTGATATCTTTGGGCAACATAGCTGTAAAGCCCCACCTTAAGATCGACCCATACAATTTCCATAAGATCTACCAACAACTGTGTAGGATAGTGGCCTCCCTGATAGAATACATAGTGATTGGAAGAATTAGAAAGGTCCTCATATTACATGGTTTTGGTAGAACAAAAGTTGATTGTACAGAAATTGTATGGAAAGATTGTAAGGTGTATCGGGACATTAAGACACCATTTAACCAGGTATTTGTGGGGCATAGTGGGGAGTATTTTTTGCACCCTTCCAGAAATAGTATATGAAATAAAATGTATATATCCAGAAGACACTATCACCTGTGTGATGGTGCTGGACAATGGTTGGGGGTGGGGGGGGGGGTTATGTTTTATTGCAGTAGCCCCCTCTCTCTATCATGCATATTGTACCCTGCAACGATGATTTTAGTTTAAATAAAAAAGCACAGGAAAGAGTTATATATAAATGTGTCCATTGAATACTATCGACCCGACCAACAAACACAATGCTACGATTTTAGTTTGATCGTTGTACAATCGATGAAAATTTTCCAACATGTTCGATCACTTTTTGATCAAAGTTCTTTATCGAACAATGTGTGCAGTGTATGATTTAAGTTTGGTCGATGTTAACTTTGATCATTTTAAGTCGATTGAACGCTTAAATCTAACAGTGTATGCCTAGCTTAAAGGCTGCCATACACGGGTCCATACCCGTGAGATAGATCAGCGTTCAAGCTCAGTGCGATGATGTCATCGCGCTGAGCCCGATATCAAAGCAGAATCCAGAATCCAGTATATTTATCCACCAATCCAGAATATTTATAACCTTATTTTGAACGTTTTGAGCTGTAAGTATTTTTTTTCTACTTTGGACCTCCGTTCTGCCCTCTGGTGCCAATAATAGAAAGTAGAATCCGAGGTGGTAGGTCCACTTTAAGGGTCCTGCTAGATCTGATCAGAAATAACCAATACTAGGACAAGCGGATACTAGCACAAACCAATACTGCAAATTAATTCAGAGACCTTGTGTGTATTATAGCTACAAACTCATCATTTATATAGGTTTTGTGTTTTTGGTTTGCATATCATATATATATGATTGCAAATCTACCTTTCGTTCTTTGTGAGGTTTTGTGTAATAAAACTAGGTCACTTAGACCTAGAGTGCCAGGGGTGAGAATATTCCTCTGGTGAGCAGTTCAGTGCCCTATTTTTCTGGACGGCGACATGCACTACAAGACTTGTCTTCAGTGGCACTAAGCGAATGCCACGGGCACTCTGTTGCTGAGAGATTCATGGCAACAGAGAGAGATCTAATGTGAATTCTGCACGCTAGCTTCATCAAGTATTTAACTCTATAAGTTGAACTATTTCTTCTGAAGAAAAAAATTTTCAAGTTTAAAGTAAGCTGAATGGTAAGAATAAATGACTGATTGTCATTGTCACTGGGTAAGACTCATTGGGCAGGGCCCTCTTCTCCTTGTGTGTCATAGTCTGTACCTGTATGTTAGCTTGTGTTGCATTTCAATCCTTAATTAATGTACAGCGCTGCGTTGGCACTTTAATAATATTAATTTAGAGGCATGCAGTTAAATTAAACACAACAATTCCATGCATCACCTGAATTTGGCTTAGCACTGAATAATTTAGTCAGATGGCAGGGTTGCTATGATGTGCAATAGGGCTACATACAACACAGTTAAAGGGGGTTGTGACCCTAAGACTTAGTGACCCTAACTTTAAATCTGACTACATACCTAAATATCATGTTTTTTTTGTTTCTTGATAAAAAAGGTACATGAACTTAAAGTCACAAAGAAGAGTCATGACTGATGGATCTACTTCTTTGCCTACCTTTCGGAAAGAACTCCCAGATGTCCCCAGCAAGGACTTTCCCACTTTTCCACTGCTCATCCCACCACCTGACCTTAGCCTCCATTCCTATAAGCCCACATATTAACTCCCCTCCCACAATCTTATACCCTTCAGTGCTTTAGGGACTGTTCCTCCCATAGTCATGTAGACCCTACGTCCATCCTGTTCTGCAGGTCTGTCTTTCTCTTTAGAAAACAGCTTTCTATGTGCAAACAAAAAGTTGGTGTGAAATGGACCTTGGTAAAGGGGTAAAGCTGTAGGTTTTGAGTCCAGATAAACTTTTAAGCTTGATGGGCAGCCAATGTTTACCTTATCTGCATTCAGAATTTTTGTCCAAACAGTTGTCCTTTTGGTCAGTTGGTAACATGTGTTTTACATCTTTTTTCCTGTAGTTCTTTTTAGTAGCAAATGTTTCTACTTCTTAGACACAACAGGTCTAACAGATCATTTATTTCTGATCACAGTGCTAGTCATCTGTAGGTAAATAAAATATCTACAGTCAATAATATTCAACAAGCCCTTCTTGAATTCAGGGCAGGTCGTTGCGGAAGTTGGAAGATGCATTATAATCCTCCACCGCAGCAGTGGCTGCAAATGTATTTGACAATTGCATGCTGTTAACACCATTCTGGAGCGAAACAGCATCTGTCTCAAACATTAATCATGAAACATGGCTTTTACCCACAGCAGACTGAAAACAAAATTCAGAAAAGTCATCTTTGTCAAGGCTGATCTTAGCCTGTAATGCAAGGTATAATTACTTTAATAAATAGGATTTTTGGGACTCCTGCCTATTGCCATAATGCAAAATTCAATCTGTGGCTGAGATGAGTTGAGGTACAGATGCAGTTTGTTAATGAAATAGATCTCTAGCATATGGCGAAACATCTCCATACCAAATGGCACAGGATACTCAAACCTGCTATTAATTGTGTTGGCATCCAGAGAAAGAACTCGACCTACACGTATAAAGCAAATATAAACACTCCCAGAAGTGGAGGAGAGGAAGTACGTGCGGCTTGGCTTATAACAGATTTCAACTTGATTTCAAGTACTGCCTAGTTTTATTAACTTATAAATGTGACAGCCAGTCTTGCACCTTGGTCTTTAAAGTCATAGGCATGGTGCCTAGAAGTGGAGATGTAAAGAGCATTGGGAGCAACACAAATGTGAAATATAGTTCTAGCACATGTAGGTTTTGCATTAAATTCAAAGACAAAAATGTCCAAGGTGACTTCTGCAAAACTCCATGTGCTAGAACAATATTTTATTTTTATAATGTTCCTACAACCTTCCCTACATCTAAAACTTGGGGAGCCCATGATGGTCTTATCTTTTGCAGAACCCCATTCGCTGTCAATGAACGTGTTCCTGCGTTGTGTTTGTATCCTGTAGTAGAGTCTAAGCCTGATTAACAAAATCGGCTAGTTTGAATTTCAAAACCAAAATTGACCATCTCTTATTAATGCATTACAGTATTTATAAACTATATATGTACTAGGTTCACATCCAATTTAATAACTCATCCTTTTACCTCTTTTATGAATGTGAAGATTTTTAAAGACTAGATAATGTCTGCTTCACTGGATTCAACATTGGAAGATCTACAGGGCTTTTAAAAGACCGTTTGGTGAAACATTCAGGGGAAAATGAGAGTTAGAGGTTGTCGTTAAATATCAGCTAGCTGATTTGTGTGTTATTGTAAAGCCCATGAACATGGTAACGCCACCATTTAAAAAAAATATGGTTCACATTTTACTTGACTTTAAACTTATTTTAACACATGTAGTAGTATTAGAGCAATTGTTCCTTCAACAACTTCTACAACAAGTTTGGTGGTACAACCATGTTCTGGAGCTTTGCAATTAACTCACAAAGTCAGCTAGTCACAATTTCCAACTTAACTTAACATTAATGTACAACTTAACTGATTTCCAATATGACCATTTGGGCATTTATATGGCCTTGGTGTTAGCCATATAGATGTAGATATTTTAATTGTGAGGTTGGCACATTATGTGCAGTGAAAGATAGCCTAGTAGTTTATTGCTCCTATTTGTACAGTTCTCTAAAGCACCTGAAGTATAAAGAGCTTACTTCCTATAGTGGATGATGCATCAAGGATAAACAAGTGACCTATATATGTCTCTCCCCAAACACTGCATTACGAAGAAGAGATAATTACTTGTATTCCACTATTATTGCTCCATAGAGATATTTTGCTATTATAGGTTTAACAAATATTCCTCAATCCTAAAATTAGAACAGTACAGATTATTTCATTAATTAGCATGTCTACAGCGCAGTGTACGTTCTACTACAGGAAGTTACTTTGCTTCATGCTTGGCTTTCATTCAGTTTGGCAAACATGGAAAAATCAATTAGAAATGAGCACAGGTTGGGTTGCTATACATCCCATCCAACTATTCTAATACAAGTATGGCGCTTCCCAAGAGCTTTATATCTCTATGATTAATCATACATGTTTGGCATACGATATAGTCCATGATGCTGTTTACCCTGGACTGCATGTTGAGTGCTATTAGACCACCTGCTGTGGTAATCTGTTATGCTTTTGGATCTCCGGCTAGGGTACCACATCCAACTAACATGACTAAAATACATGGGTAAAATTCCATTTCTTTTTTAATTTCTAATATGAATTTTTTATGGAATTAATGCCATGAAATTACCTCAAACAATCAAAAAAAGAAAAAAAACTATATACAAAAATAAAAAAGTCCTCAGATATTTGATCAAAGTGTGTAAAGAGGTCAGATTCCAATAGTACCAATTGTTTTCAAGACGTACTGTTAACTATTTCATATTATGAATATCGAATAGTCTTTTCTATTAGCTTTCTTACCAGTAGAGTGCCACTAAAAAGCGAGCTGCTGTGAGTTAATGTGGACAAAACGTGCAGGTATTTTGGGAATTTTAGGAACTGCAAGATCCAACTTGAAATACATTGGGTTCCATAGAATTGGAAGAGAAGTAAATTGTGTCCCTAAGTCTTGAACCATTTTTCAATATAACCTAATAACCTTCCCAATAACTGTGATACAAATGTGCCTCAATTGACCCACAGCACCCACATGTCCCTGGTAGAGATGGCTTTAAAGAATGTATAAAGTATGGAGTATGATACCAGTAAAACAGAATTTTATTTTGATTTTCTCTGTATAAATTACATTTAGATTATCTATTTGTGTTATCCCTAATGGCCTCCCGAGTTCCATCCTCAATAACTCCACCTAAAAAAACATTCCTTTCTAGTCATATATGTATGTTTAACCTTGCTAGCGCACTGCTGAGGTACAGATTTCTGTACCAAAAGCACACCATAGGCTTTAATGGAAAAAACTTTTTTTTACATTGTAGGCCTGTAACTTCCCAAAGTATGTTCATACAGGAGTCTGGTAGACATCCTGAATATAATAACATGTTCAGATGCTTTGTGATGCCATTGGCATTCAGATGCCATTGGCGGCCGGATGTGATGTACGTCTGGAGGGCGGAAATGTGCCTCTAATGAGGCG
>CM070033.1:127333172-127350045 GCA_036250615.1 Ptychadena robeensis
GATCGTCCCGGAATCCCTTGGGAATCGGACCCGTGTATGGGGACCCTAATAGTCTAAAGAATACAGTCATTTCAAAGACCAGGTAACAAGGTTTCATCATCATCAATGTTGTTGGAGATGTAGGGATTGGATAGATATTGATATATGTCACTATGAGTTCTCTTGCAGTAGACATTTCTACGGTGATCCGACATGTCGGTAAATTCCCGGCCGATCCCATTAATTTGCTGTCCCCATCCAAAATAATGCCCGGTACACAAAGGGTGCCTGCCGATAAGCTGAGAGGGTGGCTGCAGCGGGATGATGTCATCACGCTGCAGGCGATCCCTCATCTATCGAGGGAGAATCGCCTCATCTATGACTACCTTTAGAAATCCTATGCAGAGGGTCTGGCCTGTTTATTGTATAAATTTGCCAGTACCAGCACCAAATTTTAACTAGTTTGTAAATTGTGTAATTTTTTTAAGTTCAAAGTTAAGTAGAAATTTTAACTAAAATCTTTGACTTTTTTGATTTTGAACGTAATTTATTCAAAAACCTTTTTTTTTTATATCTATGACCATTCTCTATGATGATGATGATGATGATGGGCCTTTTAATTAACTCACTAAGTCACCATATGAATATCAACTGACCATCTCTAGCCATCAGTGATTCTATTGGGTGGTGTCTGTAGGGGAAGGATTTTGCTTAACAACCACTGTTCAGAAAGAAGTCTCCAATGCAATAAAAAAAGTCTGTTGTTGTCGTGCACCCACTCTAATTTTCAAAGCTGTTAACAGTTGGTGTAGCTGCCCAATGTGTGTTAAATGGATAGGTGTGAACAGGGCCTAATGTTAAAGTTGAAGGTGGCTTCCCCTTTCTCCTAACATTACTTTTATATAAGGCTTTTAGCCTTAGATTTTTCCCCATTGAGGTGGGAGAAGATGGTACTCAGACATGTGATTTTTTGTTCAGACACTAGACTTTTACTAAAGATGATCACCATCAAATCAAACATGCATCTTGCGCTGCCAGACAATGCTGTGTAGCTGGACTGTAAAAAAAAAACAGGATGGGATAGACAGAAAAAACACATCTTATGTATATATTTTATCTGTATATCCAACTATTCGTATGAAGCTCAGCTTAAGGTATCACCTAAATGATGTTAATGTTCACTTGGTTCTTTCCACAGCTTTGTAAAGTGAACGGCCAACAGGCCAAGTAACCTGTCTTATAAATTAAGAGCTATATAGATGGTAAACAGCTGCAGAAAGGAATTCTCCATCCCAGCTGTGGGCTGTGATCTGCTCTGCTCTTCAGCCAGCACAGTCGTAAGTGGCAGTGCAGAAAAAGCTGAGAAATGAACTGTGCTCCCGAACGCTGCTGTAAGTCCTTATCAAGCTGTGAAAATTGCCAGAAATGGCTGCCAATGAATCTCTGCACTGGAGGCAGTGACAGCAAAGATGGAAAATCCCGTAGTGTTGGATATCCTTCCCGTCATGATTACTACATTTGGCTGCATGAAAATGGGTAAAAACTAGGAAATGTTTGGTCTTTAAATAGTCATATGCAATACCTATTTTGTTTCACTCACCGGTGTTATAGAATGAGTAAAGAAACAGGAAGACATCTCTTTTTTGCACATAAGAAAAGGAAGGCAGCAAAGGGTTGTACTTTGTGAAGCTTAGGTTTAGTTTATGTAAACATATCACAGTGATACAGTATTAAGAACCGTTTAACAGATGATTAACATTAGCTTTATGATGTAAGTATTCACTACACATTCTGGAGGCTAAATCACTCACCTAGTGAAACTAGAGTTCGTCCAACTCCAATCCTCAAAGGCTATATCTAACCAAACTATTAGAACTTCTCAAACCGACAGGAGCCCCCATACACCTTACAATCTTACCATACAATTTCTCTATCAACTTAACTGAAGAAAGGTGTTGTTTAAGCCCCCCATACATGCTTAGATTTTTCGGCGATTAGTCCTTTTTATGCAAAGGAGACAAGGCCCATTATTTACAATAAGTCTGTCTCAACAGGTAAGTCCTTGTTTGAATACCAATACAGGTTTACACTGTCAGTTGGGAACCACCTACTTGATGCCCATGGCTGCCAGGAATCCACCTAAAAAGCAAGCTGTAGGGGGGAACCTAGCCTTATTGACATGACTACAAATTCTGTAAAACAGGAGGAAATTTAAATTCATAATGCTAGATAACACTCAGGACCCCCTTTTTAATATTATACATTTATGTACACTGTACAGAGTCTGTTCTTCCAAGTAGCTTGTGGAAGGGGTGACAACTGACAACAATGTCTCCCTGTGTCCTTCCTGATAGTGAACTGAGGACAGCAGGAGGGATCAATAAGGACGCACAACTTTACAATTGCCTATTAAAATCAATACATTCCATCTGATGATCTACTGCATTTTTTAAATATACATATCTTATTTGATACAGTAAATGTAATATTTGTTTAAGAAGTCATCCTTCAGCATGGTTTGTCCCATATGCTGAACTAAAAATAAAAACTCTGGTGTGGTGGTCTGGTAAATTATTTACTTGGAGATTTATTCACTGCATTTGATTTATATTGGACACAGCAGTTTCTCAGCCCAAATACGTTTCTTTTCATTGAGATTTTTTTGGGGGAGTTGTGAATATGCTGCATACAATTAAGTTTATCCTTCAGTACCAACACCAGCCTTTGTTTATTCTGCCCATTATATGATTATACAGAATGTTACCTCATGGCTTCAATTATTCTGGAAGGAAATATAAGGCAAACATTGGAAAACATTGGAAAACAAAAAAACTCTTACATTTAATTATAACAAATGCTTTATCATTTCATATGACCACAACATGAAAACCAGCGAACATCGACGACTAGAAGAGAGATGTGTCTGGGATTAAAATATGGTGGCTCTCGAGTGTTTCTATAGAACTATTGTATGTGGAAGAATGGAGATTATAAAATGTGTTATCATTAACTGCAGCTTTAGTGGAGTTTTAAAGTTACTGTGCTATTGTGATAATGGCCAGTGTACACAATAGCTGAGTTATCACTTGCAGCGCATAATGTGTTGTCTACAATCTCTCAATTACTCTGTAGAAGCTGAAGAAGTCATCTTCAAAGAGAAAAACTGAAAACGTAGAACGCCATTTTGTCTAAAGTAATTTTATATTATGCTGCTCTAACAAATGATTTCAGGAATGGTACAGAAATGATCACACAAACACAATGAAACATTTTCACTGTGCAGTTGGCTTTTTCCAGTTCATGCAGAAATCATAATTGGTTACTATGAACTGAAATGATCAACCCAGCCAGGTTGAAAATTTAAGGACTGTCCCTGGATGTCATGATTACATTTTATATATATATATATATATATATATATATATATATATATATATATATATACACTCACTGGCCACTTTATTAGGCTCACCTTGCTAGTACTGGGCTGGACCCCCTTTTGCCTTCATGGCATAGATTCAACAAGGTACTGGAAACATTCCTTAGAGACATTGCTCCATGATGATATGATAGCATCACGCAGTTGCTGCAGATTTGTAGGCTGCACATCCATGATGCTAATCTCTGATTCCACAACTTCCCAAAGGTGCTCTATTGGATTGAGATCTGGTGACTGTGGAGGCTATTTGAGTACAGTGACCTCATTTCAAGAAACCAGTCTGATATGATTCGAGCTTTATGACATGGTGCATTATCCTGCTGGAAGTAGCCATCAGAAGATCGGTACATTGTGGTCAAAAGGGATGGACATGGTCAGCAACAATACTCAGGGAGGCTGTGGCATTGCAACAATGATCAATTACTACTTAGGGGCCCAAAGTGTGACAAGAAAATGTCCCCCACACCATTACACCAGCACCACCAGCATGAACCATTGATACAAGGCAGGACAGTGAGCCTGTGCGAATTGTAGCCTCGGTTTCCTGTTCTTAGCTGACAGGAGTGGCACCCGCTGTGGTCTTCTGCTGTTGTAGCCCATCTGCCTTAAGGTTCGATGTGTTTTGCGTTCAGAGATGCTCTTCTGCATACCTTGGTTGTAACAAGTGGTTATTTGAGTTACTGTTGCCCAAACCCCTCTGGCCATTCTCCTCTGACCTCTGGCATCAACAAGGCATTTGCGCCCACAAAACGGCCGCTCACTGAATGTTTTCCCTTTTTCGGACCATTCTCTGTAAACCCACACTAACAACCATACCATGTTCAAAGTCACTTAGATCACCTTTCTTCCCCATTCTGAAGCTCGGTTTGAACTGCAGCGGTTTGTCTTGACCATGTCAACATGCCTAAATGCATTGAGTTGTCACCATGTGAAGTGCCTAATAAAGTGGCCGGTGAGTGTATATATATATATATATATATATATATATCATTCCAAAACAAAGTTGATTTATATGCTTTGAGGTTATTGAGGAGTATATTTAGATGCATATTTTCGAACTCACCCTCAAAAAGTGTTATGCTATGTCTCCACTGAGTTTTTCTTAAGCCCTTTCAAGGTGCACCTAAAACACACCCCATGGTGCTCCATGAGACCATTCACACTGTCCTGTCTTGCCCAGTGTGGAGACCATAAGGCACACTTTTTAACCCCCAAAATTGGGGGGGAAAATGCCTTTGTCTTATGGTCCGAATGCACGACCTCCTGCTAGCCTAAGCAATGAAGAGAGGCATAGATGAACTGTCATCTATACCTCTCTCCCTCCATGAAAACTGCAATAACTCTGCAGCTCCCACGGACACAGGAACAGCCAGCAGAGGAGAGTAGTGTCCAGCCCGGCCCCCCTCCCGATCAGTGTGGAGAATAACGTGTTGTGCTGAGAATGTACTGCTGCTAGTGACATCTACTGGCTGAATTCAATATTGCATTAATTGAAATCATTGTAACCTTTTTTCTGGTTTTCCTGTCCTAAAAACTGGGTGTGTCTTATGGTCCGGTGCGTCTTATAGTCCGAAAAATACGGTACTTGATTAGGGCCGTTGTACTACAGACCTGTCCATGTAACTACTGAATAACATGCCAAAATATTTTTTCATTCTGGTAAACAAGTGATCTTCTGCAAGTCAAGAACACAAAAATAAGGGCTAGCCTCCACTTGAAGCGGACGGCCGCTTCCATTCATTTTAATAGCCTGTTGAGCCTTTTGAGCTGCGGGCGATCACAATGAATCCCGCCCATAGATATGAATGGACGCGATAAAAAATGTGTGTGAGGATGCAATTTTAAACCGCATGCATTCATTCTCTATGGACACCATCCGGTGCGATCGGGGAGACTGCATTGACTCTACATGTTGAAAACAAAAACGCTCTAGTGACAAGACGCGAGCGGTCAAGCCCTAAGTGACCAATTGTTCATTATTTTCAATCACAAAAAAAAACTATCTATGATTTTTATGAACATGTTTAGGGCCACAGAACACACTTAACTGATGTACATGTTGAGAACTTGAGAAATGTACGCAAATATCCCTCTTCATTAGACACCTTTATTCAAATGCCCGTGCTTATTTTAAAGACCTATTTTCGATGAGTGTTGCCTAAAGTCTCCCTACTCCTGCTTCGTACTTTAAAGTCAGTTCATGTAGTACTGGAAACATTAATTATATACTGGAAGAACAACACCCTGCATTTTCTCGAGTCTTTTAGAAAAGCTGCTCGGAACTATTTTTTTCCCCTTTTTTTTGTCCTTGCTATTTCTGAGCAAAACAAGTGAAAATCAGTCGAGCTGCAGATCTTTGTTCCATGACAATGGCAGAGAGAAGCAGCCAGGCTGCTTATGTTAATGTCTGCATTAAGGGGCTGATTGCTATCTCTGCAAGACTAGGGTGCATTAATCTCTTGCGTTTGCAAAGTTCACTGGGTCAAGTGAAGGCAAAAGTGGCTTTAAATGAGAATATCAACGAAACAGCTCTTTTCTGAGTCCATTAAAGTCTGCAGCTGGATTGCACACAAAAAAAAAAGAAACACTTGTAATGTTTATTGCAAAAAACGTACTTTCTATTTGCCCGAATATACAAGACTAGTACAGGGTATACTTTTTATTCTTAAAAAAAAAGATGTATGGTGTGTATGCTAACTGGGTCATACCTGTAGTATATTTCTATCTGATGTCCACTGCCAATAACATCAGTTGTCTATCACTTTAACATCTACTGTGGTTACTTCCTCTCCACTATCTAGCAGAAGGTAAATGTAGAATGGCCATGTACATCAATGGGTACACAACATGGTAGATGCTCAATGTCCCCCTGATATTGATTGTTTACTTGGACCTCGTACACCTTTTGACCAGCACAATCAATAAAAGAGCAGCAAAAGCTCCTTAACATCCACCAGCTAATCATAGCACACCCTGCTTTGTATTGAATCGCCTGTTAAAGTACATCTTGTCCCAATTAATGTTCAGTCAATAAATAGATTATCAAGGGGGAGGGTCCATATTTTTAATAAGTGGTTAGATTCAATTTTGTTCTTTAAAATGTAACTCTGACACATTTATGGGAACCACTGCATCAGAGCTGAAAGAACTTTATAAAGACAACACTGATATAACACTTTGATACAATGTAGTCAGTGTAAAGCTTGTATAACAGTGTAAATTTGTTGTCCCCTCAAAATCACTTACAGGCATTAACTTCCTGGGGGGTACGCCCAAAAGCAGTATGGGCGCAGTTTGATCTTGGATCAAACTGCAACTGCGCCGGGATCAGGCACAATCGCCGGTTCTCCATGAGCCTGCAGTGTTTCTTCTTCACAAAATTCTTCCGCTGAAGGCTCACCGATGACACCGAAGGGAGGGTTGCTTTTCCCCGCACACTGCAGATGGTGTGTAGAAAGAGAGAGAGTGGGGGTACTCCACCGCGATTGCCCAGGCAGCCATTAAAAAAGTAAAAAAAAAGCCTGTAACACCAGGGAGGTTAATGTCTAAACCTCTGGCAACAAAAGTGAATATACCCTCCTAAGTGAAAAATATCCAATAATAATAAGGCCCATTATTTTCCAGCACTGCCTTAACCCTTTTGTCCATGGAGTTTACTAGAACTTCACAGGTTGTCACTGGATCCTCTGGAAAACTGGAATCACAGAGCAGGTGGATGTTTGGGACCTTGACCTTCCATTTTATAATGCCCCACAGATGCAACCCACAACAAGTCATTATTTAACAAAAATTCACCTCCTTGGCGGAATGCCAGAACCCAGCAGGGATCCGGCATATTATGCTGCATTGTGGCGAGCTAGTTGATCGCTCCTGGGGTGGAGGGTGGGCGAGGAATCACGGCAAAGTGCAGGCAAACAATGCCATTAACAACAATAAGTGCAGTTATGGAGTTTTCTTGTCATATGAGGTAGCATTTACCTAATTTGTAAGGACCATATGATATGTTTTGTACTAATGCATAACACCTTAGAATTGCCAAACTGTTTTTAACTGTGTATAGTAAGTAAAATGTTTGAAAGTGGTATGCATATACTAGAATGTGTGTGGTCCCTTTAGTGAAGGTCCAGTAAAATTCTTTTTAAGTCTTTCTGTTTTCTTAAACAAAATTGACTGAGAAGGCTGGAAGTGCCATGAGTGAGAACATGTTAGTCATTTGCTAACAAGGAAGACATTTCTCTCAGCATTTGTGCACCAGCTGTGGTCTGTCTAGGCTGTTAACTCCACAGCAATTATTATAAATCAGTTAGACAATCTGTATATGTATCAAACATGTCTTTTACAGTCAGTCAAGAGATCTTATTAGCTTGTCACAGGGGTGCAAGATGGGAATATTTTGGTAGCTAAAAACCCACACTAGAAGTAGCTGGCAGCTTTGATAAGCGAATACTTACTTGAGTTGAAAATCACCCTTTCTTAAGATGGATACTGGATTAAAGATGACTGAAATCCAAAACTTCATTAAACTATAATACCTAACAATTATAATGTTAAATGTTGACAACAAAGGTTAAAAAAATTATTTATTATATAAAATATCATATAATAAAATATATATATTTTTTAGAAAAAACAGAAACACCTGATTACACTAATTCATTGTGGTAAGTGTTCAGTTTATTGTATTTTTTAGTAAATCTGTGTATTGTTGGGCATGTGCTTTTATATGTGATAATATATGTAATTGTTTATTAAATTGTCACATATAAAAGTTTTAGTTTTTTTTAAAAAGGGTATTTTTAATTAACATGTGTATTGGCACATGCTTTTATGTGTACTCATTTATTTATTATTTCATATAAAAGTTTTGTGGGTATTTTTATAAGTATATATTTTTTAAATTACTGAATAATGTCAGATATGGTTTAACCCTTTGAAAATGAATTAGGAGTTAATACTCATTACATTTTTGCATTTATCATTTATTTATTATTTCATATAAAAGTTTTGGATGTATTTTTAAAAAAAAATAAAAAAATAGCGGTATTGACAGATGTGATTTAACCCTTTGAGAAAGAATAAGGGGCCATTTTTATATGTAATAATTTATTTAATTATTTAATATAAAAGTTTGACCATTTGTTCTTCATCAGATGGAAATAACCAACCAAAAAAGTACCTTAAAAGTTCACCAGATATTTGAACACCCACCAGGTATCAACACACATTTACCAACATGCCCAACCGCAGCTAGATTAATTTTATGTTGAACCCTTTTTAGTCAATCTAAACACCTTAACAGTATTTCATTTCTTTCAGATTTAATTTTTACATCTGTCTGATGGGAAAATTGAACCATGTATGGCTACCTTAAGATGATGGTTAAGATGGTTTTGCTCGTATTCTATAAAATTGAAATATAGGGCAGCATTGAGGCTCAGAGGTTAGCACTCTGACCATGCAGCGCTAGAGTCCTAGGTTCAAATCCCAGCCTGCGCAGGAGTTTGTATGTTCTTCCTGTGTCTGCGTGGGTTTCCTCCCACACTCCAAAGACATACAGTAGGTTAATTGGCTTCCCCCAAATAAAAGATTCTCCTATGTTAGTTACATGTGGCCTGTAACTGTGTTAGTTACATATACATGACTATGGTAGGGACAGTAGATTGTGAGCTCCTCTGAGAGACAGCTAGTGATATGACTATATATGCTCTGTAAAGCAGCGCTGCATTATATGTTGGCGCAATATAAATACAAGATAATAATAATAACATTTAATTAGTGTTTATGACTTTTATCCCATACATCTGTATATATATTGTACCTTCATGTGATATGTACATTGTACATATACATTGCTGTTTTAATTTAGAATCGATCCATACCATAGCCAAGCACCCCCTGAAGAGGTAATTAACAACGAAACATGCGTTGACCCTTATGAGGATATATGTATATGACACAGTATATGCACATATTAGTATTTAAATGCAATAACGTAACTGCATTTTGTTGATATTTTGCACCTTATATGATTGAATGCACTTGGCCCCTAAAGTCCCCATATCCATATTAAGGGGAAATAAAAAAAATTACATAAGGGGTTTTGTCCTCTTATTTCTTTTTTTGATTATGGTTTTGGGATGTTGGCTAAGCAGCAATCTTGGGAGTGCGGTATAGTTTAATTTAGATCTAATTTATTTATTTAAAGTACTTTGTGCACCCAACTATACACTGCATCTCTTGATTAAATTGACCAAACAACTTATAGCAAAGAATATGAATATCCAATTGGGTTTGAAGGCCAGATCCAAAAACAAAGTAAACTGGAATTGTGGTCAGCAACATCTATAACCTTGATTATGACATGATAGGCCCAATACTGCTTTTTGGTAACTGCAATAAGATGTCCAGATTGTCATCAGTGCTGTAAAGTTGAAAAAATATACTATAATATTTCTTTATATTTTACATTGAATAAATGCCAGTTAAAGAACTTCTAAACTCTTAAAGACAAGTTCTTTCATTCATTTTTCTTTCCATGCACTCTTTGACTGTAGGCTCATGAGCACTTTAGCAATAGCTAAATGTCACATTTATTGCAGTGCTCAAATGTGTGTGCGTGCTGCATTATTTTATTATATTTGCATTGGCGGCTTTTGGTTCGAGTTGTGGCTATGCAGGAAATGCCACTGCTAATTTGAATAACTTTGTCTATCGAATAAAAATAAAAGGACCCAGGAATACTCCTTGTTCGCTGAGATGGTCAATGATATGGTGAAATTTCAACATGCATGCACATTTTAAGCAGACTGAAACTGAGCAGGGTAATATCAAAATGGCGACATCTCATTGACCATCTCTACTTGCTGGTAGGATTCGTATATTTGAAACAAGGTGATACAAAAATTACAGGAGCAAAGGCAACAGTGTATTTGGTTTAGCCTCTAATAAGGGTTCTTACTTATTTCCTTGTACATTCTGAGCTCCTCATAATATACATAGCAAGTCAGATAGATCATGCCTTATCTCCTGGCTGATGGACATCCAGCATCATCTATCTCTTTCCAACACAATCTGATTGTATTCAGCATGCCCTTTACATTACTTGAACTTCAGCCCTTACCATCATGGTGGTTCATAGCATATGTTAGAAATATCACACCGCAAATTTTCAAGCCAAGATATGTCTAAGGCAAGACATAGACCTAGTGACACTGTCACTAGGAGTTCACATTTAATAAGCACGTTGATGAGAGGGGAGAAAGAAGAAATCTCAAGTTAAGCTTAATTTGGGAGATAAGGCAAACATTGCAGTTTATCTGTGGCATGACAGTGGATGCTGTAAGGCCTTGTCTTTACTACACGTGAAAGACTCGTCCATTGTTTTTAAAGGACAATGACGTGCCATCACAGAAATTATGCATAATGTGTCCATTGAAATCAAATAATGCATTCAATAAGCACCCATTGCTTTTTGGGTGCGTATTGCACACATCATGCCCATAGGTTTCAAAGGGGCTTGTTAGATTAACGCTCCCTAAACAAAGGCACAATGCTGCCAAACCACCCTTTGGGTGTTATGGATGGAAAACATTAAAGCATGCGGTCAAAGAAAAACATTCTAGCCTTAGTCTAAAGTTTACATTGTAATAATAGCATAGGTTGCCCCCAAAATAAATAAGTAAACTGAAAGGATTGTGCCAGACAAGGATGCTAATGATACCTTCCAGCACTGTATATTTCTGATCTTTACATGTTACATTGCTATGAAATTTCTCACACTTTTCCTGAATTACTCCTAAAGTTTAGAAAGTTATGCAGTGAAACCTTGACAATTACAAAGGGGTTAGTAGCTGTACTATTTGGACAGCTCTCCTGCACACTCAGCAAATTTTGTTAACATGTGACTTCTGCCAGTCAATGACCTAGGTCAACATACTCTATCCTCCTTGACTCTTCCCTGCAGGGCAGGAAGCCCTTCACTTGATAAAAGGTTTTTGCACTTCATTTTTTTCTTCTAGCTGGCTTAACATCTCATAAAGTGTGTTTTTTTGACAATGTGGGAATGCGGTGTACTTTGCAGATCTGCAATACATGCAAAAACAGATTGCTGTTGTCTAAAATGACAGGGAAAATGATAGGGAAGCAATCACTATTTTTGATTAGTCTGTGAGAACATTGCAGCAAACTCTTTTTATTATTTCCTATGAAATACATTTTCTTGTACTTAGGGAAAAAAAGAAAAAGAAAAAAAAAACAGAATTACTGTTGTTCAGTAAGATCTTATATTTTAAGTTATGACTTTTTTTATGTTGTTTAATGGTAAATGCTTAGTAAATACAAAATGTGCTATTCGTGGTTTGTAGATCAACAAAGAATAAAAATATGTATGTTTTAATATTACGTGTTATTGTATGAACCATGTTTATTTCTTTGAAACTCTTATGTACTTACAGAGCAAAAGAAAATATCAATATTTCTCAATAGTAGGTGTAATGTAAGGCAGAGAAAACTGTCTACCTCTCCGTGGGTTCTCAATCGCAGCGGACTCCAAGATGATTAATGTGGTTTAATGGAATTGTTGTATAGCTCAGTGGTTACAGAAAATGTCACAATTGCACATGCAATATATGATATAGGTATATCTGCCGTATTGCTAGTAAAGCTTATAGATACGCTACTTGGCTTTGCTGATGGAGATGAGGTCAATCCAGGTAGTCGCTAAAAGACAATCAATCAGTAGCCAAAGCCGCTTTGGTGTAGTACTACCAAACTACTACTATGCGGGCGGGAAGTTTACAGAAAATCATATCTTCATATCAGGAAAACAACATCTCCGGTCTGCTTTCATTCTTAAACAAAATGGTGGCCAAAACAGGCCTCAAGCTAACTTCAGTCTTCAAAAGTCACATAAGTGTCAGGTTATTTTATTAAAAAAATGCAATCTGACTTTCAGTTATCATTTTTTATTTACTGCTGTTTCTCTTGAGCACATCTGACTATCAAGGGCTAGCTTTGTACAACCTAGATGTAGATAGTGTCTAGGCCAAAAATGAAGTATAACCAAAAAGTATAGCAGCATTTTACATCATTGGGCTCAAGTTTATTCTTCTGCCCCACGAGGACTACAGCTGTAAACAGTATTTTAAAGAATCAATGCGCATAATTACACAGTAGCAATATTTGCTTATTATATAGAGAAAATGGTTGTAATGCCTTTGTTTCCTTGAACTATTTGCAGAATTTGTGATAGGAAACTATGTAATTGGTATGGCACTGATGGGATTAGTTAATGTCACTCAGGCTATTTGGATCCACAATAAAAAGGACTATTACAATATGAGTTCATTTATTGTAGACCCTAGTAGCCCCCAATGGAATTTTGCATTTTACACTGGGATGCTGTTATCAGAATTATGTAACTCTTATAGTAGTATATACAAAGTTATGCGATAACAGAGAAAGTACAGTCAAATACCTGTCTTCTTAAAATACAAAACCTACAATACACTTCCTCTTTCTCTGACTGTTTACATCTTTGCAGTGCAAAACTGTGTCCTATGCAGTGCACCCCAAAGGCAGTGTGTTGCCCAACGCGCATACATTGTATACCACTCCAACCCACTTGTGGTGCATCGGAATTCATCCACTGTTGTAGGCAGCCCATCCACTGGAATGGGTCATGGTATCACATTGCATTGGGCAGTATTGTGTAAGTTATTCATGTGTGTTGAAGTATACAAATATATGTGAACACAGTCTAAATCAGGGGTCCTCAACCTGTTACTCTTGCCTGCTTGTGGCTCTTTAACCTATCTGTTTTGGCTCACTGGCTGCCAGAAAGCCTCCTCCCTCCCACTAGTGCATATATGTTAAAAGGAAGAGAGATCGGGCTAGCAGCCAAGATGGCTGGCTTCAGCTCCATGTTCTTCTCCTGCAGCCTAATGGTCACCACAGGGGAGAGATCTGCTCGTACTTTCACTCCAGGACACAGATGCTGGTGGAAAAGTAGCAGCCAGGAGAGATAGATTAGAGAGACCAAACTCCAACCTCAGGATTGGGGTAGCCTGCAGTGGGGGTAGAAGTGTAAGTCTCTAGAGGTGATGAGGGTCCCACCTCCTAGACCCACCTTTACCAAAATCCCTGAGACACTTGCCTACAGTCTCAAGACTCTACACTTTTTTAATGTAATGTTTAAGATCCTGTATGCTAGGAAGATTGTCCCCCATTTCAACACGGTCATGTCAAATCAGTTTTTGATTTAGTTTTTTTGTGGCTATATGGAGGTTCTGTATCGTATGACCCTCTGTGCGTCAAGAAATCATCTTACTAAGTTTGACCTTTATGTAAACCTATTTAATGCACATGCAGTGTTTGTCCACTTCATATTTTTCTTTATAAATCCTAAATGTAATTATGAGAACAATTTCGTATTTTTTTCTTGTAGATCAGTCAGTCTGATATTATTACAAGGATGTTTGCCAGTAGTAATGTCTATCTAGCTCTTTTCCAGGACTAAGAAAGCTGCATACACATTAAATGGAAATCTGTACTAAAAAAATATGGAGGTTGTCTTTACTGACATACTATTTCTGGCATAAAAACTCTCAATCTTTATACTTCTTTCAGAAAGCAAAATCAATGAATCAACAAGACTTCAAGGCAAATAATATTTTTTCGAGGAAGTGGACAGCAATTCCAGCTTCAATATTTTTCCCTGTACGTGTTTTTATGATTTTGTTGTAACATGTTCCTATTATTATTATATGATATTTGAAAAGTCATAAAAAAGCACTGCAAGAAGTAAAACAATAACCCCTATAATCTCTCTAAATTCTGGTGGTGAAAGTGTAGTGAAGTCCAATCCTTAGTATGAGATTTCTCCGAACTGCAAAAGCCCTGATATTTAACTAAGTAAAGCTGGCCATACACCTTTAGATCTCTCTGTCAGATATCCTTTAGATCTACCAATAACTATGTACTATAGTGTCCTCTGCGATTGAGCACAGGTAGACTTAGAAAGTCCCTCATTTTACATGGTTTTAGTAAAACAAAAGGAGATCTAAAGGAAATCTGACAGAGAAATCTAAAAGT
The DNA here is from genome assembly GCA_036250615.1 of Ptychadena robeensis. Lineage (NCBI taxonomy): Eukaryota > Metazoa > Chordata > Amphibia > Anura > Ptychadenidae > Ptychadena > Ptychadena robeensis. Next base: position 127,347,682 of record CM070033.1, read on the forward strand.
GTATGGGCACCCTTTATATACAAAGTTTATAGCCTAAGGAGCCTTAATGGGTGTGTTGATGTCATCTTGTCCCAGCTACCAGGTCTCCTGTGTAGTTGTTATTTTTTCCTTTGTATGTTGGTGTCTTCCTTCTTCCATATGTTCTTGTTCATAATACCACAGTGTTGTTGAATGCCTTTTTAACCTTGTATCCACAATGAGTGTGAATTAGTTATTCACAGCAGTAGGCACCACTATGAGTAATTAGGTTTGACAAACACTGTCATTAGGAACCCAATCCTGACTGACCAATGCCACTTTCACCTATTCATTATAAAAGCCTATGAACCTGGGCCTACAGGCCAACTAAAGTAAAAACAACTATTTGGGGTTAAAGGTACATGTGAAAGAGGTAATAAAAGTCAGAAGAGTCTACATCTGAGCCCAAATGCCAGCTACATGAAGCTAACTACATTTGTGCGTCTATACAATGCCAAAGACTGCAGAGAACCACAGTGAGCCAAGGCGCTCCTTCATGAATAAAGGGGCATTCACATGGGCGTCTGGAAACGGGGGTTGTGGGATGGATTAAATTAACTTTTGTTCCTCAGAATTCTACACACAAAACCCCATAACACCCCATGACAACGTGAAAAAAGTTTTTGGCAAATTTAGTGCAAATAATAAAAACTGAGAAAGCACATGAACATAATTATTCACAGTCTTTGCCATGACACTTAAATATGATATCAGGTGCATCCTGTTTGCCCTAAGTCCACCTGTGGTAAATTCCATTGACAGGACTCCTACAGCTGGCGGACCTCAGAGCTCCAAAGTTCATATAATCAACACAGGGTAAAATAAGATGGAAAAGGCTGAAATTGTTCTGTAGGAATTGTGAACTTGTATACTTGGGTGTATACTTGTGTATACACCCAAAATCAGAAAACAGCTCAGTGATTTAACAGTTTTCAAAAATAAAGCTCAGAACTTACAAATTGCTTATATTCATTTACTGGTCACGCCTGTATGTTATTTACACTCTACCTACAAGTGTATGCACAATACAGATGAATTGCTAAATATTAGAATATCATCCAAAAGTTCCTGTTTTTCAGTAATTCAACTAAAAAGGTAAAACTAATATATGAAATAGACCAATTACATGCAAAGCAAGATAGTTCAAGCCTTTATTTGTTATAATTTTGATGATTATGGCTTACAGCTTATGAAAATCCCAAAATCAAAATCTCAGAAAATTTGAATATTAAGTGAAATCAATAAAACAAAGATTTTAATTTGAAAAATATATTTATGCATATGTACTCAGTACTTGGTTTGGATCAATTACTGCCTCAATGCAGCCTGTGGCACTGCTGAGGTGTTATGGAACACCAAAATGGCCTTCAGCTCTTCTGCATTGTTCAGTCTCATGTCTCTCATCTTTCTCTTTGCAATGCCCCTTAGATTGTCTATGGGTTTCAGGTCAGGTGAGTTTTCTGGCCAATCAAGCATCAAGTAATGTCCCATGGTCATTGAACCTAGGTTTTGGTACTATAGGCAGTGTTGGCAGATGCCAAGTCCTGCTGGAAAATGTCAGCATCTCCATAAAGCTTGCCTGCAGAAGGAAGCATAAAGTGCTCCAAAATCTGCTGGTAGCTGATGACATGGCTCCCCAAATCAACACAGTCTGTGGAAACCTTTCACTGGACATCTTGGGTTGGGTTGTGTGCCTCTCCATTCTTCCTACAGAATCTGGCTCCTTGGTTTTCAAAGGACATGCAAAATGTGTTCTCATCAGAAAAGAGAACTTTTGACCACTGAGCAACTTCTTTTCTTTAGCTCAAGTAAGATGCTTCTGAGATTGTTTGTTGTTCAGGAGCGGCTTGACAAAAAGGAATACAACATTTGAAGCCCATGTCCAGGATCCGTCTGTGTGTGGTGGCTCTTGGTGCACAAACTCCAGCCTTAGTCCACTCCTTGTGAAAGTCCACAACACTTTTGAATGGCCTTTTCGTGACAATCCTCTCCAGGTTGCAGTCATCCCTGCTGCTTGTGCATCTTTTTCTTCCACACTTTTCCCTTACACATAATTTTCTATAAATGTGCGTATATATAGCACTTTGAGCTACTGAACCAGACTGAGAGACTATTTAAAGGCTCAGGACCCTTTTCAGGAGTTTTGGATTAATTAGCTGATCAGAGTCTGACACTTTGTGCCTAGAATATTTAACCTTTTCACAATATTCAAATTTTCTGTAATCCATAATCATCAAATATCATTATAACAAATAAAGGCATGAAATACCGTATCTCTCTTTGTATGAAATAAGGCTATGCCATATATTAGTTTCACCTTTCATGTTAAATTACTGAAATGCTGGA
>CM070033.1:127352832-127365794 GCA_036250615.1 Ptychadena robeensis
AGGATCAGGAGAGGATTTTGTGCCAACTTTGAAGGCCTATACAGTGGAAACTATAGAGGCGAGTATGCTCTCTTTGCGATTTTTCTCAATACATAATATTTATTTTGTTTGTTAAGGGTTTAATATCCCTTTAATATCAGTTTGCAAATGCTAGCAAGTCTTTCTGGCTATGTTTACCGTTAACACCAATGGTACAACTTCTGCAACAATTTAGTTAAGCCAGACTGCCATTTCAATGTAATACTTTCAGGTGTTGGACTGGTTAGATGCTGCATCCCCCTACTCTGAAATGTATTTCCAGCAGGTGGCTGGTGAATCGCTGTGGGAAACAGCAGTGGTAGGGTATACATTTATAGCAGACTATTCCCTCTGGGATTGTAGTATAGAGTTGTCAACTTGCTTTAGCTACTTTTCCAGGAAGCTAACTATAATATCAGAGAAATAGCTGCTGGCTATAACATATTTTCTTCAGGAATAAGCTTCCATATACTTCTACTACCACCTAGTCATAATTGACATTGGCATAACCTTCCACAACTCTTATCTGCCACATGACTGTATTTCAAACCCTTAATTAGTTGTTAGGACAGGAAACATCTTGCTGGAAGTTATGGCCGGACATTGGCCGAGGCTGCTGCGAACCGCCATTGACTTCCATGGAGGTCAAAATTCAACAATTTTCAGGTCATAATTGTAACCACAATGCAAATAAAAAAATAACAAAAGGGTGCAAACAACTGGACAGTGTCATGCCAGAGTTAATCAATGGCTAGACTTACCCAACAAATAACTTTTTTATGGCTTTTAATTTTTTTTCTTAGCAATGAAAGGGTAAAAAAGCATGGGGTCCCCTACCTTTTATCAGGAGGTCTGGAAAAGGGGGACCATGAACAGTGTGGGGTAGCCCCAGTGCATACTAGACCCCCTGTTGGCATAGGGTCTGGTATGCTGTAGAAAAGGGTGGTCCGCAAACAGTGTGGGGTCCCCCCAGAACAAATCAAACCCTTTTTGACAAGCCTGCAAGAACAGGAAGCCAAGAAACCATTGGTTAAGATAAGGGGGGTCTTTTCCCCACGACATCGGCCAGGCGTTGTGGGGGCTCATTGAGTATCGGGGTTCCCCTTTAACAAGAGGACCTCTGGATCCTGCTCCCCACCCTATTAAATGGGTACAGAGGTCTCAAAAAACCTTTTACCTATTCAGAGAGGTTTTTAAGAGATTTCCTAGAAATAAAGCTAGCCATACACGTGTCGGATTCCATGTCCAATCGATTCATCATCCGATCGATTCCGGCGATTCTGCCGGAAATCGCAGGTGTGATCAATCGGCCAATTAAGAGTATCCATCGCAGCATACCACCTTGTCCAACGGATTCCGGCACGATTCCGGGACGATTCCGTGTCCGATTCCACCTCCGATTCCACCTCACAAATGGCAACTCCCCCTGATCTGTGCAGAATCGGATCAAAAAGACCAACATGTTGGTTCTCTGACGGATCTGATTCTGGGCCCCCGAACGATCGGACATGATCGGACGGACAAGGTGGGCTGCACACGATTCACGCGCCCGGAATCGATCGGCCCGGAATCCGACCCGTGTATGGGGGCCTTAAGAGCCGAAACTAAAACATTTTTTTTAAGTTAAAGTTCTACCACTCCACATAGTTACCTAAACGTGCCTATCCAATGTTGTAATCCATCTTGTCCCTCAAAGGGTCTATTGTCCCATGAAGGGGGTATTTTCCCTGGAATTCCAGGGACGTGTCCGTATCCCAAAAAGTTTGTGGAGTGAATAAAATTTCAAAGACCTGGCTGATTGATCTCTGCCTAGCAGCTCCAATAGCACAGCGTGGACTACATGCACTAGGACAACCTTCAGCCGGAACACCGTCTCAATGTTGTGGAAACAGGTGGTGCGGTAGGCATGTAATATGGATGGGCTACGTTGGCATCCCCGTCAAAGAATGTGCTTAACGCAGGGGGTGTTGACAGAGCCCATAATGCTGTGGAAACCAAGCCTTACTTACATACCTGAGGCAGGTAAATCACACATATGTCCCTTGATACTTATACGATTATAGGCTGTAAGACATATTTGGAGAGAGTAATGTTTTTAATTGTATTGTTATGGAAGGGGGGGGGGCTGGATCAAGTGCTGTTTTGGGGCATAATGGCAGAGGCCTGGTCTGCCCCTGAACTCCACACACCTACCCAACCTGTGCCCATCTTCTCTGCAGAAGAAGGAGTGGGGCATGCAACTCTGAATAAGACAAAGGCAGACAGGTTGGTTTAAGGCAGTGGTTTCCAAACTGGGGGGCGGCGAAGGTATTCCAGGTGTTTGCATGGGGAGGGGGGGGGGGCTTGATAATGTCCCTAAATAGAAAAAGAGGGGCCCTGCAAGAAAAGTTTGGAGACCAATGGTTTAAGGTGTCCTCCGCTGCATGGTATTATAATTGACTCTTTCACACTATCTGTGCTGCATTGTATGCTGGAAATGCATTATGCTCCGTGCATTGCACAGTACACACTGTATGCAATATTGGATATGTTGCATTAGTATGTACAATACAAGTGTTATGCTAGCATGTCCAAAATGCGTGCAGCAAGGGCATTAAATGGGCCGGATATGGCTATCGTTTGCCAATGTCTAATCCAAACCCAACCACTGAAAACGAATATAACATTTTGCACTATTTGCACTATGGCAAATAAATAAAGAGAGACAAAACAAAAATGCGTTCAGCTAATCATTTCAATCCAGGTCAGCTCTCAGCCACAGACAGATCAGTTTGTTCAGCTTAGTTTGATAATACTGTGAGATCAAACCGAGTGTAAAGCAAAGCATTGCACTGGATATTGTCACTAGGTATATCCAGCACAGTGATGTCACCTTGAATAATAGTCCATATTGCATCTCTGTATGTCCACCTTACAAAAGGCTGCAGCTTGTGAAACATTAATCAAATTATCAGGCTGAGATCTATACCCAGTGAGTGTTTATAAGATTAGAAATCTATTTTGGTCTGTGTTCCATTTAGCTTATGAATGCTATTTTGGTGCCAGACTGACCTTAAGGTGCAGAAATTGTGCAATGATGAATTCATTCATTTTCCCCTTTTGCTTTCCTGGAATAATCTTGCAGTTTCCTATCTTGTTGGTGGCTTTACAACCACAGCACAATTATTCTTGTTCATGAAATACATAGATGTGTAAGAACCCAGCACTATCAGTGTACATCAGTTTGTCAGCACAAATTGGCTGTCATTATATTAGAACACAATACTTTAGAATATCAGTCCCTGGTGCCTGTACCACATACATGTGTTTTCCATGAGTTACAGGTGATTTACTGGTTTATAGTCATCAATAGAGATGCTCCCAAAATGTCAACGTGTTTATTTCTGAGGCAGTTTGCAAAGCCCCTGAACATAGTACCATCACCAAAACTGCTGGAGATATTTGGAAGGGTGGGGAGTGGTCACCACAATAAACAAGTATTGTTCTATGTTCACATGTAGCTTTTGCATAAGGGTCAAATCAAGTCAATCGTTTGTGAGTTGATTTTTTTATTTATTTATACATAAACATGCAATACTTTCTCCCCACAACCCTTCTCTACTTTTCCTGCAAATTTGGTGAAGATATCATTTAGAGGGGTTTGCAATTAACTCATCTAACTTAAAGTCAGCTAGTTGAAACGTAAAAAAGAAATATGACCATCTCTATAATCATTAATCTAAAAGGATTGTATATGTGCCCGCTGGCATGTGGTGATTCAGGTCACAGAGACATGTCATTTGATGTAGAGCATGCCTTGTATGTGTAGTCTGCAGCTGTCTTTCTGCTTATTAAAGGTGATCATAAGTCTGAAGATAAGTGCTTCTGGTGATGGTTTTTTTTTTCATTCAAAATTAGTAAGGAGCTGGCTTAAGGCCACTGATATTTAGTGGAGGCAGGGTCGGCTCCATGGACAGGCCATGGGGGGCCAGGCCAGCACAGTTACCCCAATGTGCCCCCTTGATTGGGGCTCCCCCACCCACACAGTTCACTGTAAGGCATAGTATGTAGGAAATACTGTATATTTAAGAACTACATAAAAGTAATGTGACACATCCGGCCTGTGTGGGCTGCAGAATAGGTTAGGGGGGAAAGTCAGATCCAAAAGAAAGGATGACAATGTATGCTTGTCAGTACAGCAGGGACTATTATGAACTATGTGCTGTAAATCCTAATGAGGGTTGTTTTGAAATGGAAATATGCAGGTACATAAGACTACTGTTTAACAGATCCCCCAAGAATCTACAGACACAGGTAAAGAATAACTGCCAATATACTGGTCCCCATCCAAAGTAATGCAAACAAGATTTACGGACATGTCCTTTATGTACTTTAAGCTGTATATTCGAGGCCAATTTCGCTGCAAAATTGTCTGCAAATCTAAAGGTGGTGTCTTAGGTGTATGGCCACCTAAGAAAGTATCAGGGCATATCATACAAAGATAATCAGAAAAAGAAAATCATAACCGTTTTGTTTGGCGAGGTAATGTGCATTTAACATTTGAGCCACAGTCCTTTACTTTCGAAGCCAAATGTCTAATTTTGAGTATCTACTGCCCTCAACCGTAGGCAGTGACCACACAGGGTTAGATAAGTACTGTATGTATTAGAAGCAACTATGTAGAACAAGACACACAAGGTGTTAGATATACAACTACATGCCAGGGAGCATTTTGCACAAACTTAGTCACCACAAAGGTATAATTTCCATGGAGTAAAGCAAAAAGAAAAGACTTTGGAGGTCCACTTACACATCGGCAAAATCTTATAAGAAAAATGTACATATCATGTTAATATTGGAGCCAACAGTGTTGGCAAGCACATACATGGTGCAGGTACAAATCCATTAAACAGACAGTTCACCCGCGAACATAGCATAGTTCGGCCGCAAACTTTTCTTCCCCTGGTGAACAGTACGGGTGTTCAACACGCCCTGTTGTAGTGTCGTGGAGGGCATTTTGTTGCTCCGAACGACCAGATTCTTTGGAATGTTCAAACACACTGTATAGGCTCACACTTTAATAAAGTGAGTCACAGGCAAGCTGGTAGGGGGATATGTACAGTCTTTACTAAGGGAATATTTACAGTCCAATCACCAAACCCAAGCCTGGGAATGGGGCACACACTTTAAGGTACTACTGTTGCAAGTAAAGAGGCTACCAGCTGCAGGGTGACAATGGCTTCACGTCCCAGTGAGAGGGGGTCAGGTACAGTCCAGTGGCTATAGCAATAGGGAATAGCGGGCGGTGAGGTGAAGTAGGGAGGAATCCTGCATCTGCCTAGCATTAGCACCTACCGGTTGCTGCAAGCATCTGCTCGGGCACGTTCGAGGGAAGGCACCACAGATGGGGGTCCTTGGTCCCGGGCGCTGCTAAGGAACGGCCTGCGGGAGAACCCAGGAAAATGCAGGAGAATGCTCCAAAAAGGCTGCACGTCACTGGCTGTAGGTCGTTCAGGAGCTAACCCAACTCTGCCTAAGGAGGGCCTAAGGAGGTATATTTATCCCTTCTGCTAGGAGGAGGGCAGTAAGTTATCTCCAGGCAGAAACCAAAAGTTACAATGTTTGGCCAGAAAAAGAGCGGGAAGCTGGAAGCCATTAGTCATCCCTGCACCTGCTGCTGAGGAATGCAGAGAAGATTTTAAGTAATATACACATTTTTACACATATTATGGTGACACAGGGCAGAGTATACAATTCACACACACATATATACACAAATGATGCATACCCTGGTCACTACACTGTTCACCGGCGGGAAGAAGGTGACTATTCTTCCGCTGGCTGGATCAGGAGCAGAAAGATCCGGCCAGTGGAAGAATTCTTTCACCAGAGATGGGGTAGAGAACCCGGTCTTCTAGTGAAAGAAAACCAGCGTAAACCAGATGTGACATCAGTGGCGTCATGTCCAGGTGTCAAAACAAGGAACTGTGCGTTCCAGGTCTATTAAAATTCCCCACGAACAGGTGGGGAATTTGAATGTTCCGGCGAACAGGCGAACATCTGACTGACCTTGGTACATTTTATATTGCTGTTAAATAAAAGCTGATCTATCCTAAGAAAAAAAACAAAACACTGTTACTTAACTCCTAATATATACAGACATACAGTCATGTCCATAAATATTGGGACATCAACAAAATTCTAACCTTTTTGTCTCATCATCACAATGGATTTTGAATAAAACAAACACAACTGCAGACCATCCGCTTTAATTTGAGGATATTTACATCCAAAGCAGATGAACGGTGTAATTACAACAGTTTGCATATGTGCCTCCCATCCCTCATTATACCAATCAGAATGTGCAGATAAAAGGTCCAGAGTTCATTTTAAGTGTGCAATTTGCATTAACAATCTGTTGCTGTCAACTCTCAAGATGAGATCCAAAGAGGTGTCACTATCAGCGAAGCAAGCCATCATTAGGTTGAAAAAAACAAAACCCACCAGAGAAAATTAGGCGTGGACAAAACAACTGTTAGGAACATTCTAAAAAAGAAGAAATGCACTGGTGAGCTCAGCAACAGCAAAAGACCTGGAGGACCATAGACTGTAACAACTGTGGTGGATGACTGAAGTATTCTTTCTCTGATGACGAAAACACCCTTTACAACAGTTGGAAAGTCAAACAAAACAGGAAGGCCAGATTATAGTTTGCAAAAGGACATCTAAAAAGCCTTCACATCCTATGGACAGATGGGACCAAGATCAACCTAAGCATACCGCCTCATCAGTGAAGCATGGTGGTGGTAGTGTCCATGGTGTGGGCATGCATGTCTTCCAATGGAACTGGTTCTGTTGTATTTATTGATGATGTGACTGCTGACAAAAGTGTTTCAGCAAAATTATTTGCTCCTATTCAGCCAAATGCTTCAGAACTCATTGGACGGAACTTCACAATGTTATGCAATGGCCAAGTCCATCACCTGGCCTGAATCCAATTGAGCATGCATTTCACTTCACACTAAAGACAAAACTGAAGGAAAAATGCCCCAAGAACAAGCAGAAACTGAAGACAGTAGAGGCCTGGCAGAGCATCACCAGGGATAAAACCCAGCAAAGGATTTGCAAGTACTAAAAAGGGAAAGTTTGATTTTTGTGTTTGTTTGATTTCAAATCCATTGTGGTGGTGTATAGAGCCAAAAAATTTAATTGTGTTGATGTCCCAATATTTATGGACCCGACTGTATCTGTTCCTTCAACCCCTGACATTTATCATCTCTGGTACTGGCATTCGATTATTCTGTTGCCAGGCTTTCCATATGTTTCTTCATGGAGTACCATGAACACACACTAGATGCTTCTGAATAATTATTTTCAATGCTGTTATGTAAAGTGATGTTATGTCTCCCTTCCCAAGTCTTTCTATTATTATCAGAATTGGGTTTTCCAGGGCCTTGGCACAACACCATCAAAGGGTCATCAAGGGTGGAGCAGAACCACTCCAAATGTCTTAACAAACGTTGTCCTGTGTTTAATTGTCATTTTAGGTAGATATCATTATGGGTGCTGTGATTTATATTAGGGTATGTGCACATATAGTTATAGTGTTGGTGTAGCTTAAACTATGCTTGCTTAGTATTTTGGAATTTCATTGGTCAGGTGTGTGGAAATAAAATTGTTGTGTGTTATGCAGTGTGACCGAAATTTACTGAAATCTCACAGGGCAAAATGCTTACCTAATTTTATGCAATTGCTTTGGTAAATACTGCACACGAGAGAAAAATATCCAAAGACGACTCAACAAATGTTAATGCAAGAAACACAGCAGTTGTAAGATGCTTTGAGACCTCTGCCTCGTTGGAGGTTGCTGGATGATTATGTTGGACAATATCTTTACTCATTCTTTATATAAAATAAAGATAATGTTGTTTTGATACCAAGAACTGCAGAAATGTTCACAGCCGGTGTTCTGAGATAATTTCCTACCCTGTGATATTTTCATACATATCACATGTAGGAAAATATCTCACAACACTGGGTTTATATAGGACCAGGGTCCCCATCGAATGGAAATCGATGTGATTCACCGTGAGATTGACCCACGATTAGGTGCAGCGTGGTGATGTCACCACACTGTGATCGATCATGGGTATCAACCCATGTATGGGGTGCTTATGTGTTTTATTACTTGACTGTTGGTCTTCCAGACAGAGTCCTTGAGTATAGGAAGGCTATAGAGGCAAAACAACGTGTTTTATATTGTTTTGTGTGTGTTCATTTTGGGGATTCAGCTTCAAAAAGGGGCTATTAATGATGCCAATCCACACGATCTTTACCTTTATTAATGCCAATGTCCAAAACAGGATTACTCTTACAGGGTTTAATAGTATCTACAACACAAAGCCCATGCATAGTGCCAAGCCCCCTCACTTTGTCACCTACAAACATAAGGTTTTCCTTTACCAGCACACTGTGTCCAATCTGGTGAGGAGCCCTGACTGACTGGTCTCTGCTCCTTTTGTGGAGACAAAACCAGCTACCTTATTAACCGCTAGGAGGTAAAAATCCTGTGTGTACCAGGGTGAAATGGGAAGTAACACCCAGTTTTTTCCCTCCCTTTCCAGAGTCCATGACTTGAGGAAGACTGATACTGTTTCAAGTATTACTCTGAAATAATGCAAACAAACCACAATGTTTCTTCAGAAATGTAAACATGTAGTTTAATATATGGCTACAGCAAGAAATATTACATATAATGAACCTGAAAAACACAGAATATAACAAAACAACAGCAACACATATTACAATAGGGAGGGCAAGTGGATGTATTTTTTCATCCAAAGCAGTTGCTCCTCCCCTTCCTCTGTCTTTTAAAAACTCTTCTCCCTCCCTTCCTACCCACCCTGTTCTGTCCTTCTACCAATTATAATCTTTCCATGTCAAAGCCAGTCCCCCAGTCTTCCCACCAAACCTTTCAGCCCAGCATTGGCCACTAAGCACCCTGTAACCAAATTGAACCTGTATGTGCAATCCTTCCCAAAACACCCCTGGTGATGCCTTTCACTTCTGGAACTGGTATACTTACACAGGGAAAGACGAATGTTCTGTCATAAGGTAGCCATACACGGGCAGACTCCTGCCCTGATTTTTCAGCCGATCAGCCACAGTGTGCGTTCCAACCAATCGGCCGAAGATTGGGTGCGCCCACCTGTGTGCAAGATCAATCAGAAACCTAATCGGATCGCACGGTGATCCCACGTGTTGGTAAATTCTCGTCCAATCCCATTACTTAGTCCCTATCAAATGTAATGTCTGGCACACAAAGGGTGCCAACCAATATTCTGAGGGGCTGGCTGAAGCGTGATCACGTCATCATGCTGCAGTCTGTCCTTCATCTATCAAAAGATAATCTTAACATGTATAGCTTTCTATAGTTTATATATCTTGTTAATGTGAGTTCAGGACCACAAGTTAATAAAAAAAGGAAAATAAACCTAAAAATGAAAACTAATGCAAACAAAACTTTTAAGGATGGGTGAGCTGCAATATATAACATTTAAGATTTGGGGTTTAGATATGTGTTTATGACACAACTTGGCAACTATTAAGGACCCTTTTACACTTTTACACTAGCCGCGTCCGTTACCGGCAACAAAAGGCGTTTATGCAGTGGGCTGCACTTGAGTCTCCCAAACAAGTATATGAGGACGCATTGTCTGCAAAATTCGGGCTGCATGGCGTTTCCGGTAACGTGCAATGCAGAAACGCAAGCGCAGGGCTTGTGTGAAAGGTAGGAAACCTGTGTACCTTCCATTGACCCTAGCAGCGCAGCTAGTGTGAACGAGCCTTTGTGGTACCTGCCTTTTATTTATGACAGCAGTTTTTATTTTATGCTATAGACATAGGTGCTTTAAGTTCTCAGATTGTCTGATGAATTAATCAGTTTATAAACACATTTACCGCCATACCTTGCTGGAGTGAAAGTGTTTTTTATTGTTGGGCTGAGTAACCCTTAAACTCCCATGTAAAGGATATGTAGTAAGGGATCCGTACCCAGGCTGGAGACCTCCCAGTGTATATTGGCTCTAACCATAAAGGGTGAGCTCCTTGTAACCTTATTAGGACACGCCGGTTGTGTGTGTCAGGGGGTCTGGCAGATGAGAACAGGCGATGTTTACAACAATGGTATACACACAAAGGGCAACACAGGGAAGTTCATCAGATAAACCGCAAAAGCACTTTCAGATTTTCCACTCTTCCTGTAACCGCGTAAGCTTGTCATTTTCAGGATAGGTACAGTTTGTTCAGGGTTTTATATCATTTGTGAAAAATAGTCCTACAAATCGAAGTTGTGCTTTACTCACTGCTCCACAATCTTTTCTTCCCCTTTCACAATGCATCCACTGGAAAAACTCTAAACAAACTCTTTTGTGTATGTGTGTTGTATCACAATTTCATATTTTGGTATAAATATACATATTACAATAATTCAACACATATTTAAAACCTACATATAGAAGCATTCATTTTGAATACATATTGATATTCATTGTGATTAAGAATACTGGGATTTGATTTTAATCAGCTGGTATAGTGGATGGCTATTTATTTTCCTGAGCAATTGGGAAACTGATCAGTTTTTATGGTGGCCAGGTGGTGGTGGGGTATGGTAGATCTTTTTTGGGCACCTTCTCTTTCTTCCTTTTATTAAATTTTTCTCTTTTTTAAATTAAAATTTGGTGGTTAAATCAGTTAAACAAAAACATATTTAGTTCTTACAGGATTTCAAATAAAATTGCTTCTTATAAAATGAAACCCTTCCTGTAAAGATGAAATACCTGGTATTACCTACCAGTAGCTTTTTCTCCCATTTTTGAAGGCCTCTCTGCAGGGTTGCCCCCATCTGTACATGATTCCGTCTCTCAAACAAACTTTAAATAATATGATAATGTATTTGTTGTGTCCTTAGTTTATATAGGTTATACATTGCTCAATAAAATAAAGGGAACACAAAAATCCTAGATCTGAATGAATGAAATATTCTTATTAAATACTTTGTTCTTCACATAGTTGAATGTGCTAACAAACTCACACAAAACGTATCAAAACGTATCAATGGAAATCAAATTTATATTTTGAGTTACACTAAAAAACACTAGATTGGCTAATCTAACTTAGATGTTATGTCCTACAAGTCAAAATAAAGCTCAGTAGTGTGTGTGGCCTCCACATGCCTGTATGCCTACAATGCCTGGGCATGCTCTTGATGAGGTGGCAGATGGGTTCCTGTAGGATCTCCTCCCAAACCTGGACTAAAGCATCTCTCCACTCCTGGACAATCTGTGGTGCAATGTGGCGTTGGTGGATTTAGGGAGACATGATTTCCCAGATGTGTTCAATTGGATTCAGGTCTGGGGAATGGACTGGCCAGTCTATTGCATCAATGCCTTCGTCTTGCAGGAACAGCTGACACACTCCAGTCACATGAGGTCTAGCATTGTCTTGCATTAGGAGGAACCCAGGGCCAACCACACCAGCATATGGTCTCACAAGGAGTCTGAGGATCTTATCTCAGTACCTAATGGCAGCCAGGCTACTTCTTGCGAGCACATGGAGGGCTGTGCAGGCCCCCAAAGAAATACCACCCACCATTACTGACCCACTGCCAAACCGCTCATGCTGGAGGATATTGCAGGCAGCAGAATGTTCTGTGATAGTTGAACGCCTTGCGGACAGTTCAGCCATCACTAATTATGTTGTTTAAGTGTTCCCTTTATTTTTTTGACAGGAGAAGAGAATACAGCAGTGGCATCCCAGGTTTAATATTTATGTCTGTCCTCAGACCAGGCCCCTTCTGTAAATAAAAAGCATATGAATCACATGACTAGGATAAAAGAGCCCAAAAGGGTATTTATGCTGCTCTGAATATAGTGGGTTATGGGGTTTTGGGAGTGAGAAATGCACTTGCAAGCAAGGTCTGGTGACCCCGACCAATGCTATACACCTAAATGGCAAAAATAGTGCCAAAATCACTAAAATAACTATACCAAACTGGAATATTCCAACCATCCCTTTCATTAATACAAAACAGGAACATGAAGACACTGATATGTAGCTGTCATTACGATACATAAAAGTCTACATAACACGAGTCATTATTTATAAAGCGGCAATATATTGTGAAGTGCTGTACATTGTGACAGACTATTCGTCTGTCACGGTATAAATGGACCCATCAGGTGTATTCTGGAAGAAATCCAGGAATATGTTGGCCAACAACAATATGCAGTTTTATTTAGTTTTTGTTATGGGATTCTGAATTCCGGGATGGGGGGACTGGGTGGGCCTTCCCATTCCATCCAGGAACTACACCTGATGGACATCAGGGAGGTGGCTGGGTGTGTCTCAACAAAAGAGACTCAAGCCACTCAGTCAGGGCTCCCAAGGAAGTTGGAGACAGTGCTGCTAGGTGCAGTAAATACAGGGCACACAGAGTGTGTGTGGCCCCATGCTGATGGCTGCCAGGAGGCAGGCCATTAAGGTTTCCTAGAGAAAGAAAACATTGTTTGATCGGTGCCAAGCCAGAAGGCTTGGCATTTTCAGGACATTCGTTTGAGCTGTACACCCACAACATTCAATAATGGTTTAAAGGCAACAAAAGCTAATATGCAGGTACAAACAATGACACAGTAGATGAAGATGAAGATGACCATTACATGATAATGTAAGGCCAAAGACAACAAGTTAGTTTAATTTGGTAAATCAATTATCTGGCATTAAAGGACCTACCTAGGTATATAACTTGTAATAGGTTGCATAGGCCAAAGATCTCGCTAACATACTCTTGCTTGACTTTCTGCAACACCTATGTTTTGTAGTAAGGGCTCAGGAAACTAAGCAGGATACCACTTAAGCTAGCCATACACGGCACGGATTCCCTGGCTGATCGATTCAGCACCCGATGG
>CM070033.1:127404156-127433042 GCA_036250615.1 Ptychadena robeensis
AGGAATTAGGAAACATTCCGTGAATACTGATTATTATATGTTTTCAGAATACATTCAAAAGATCTACAGACCTAACAAGCTTCACAGAACTCATTAGCTGTTCACTTCACACTCCACATCAGGAGACCATTTAAATTATCTTTGTCTGGTAAAGGAACAGTAAAACCATTTAGCTGTATGTAGTTTAAGCATCAATTGTCTTCCTTCCATCCAACATACCGTAAACACTCCATCATTTTCTGTTTTCCTAAAGCCAAAACACATCATATTAATGATTAATAATGGTAGAGTACACTAGTGTGGTTTTGCAGCAGAATTGAGGTGTTACCTGCTT
This sequence comes from Ptychadena robeensis, assembly GCA_036250615.1. Taxonomy (NCBI): domain Eukaryota; kingdom Metazoa; phylum Chordata; class Amphibia; order Anura; family Ptychadenidae; genus Ptychadena; species Ptychadena robeensis. The sequence goes on from CM070033.1 coordinate 127,404,491, forward strand.
ATCATTTCAGTGAATTTACTTAAGTGTTTATCCTAGCAAACTTCACCACATCCATATCTGGACAGGTGTCATTGAACCATCTTGTTGTAGATAAGATGCCAAGTGCATGCGACGTATGGTAATAATGATCACATACCTACAAGTTCCTGTTGTTTACATGTTATGTATGAACTTGACCATAAAGTTTATTGATGTAATGCTTGTTAATCTGCTTCCTAGGGTATAGAAGATTGGATTTCATTTGACCCTGTTTGTCTGAGGATAGAACAGTATACACTGCTAAATTGGCAAAAGACTTTAATCTTTTTGCAGTTTATGGTAATAGTTATTCGGTCTTATGTCAGGAATCTCTGTGTGGACTAATTTGGTGGAGTAAATCGGCCGCTTATCGGCATGTGTATGGCTAGCACCACTTGATTTACTTTCTCTTAAGTGTCTTTGTCTCATTACACAAGCTGAGTGCATTTTTAGAAACAAATAGGAACACAGAAGAAAGAAAACTCTTCAACAGATCCTCCAACAGAAGTTCCTGCTGCCTTCCTATACAAATGTTATATCTTAAAGCGGGCCTAGACTCAAATATGAAGCTTAAAATGAGATGTATATATGCATATTTGCATTGGAACATCACTCATGTCATGGTGTTGGCTATATTGTATGACCTCTATATATGTAAAAGGGGCATCTTGTGCATGGCAGTATAGATCTAGTCATCAACTACCGACTTTCTTCTCTTAAATTCATTCTAAATTAAGCTTTTCAAACTAGAGAGCCACAGATAGTTAAAATTAGGTATGTGAGTAAAGGCTGCCTTACACGGTTCGATGCCCGTGAGAAAGATAAGCCATCGAGCTTACCCCGATGACGCCATCGCAATGAGCCCGATATCGAAGGAGATTTAAGCACCGCACTGCTGCATCATCGAGCTCAGCTAATGCTTTGTATGGGGAGCTGCGGTTAACGATGCAATAACTCTGTCTTAAGCCCCCTATATACCTCTATAGCCCCCTTAAGATCGATCCATACAATCTCCATTAGATTTACCAACAACTGTGTAGTATAGTGGCCTCCCTGATAGAATACATAGTGATTAGAAGGATTAGAAAGGTCCTCATATTACATGGTTATGGTAGAACAAAATTTGGTTGTACAGAAATTGTATGGAAAGATTGTAAGGTGTATGGGGGGCTTTACAGCAGCATTGATTGATTCTACTCAAAGACAGGAGTGGCTGCATCAGATGGCCGCTAGATAGATGGCTGCAAGCACGCACAGCAGCTATCGTCAGGTGTATGGGCACCTTTAAGGTCTACTTTCGGGTCATGCTTCCCTCACTAGAATTATTGTTAACTATCTATATTACTGCACTGGAAAAGAATATTTAACCCCCTGACGGTATTCCTGTGTGTAGCTTGCGTTCATTTTCCAATAGTGGTAACCCTGAGCTATACTCATGGAAGCTTACCATTCCTGTGCCATCCCTCTGCCTCAGTGTCTTGCGGGCTCGTCATTAATGATACCAGGAATTTGTACAAGCTGTCAGAGTGGGCAGTGATTACATGAAATTTGGCTTTGTATTTCACGCTACAGAGAAAAACCAAACGCCATGGATGGAAGACCAACGCTGCTCCACAGGATGTAAGTGAAACTCATGGGTTACTTACAGCAGCTAAGTAATAATAACTTCTGTTTTGCAAAAGTCAGATAGATCCAGTGCAAAATGTTACTAGTATTTTTTCATCTGTCTTTCAGTCAGTGTGCGCCATTTCCTAGGAAGCAGTAAGAAAAATGGCACCAAAAGAGGATTATGATAGGAACAATAATTATTAATAAATATATGAGATTCTCGCTACAGGCTTAGCAGGCTAATAATGGCAGAGCCAATGGGGCACAGTGTTTAATTACTGTGGTGCAGCAGTGCAATGGAGGAGCAGCTGTGAACATCTGCCTTGGATTATGCTGCCTGTGAAAATTTCAAGTTATCAATCCAAGAATCTGACTGTGTGAAGGGCAACTGAAGAAATAGCTTGCAATGACTTATCTTTAAGGTATGCAAATCACTAAATCAGATGGAATCTGTATCACCCACTTACAGCCAAATTCCTTTGAAGAATAAAAAGTGAAAATGTATTAATTGTTAAGCTAGGCACAGTTTGATTTTAGCACAATCGATGTTCGATTGATTGATTGATTGATTGTACAATCGGCAAAAAATTTCCAACATTTCCGATCACTTTTCGATCAATGTTTTGATCCTTATCACACAATTTTCGCCAATCGAACCATGTGTGCAGTATGCGATTCAAGTTCGAAGATCGAAGTAAACTTTGATAGTTTTAAGTCAATGGAATGATAAAATCGAACCGTGTATGCCTAGCTTTAGCCACTGGGGTTTAGATGATGGCACTTAAAATGTACGCCATTTCAGGCAAATAACAGCTTGCAGCTTTTAACTGTAATTAGACTGATAAAAGCCAGTTTGCAACTGGTAGGTAAATGTTACTGTAAAAACATCACTTTTCACAATATAGTATGGCTTTGGGTAATTTTTTCTATCATAGCCCAGTACATTTTTTGAGTAAATCCTTCAGCAGTGCTTTTCTGCCTTGCCAATTGGGGAACCCCAACTATCAGTAAAGAGCGTGTTAGACCTCTACAGAGGGACCCCTGGTTTTCCACAAGAAAAACTTGCTGTCAGGGTTCAGTGGAAGAATCAAAAAACCCAGGCTGCTAGATAAAAACGAGTATTCAGAGTAATCATATGTAATCTTTCATATCTAAGTACAATACCACGATACAATCCCTTTCAATACAAGTATGATATTTAATTTTAGATTAACTTTTTGGTTGACATTTACGTCCTTTTCATGCATGAAATGATATTACTTCCAGCTATTATGTGCAATTATTTGAGTGACAAAATCCTGGGTGGTTTAGTTAGTTTTATTGTTTATGAAACATGTTTTGCCTGTCAGGTATACAAGGCAGCTAATTACATTAGTCTTAAAGAAATAGTTTAAAAAAAAATTACTAATTAAAACTGAAAAAATGGGTATGTTTACATGTTCCTGGTTCTTCAGGTATGGGGTGACATAGAAAATATCCATCTCAAACGAAAGCATACAGAAGACACTAATATTCATCATCATTTTTTGGAACATTATTCTTCCGGATGAACGGGCTCACCTTTGACGTTGCTTTACCCTTCAAATATACATAATCATAGAGGGCTTTAAGAGACAAGGGGCCAAGACAAACTTAATTTTGTGTTTGTTCATCCTAATTAATAAAGTTTTTTTGTTGGGGTGTGGCTGTTTTAGGCATAAAAATGAATATTTACCATGAGCAGCAGCAGTATATGAAATCTTGTTCACATGCATACGATTCAACTGGTTGTTTGGGGTGGTCTATGAACACAATCAATGTGATTGCAAACGGGCAAATGCAGGTGCAAAATGTCTCTGGCCCTTAAGGAGTTAAGGACAATCAATACAACATATAATTAAATTTTTATTACACTCATCAAGAGTACTCATTAAACTGCAAACACCTCATTAGAATGTTAATGCAAACAACCTTCCCTGACACAGTGAGGCTGATTTACTAAATGAGTAGAGAATCCTCTGCAAATTCCTGTTTACTTGGAATTTACTTTTCATTTGATTGGATAAATAAATGAATATTCACATATGTTTTGAGTGACAATTCTCTTTAATTCTATTAACCAGAGCAAGTTTGTGTATATTCTTAGCAAATGTTCTCTTTGAAAAAATTGCAGATAATTAGGATTAATCGTTTTTTTATTTCAATATCTTCTCTGGACACATAATACAAAGATTCTACATGGTCACCATGACAAAAACTCCACTTTTAAGCTAGCCATACATGTATGGATTCCTGTGCGTTTGGCCACCAACCGGTTACAATGTGGTGACGTTACCACGCTGCTTTCGGCCATCCCCCAAACGTACAGGGATTACAATGTGTGCCACTCACACATCGTTTCCCGTAAGATACAAAGTATAGCGCTCAAACAGAAAAGAACCGCCAAGGTGGATGGTTGTTTGACCATTTTGCGATGCTATTCTGGTCAATGGCTCCAGGTGGGCACATCCATTTTGCAGTGCGAATGTGCACAGCAGTTCACCAAATCGCCCGCAAATGAATACGTGTATGGGGGGGGGCCTTAGGCTAAGTTCACACTGGCAAAACAAAAACAGCAGATAACATATCTCCTAGGATTTTCCCAGGCATTTTCAAGCCTTTTCGCTACATTTTTCGGACATTTTTGGAGTGTTGAATGTACAGCGCTTATTTGATGTCAGACAAAAAAAAACAACAAGCAAGTCTACAGCGTCCCTCGGTATTAAGGTACCCGCCGATCCTTCCATCTTCAATGGTGCCAAAAATGCTGTTAATGCTCCAATGTCTGCCTTTTTTCCTCACATTTTCTGTGTCATTGATGAATCCGAGGATATGAAGGAGGAATGAGAGTGGGCAGGGCTCAATGTCCAGGAGATTCAGAAATGATAAATATCTTACTAGTATTTACCACAAGGCTTTCTCTTTTGCAGAAGCTGGGAAATGTTGCTGTTACAAACTGGCAAAGCTTTACTGAAAACATGTCCGTTCCTTTTCTAGCCTTCAGCACCTTCCTGTCTGCCTTTCCAATTGCAGTATGTACATTTTCATAATAAAACAATCTCATTGATTGACCCTTGAGAAGCACTCCAAATGAAATGGGAAGGATTAACTTACAGTTGAAAGAATTATCTTAAAAGTGTCTTCAAAGCCTCCTGTTTAATGGACAAACCCTTGAAAAAAAGAGCAAGACAAAGATGGAGGAGCACAAAGGGCACGTTAATGCCAATTGATGCTTTGTACTGCATGCCAGAGCCATTAAACATAAGTGGATGCTAGAAGGCTATAGTGCTTTGCGTATACATGGGGTTAATTAGACATTATCTGTAAAGCAAAAGACCTTGTCTTGAAAAAGGCGAGAGTGAACATCCAGAGCCAAGTGACAATGCTTTTAAAATGAATGTAGTCGAATATACTGATCTGTCATTATTTCTACTTTATGCTCTTGCAAGACACAGTACTAACTTTTAATAAATGTGACAGGACAATGACGGAGCTAATTTGAGGACCTTCTATCACTTTTTCCATAGTTACATATACTCCATCAATACATCATGTCAGAAAATCTCAAGAGCGTATAGGCCTGGCGTCCTAAACTTTGACCCTAAACATTGCTAAACCACAACAATTACCATACATTAGAAATGTAAAAATACATAAAAAGGCATAAGGTATATCAACAAAATAAAATTAATGGAACATATATATATATTAAATATAATATATACCGTATTTATACCGTATTTATGTCTGCTCACCTTGAACATTGGAGATAAAGGTCTCCCAGTCCCAGTATGCAGTACAATAATATTTACTAGGAATACTTGCCAGCTACCTTTGCAACCACTGGTGAATCTAGATAACTTCCTACTGTGCTTAGTGGCAAATCTTACCATGGGCACTGCCAATTACATTTCTTATTTTTGTAAACATTGTGAAGAATTATTTATTTCCAGTTGTGCGTATTGCCAAAATCAGAAAGGTTTGCATTATAAGTAATTTACATTGCATGCTTTCAAGCCAAAGATCTCATTTTGATACTTTAGCTCTAATGTTTTGTTGAAGAAAAGACATCCAGTTCAAGCAACACTTCCAGTTTGTAGACTGCTGTAGTAGTGCTGTAAGTTTTGTTCTGCAAGTAACTTGATCATTGACTTTTTCTGGCATTGCCCACTTTGTTTACATGCTGTTTCTAGGAAGAAAGTGGTATTCAGGAGACTGGTAGAATGTGGTTGCTGGGTATTGACCCAATGTGGTTGCTATGTGGCACCAAATTTGCTTAGGTTTCTTAAACTCTATCGATGGTGTGGCACTAATTAGACATTATCTGTAAAGCAAAAGACCTTGCCTTGAAAAAGGGGAGGGTTAACATCCAGAGCCAAAGAGTATAGTGTTTCCAGATCCAGAGCCAAAGAGTATAGCCTCAAAGAGTATGGTGTTCTTCTGATAAATACTGGACACTTTTCACAGCGCATACGTACATTGGAGCAATGGGCAGTTCCAGTGGCATTATGCCATCCAGTCTGCCCTAACCCTACTGGCTGTTAACAGTTGCCTTTGCTACCTCTGGTGCAGGGAAATGCTGAAACTTCTAAATGCTGTGCTGCAAGCTAATGCTTAAAGTCTAAGGACTATTGCTGTGTATTGCCACCTCCACCACACCTCCTGCAGCTTCTAAAAATGCTGTATATTACAGATTTGAAGAAAACAAAAACAAACCAAGTATTAAAAGTAAGTTATGTACTGTATATTTGTTGAAGTTAATTGTTCAAAGACAGGGTCAATACATCTTTTCAACCCATCGCAATGAGACAACAAAAAAAGTGAGTACACCCATCACATTGAAGTAAATCATCTGACAACACTGAAGATATAACACTGAAGATAAAATGTACAATAGTCAGTGTGCAGTAGTGATGGCCGAAAAGTTTGCGGCGAACATAGCATGTTCCCAGTTCGCAATGCCGGCAAACATTATGTGTGTTCGACCCGCCCCCTACACCTTAACATGGAGACAAAGTGCGACCCCTCACCCTATAGTCAGGTGGAACAGTACAGCCAATAACACGTCATTTCGCTCCTGGAGGACATCCCCCCTTATAAAAGAAGCTGCCCAGCCGCCATTTTACATTTCTCCTGTGTCTCCAGTACTAGATAGATAGGGAGAGCTGCTGCTGATTGAGGGATGGCTTAGCTACTTTACTATTATACTCCATCCAGTGATATGTAGCTATAGCTAAGGTGTTCTGTTACATGTAGTTCATCTTTACTGCGCCACAAAAGTCCTTCTCTGGGGGTGGGGTATGCTGTATTATGCATTGCAGAGCTGATTTCCGGCCAGTAGACCTGAAGAAACAGCATTTATAAAATCCATATTTTGGGTGAGAAGTTTAGCCATTGATCCCCCTCTGGCATGACACTGTCCAGATGGTCGCACCCTTTTGACTTTTTTTATTGGTATTTTGGCTGCATATATGACCTGAAGGTTTGAGAAGTTCACCCTCCATTAAAGTCAATGGCGGTTCATCGTTCGCATGTTCGCAGCGGGTATTTGCAGAAGTTCCATTCACCTGTTCGCGAACAGCCCAGGCTGATGTTCGTCCATCTGTAGTGTGCAGCTTATATAACAGTGTAAATTTGCTGTCCCCTCAAATTAATTTGACATGTAGCCATTAATGTCTAAAACTCTGGCAACAAAAGGGTTTACACCCCTAGAAAACAAAGGTTCAAACTGTGCTCAAAGTTTTAATATTTTGTGTGGTCTCCATTATTTTTCAGCACTGCCTTAACTCTCTTGTACATGGAGATCACTCGAGCTTCATTGATTGCCACTGGAATCCTCTTTGGGTTTCCACACACGTAACGAGCCGTGGACGATTTTGCCGCCGACCGATGTGCATGCACGCTCATGGCCGTCTGCAAAATCGGCCGCGGATCGTGCTACAAAGCTATGTCCGCCAGAGAAAATCTGTGTCCGTAAATCTCTGGCTTGAATGGGGAACAGCGACACAAAGGGTGCCCACCAATACTGTGAGCGATGGATGACATCACATTGCTCTCCACTACTCATCTGCCCACTACCTGCTCACTACCTGTGTGGGGACCTTTAGACTCTTCAATAGTGATGGCCGAACATCGGCCAGGACTGTCGGCGAACGGGCGGGTCGGACTTCTAAAGACGTCCGCCGTCTGCCTGTTCGCGAACAGATTCTAATTCCCCGCCTCTAGGCGGGGAATTTGAATCGGAAAAACCGGATGTGACGGGAAAAGATTCTTCCTCCGGCACGATCGCACAGGTTGTGATCCTGCCGGAGGAAGAATAGACATCATCTTCTCGATGGCGAACGGAGCGGGTCGAATACCCGCACTGCTCGCCGGCGAGAAGATGGGCGAACATCCATCTTCAATGATGACATCATAGATGTCTGGTGGATGTTAGAGACCTTGTTCTTCTCCACCTTCTGGTTGAAGCTGCTCAAGTCAGATGCTCAATAGGGTTTAGGTCTGGAGACATGATAGGCTAGTTCAGCACCCTTACCCTCAGTTTCTTTAGCAAGACATTGATCATCTTGGAGTTGAGTTTGGAACCATAATTATGTTGGAATACTGCCCTTGGACCTAGTTTCTGAAGAGAGCAAATTATGTTCTGCTATAGTATATCATAGGACCATGGTAAGGTATTCATGGTTTCCTCAATAAATTTTTTTCATGCGAAGCAGTCTGGACTTTCTGGAAATATTTAAATTATTTTACCACTGGTGGGAAACAATAATTCTTTCCACTGTCCATATACTAGGCAATTTCTTTGCACACCTGCTCTGAAAATAATGTAATGGAATTCTTGAAAAAAAGCATGACATTAGCTTTTGAAAGAATTTAACATCAACAATGTTGGAAAACTGATAAATATTAACATAAAGAGGATGAAATCATAAGGGGCTGTTGTAAAGCAAATTACTTGTCATTACTGAGGATTAGTTTATTGTCTCTAGGGACTTCACAACCACTTGCAGTGATTCACAGCTTTTCCCCCACTATATAGGCAGCATAATATATATTCAGTAAACACCTCAAGACAGTGGTAATGAGCAAATATTTCCATGGTAACAGACAATGTTTCCCCATCCTCCAAATTGGAACATTTAGAGCTGGTATGTGTACTGTATGTCATATAGGATGCAAAGGTAAATCAGTGCTTAATTATGGAGTTATAGGCTGCGATTTTGGCTTTAAAGGATTTATTTCACTACCCACTGAAAAGAATGCTGACTTTATTTTTCTTTAGTCAGGTTGTATACTATACAATGTACCTTTTTGTGTTTTCCTAATAAATATGAAAAAACCCAGTTATGCCAAGACTGCCCATTGCAGTGTATTTTATTGCACATGCTAAGCGGACTATCTGCATATTAGAGATCTTTTTCTATTTCAAATATGGTAGATGACTTTGTGAGGTAATTACAAAGCCCCTTATGATGATTTTAACATCGCCAGAGCTGTAGAGAAGGGTTATGAAAATTTTAACCTAACTTTAAACCTCCCTAGCGTTTGAGATAAACCCAGTTCCTTCAGTATTTGGGTTCGGCGACGTGTACAGGGGTGGGTGGGAATTTAAAGCAGTGTACAATGTACACGCTAGCCCTCGAGAAGAAGCATACTATTCTCCCTCTGGCAAGATCAGGAGTAGTAAGAGAACCCTGTCTTCTTGTGAAAAACCGGCTCCGAAAACCGGAAGTGGCGTCAGTGACTTCACATCCGGCAATCGGAACCCGGAACTGACGTCATTGATTCTGCCAAGAGTCGGGGAATTTGAATCTGCATGCGAACAGGCGGACATCCGACTTCTTTAAAAGTCCAGTCTGCCTTTTTTCGCATACGGACCTGGCAGCAGTTCAGCCATCACTTATGCTGATACAATATTCAGGGGCTTTGTAATTAAAACAGTCATATCTACTATTTTTGTAGTTCTTTTGATCGGCTAAAAGTGCTGATAAGGCAGAATGCAGCCAGGAATGTACCTGATCACAACTCTAGAATGAAATACACACAGACGATTTTCCCATTAATTTACTTTAACATGAAAAAAGATAACATTCTACAGCATAGCAGCAAAGAACATGTGTCTTAAGTTCTAAACTGTGTTGAAAGCTTTTAGTGTACAGAATGCAAAAATTTGCAAAACATGCAATCAAAATACAGCAAGCTCTATAAATGAGTTTATGAGTTTATGGTTTGAATGCTGGTTAAAGCAATGTGAACAAAATATTGGAATAAAGATGGTAAATCCTATCTAAGCCTTCATTTAGAAGAAACATTCAGTCCTAGACCAGTTATTTACAATGCAAAGATTTAGGCTTAGTTTAGACTTGTGGTTACTAAGTGCCTGCTTAACTATTCTAAGGCACCTGTATAGTGAACACTACACAACCAGCAGGAGTCAGAATCAATGTCTTAAAAGCTTGTGTTTCTTGGATGGATCAACACCCAAGATGGAGCATAACCTTGGTGGTTCTGCCCATCTAATCGAAACCTAAACCCAAATTCAGAGGGATGGGGGGGTTGGAAGCCCTGAAACTAAGCCGAATTTCTGAAAACGCAAGATTTTTGAGCTGCTTCAACAGACTCAAGTAAGGGGTGGCTGGTCCCTAGGGACATTTGCTGTGAAAAGTAAACCCTATATAGGTGTACAAATAAAACAAACAGTTTCCCTCACTTAAGGTATATGCACATTATTGATTCTTATTTATCAGTCCCTCTAGGCTTTGTGAAAATATAACACTGTGATGTCAGTGCTGGAAGCCAAACAAAGCCTCACTCTGACCAGTACCTCACAACTTTAGACATTATGGATCCGGGGATTAAAGCAATATGCATCACACACTTTATTCAGCTTTATTAAAATCCATACAGCGAGTTTTGTGTCACAAAGGCATATCCCCCCATGACGGGGGTGACACAAAACTCACTGTATGGATTTTAATGAAGCTGAATAAATTCCATCATCAAGTAAAACAACCATTTATTGAACAAGAATTTTTTTTCCACGAAGATATTTCCTATATAGTGCTTCTTGAAAAGTCTTTTGTTGTTAAATAAGAATTTGCTGGGGAGACACGTTTCGCCCTATTGAAGGGGCTTCCTCAGGACAGTATAGAGCTTATGGCGATTATTCCTCAAAGAAATAGACAACATATATGAGCATTATGTTAAACAAGTCATTATTCACAGTATTGAGTTCACAGATAATTATTCTTTAATATATACTTATAAATTCACTGGTGGCTTAGGGGTTAATTTCTGCAGTGGTGCATACAGAATGTGGTCGGTGGTAGAGTCGATGACCAGGCACTGTGCCCTCCCCCAGCATCCGGGTAGCGCCTGCTCATTGACCATAATCTCAATAAATAAATGTTTTATTTGTACTTCTCATCCTATAGAGTTTTCTTTGCACTTCAAAAGTCCCTGGGGACCGGTCACCCCTTAGTTAAGTCTGTTAAAGCAGCTCAAGAATCTTGTGTTTTAATTGTTTTTTTTAAGGATGTGGTGCCAACAATACGAAGTAATTGATGTCCTTAACCAACCAACCTAAGCCGAAATACTGTTTGCATCGGTTGCGACCCATGTTAGCTCCATGGGTGATTTCCTGAAGACTAACATGCATGATTCATGGTTGATCAGGTGCAGCAAACGGGCAGTTCCCAACGAACAATGTGAATTCGGGTTAAAGCACACTAAACTGAAAATTTGTTCTCATTTATGCTCTTGTAAATAGTGAGCCCATATACTAAAAGGTATTTAGATACGCCAGTAAATCAATCAATAGGCAAATAGCATGCTTACAATGTTCACAGGAACATTCATTTACCCACATGTACAGCGTATAAATTCCTTGTAAATGTCACCCATTCATCTAGTCCCCACACACTAGAAATATATTGTGTATTAATGGGCACAACTTTACAGGATGTTAAAAGAGACAAGTGAACAAGTGTAACAGCAATGTGAATGATCTTTTCATGATATGTCTATTTAAAACTTGGCTTGAGTATGGTAATTTTTAAATAATGGGAATTTCAAGGTGTAAATATGTATTTAAGTGTTCTTGTTGACACTTTCAGGCATTGAGGATGTTTAGAGTTTGACACCTTGTTGCTGAATTACAGTGTGTTGACTAGAGTTTATCCTGATCCTCATACATATTTTTTTTATTAAAAAAAGCCAAAACGCATTTGTTAACACTCAGTAATATAAGCGCATCATAAGACATCCTCAGGGATTTGGCTTTAATAAAAGTGACCAGTCTGTAAATTTTCTCATTTACCCATTCGACTGTTCTTCCAATTTGAAATTCTTTTTTTCAGAAAGCAAACTGAATATTTTTCTGAAAAATCCTATTTAAAATTTAACAAAAGATGAAAGAGAAGACAACCAGTTGCTTACGATCCTTCAGAACTACATTTTACTTTGGGTATCATTGTTTTCTCACTTGAGAAAAAGATCACCCAGTCTATTTTTAGCCCTGTCCATCTACCGATCTGTGTATTTTTTTTAATTTAGCATCAGTCATTTCCATGTTATTTTTGAAAGATGCCTGTTTAATTAATTGTCTAGATATACCAATTACCATATTTTTTGGACTATACGACGCACCCATTTTTATAGGGCAGGAAAACAAAAAAAAAAAAGATTTATTACGTTTTCACATCATTTGGGTTAATGTAATGAAATCAATGAATGCAATATTCAATTCAGCCAGTAGGCGTCACTAGCAGCAGTACCGTCTCAGCAGAACACATCATTCTCCACACTGATTGGCAGGAGGAAGGGGGGGGCGAGCTGTCTCCTACTCTCCTCTGCTCTCAGTGGGAGCTGCAGAGTGATTGCAGTTCCCATGGACAGGAGAGATATAAATGGCAGTTCATGTATATCTCTCTGTTCATTGCCTATGCCAAGTCAGGGCGCTGAGCTCTGCTGGCATAGGCAAATACACAGTACAGATGGGAGAGCCGGACACCGCCGGCATCTCACATCTGACAGCTTCTCCAGCTCCCCGGCTAATCTCCATGCCGGAAGGGCTGGCGGGAAACAAGGTGTGACCACCGGCGGCCGAGAGGCCACGGGGGTCGTGCATTCGGACCATAAAAGGCAAGCACTTTTTGCCCTCAATTTTGGGGGTGAAAAGTGCGTCTTATGGTCCCAAAAATACGGTAATACCAGTTTACATTGGCAGAGTTTTAACAGCAGCAAAACTTATACAAAAATTGTTAAATATGGTCTTCCAGAGCAAATGCAGGGTACCGCACCATTATTAAGGTGTCCAACCACACATCGATGGGTGCATGACTGGACAAACAAGTGATATCTCCCTTATATTGACTGTTTACCTGGATTACCTTTATGCCAACATTGACTAGCACAGGCATAGGGAGAACTTCTAAACCTAGCAAGAGTGCCCCAAAAACCACCAGAAAACTAGAAAAATTTACTGGTCAATGAAAAACTATTGTGAATGCCTTGATATCTTCAAGCACATGTGCAGGCCTTGAGGAAAGTCCAGGCAGGACGCCCACAATTTTATCTTCGATTTCATTTATATTTCCAGCTTTGCTGGTCCCAGATTTACATTTCAACCCGAACACTATCTGCAAGAATTTTGTAAGTTCTCCCCTCGTTAATGAAGATTACTACTCTAATTTCCAACAGCTCTACATCATACCTGAATCATAAATTCCAGATTTGAAAGTTTCCCCAAAAATTCCAATGGGTTGAAGCAGATAGAACTCAAACATATGAAGGAGGTGTAATTCAGAAGGATTACTTTAATAATAGGTATTCTATATAACTTATGTCTGTTAATATAATGACTAAGCTAGTTGTTTGCATAGAATATATTAATCATCTCAGTACTGCCTTATCATATAGGTGTCTCTACATATATTTGAGCTCATAAATCATTTAGACGGTTCAGTTACATAATGTTTTTTTTTAAATATCTTTCAGGAATGACTCAATAAAGCATAACCTTCCACTCTGTTATTTTTAATCTTCCATGAAACAGTTTACGCTGTTTCATCTACAGTAAACATGCTGAACCTCCTTCTAGTTATCAGGTAATTAGAAGAGTGTGGGAGGGTTTATTAATGGAAACCTTGTCCTAGTTTAATTACAGTACACATGATACATCTCCAATGCGTTGATAAACAGGCCATCAAAATACTGGGTAAAGACCGAGTTGCAAATCACACATGAATCATGTCCTTATATGTAGACATATGTTATGTAGACTAGACAAATACAAGGTGCTATATTCTGCACTGCAATGTATTGAAAGAGTTGAAATAATGCACCTTAATGAAATGTGAGACAATGGCATTTTGACCAACAGAACAATTGGTTGTCCTAGGTCTAGAAACATGGGAGAGGTCCTGTATGTCTATTCTTAAGCAGGAGACGAATCCTTCAATATACAACATCCATATATAATGTAATAATTTCACTATGTATACCTTTAGCCATGGTTTGTGACTGTGATACTTTCTATAATAGAAGAAAAAGGTTTGATAAGCTGCCAAACATCTTTATGGATGGAAGTCCAGTTGACCTTGGCTAACTGCTACAAATTTTAGTAACAGACCTCATCTAAAACCGCCGGTTGTAGCTAATCATAAAATTTTTCTCTATCAAATTACCTTGTTCATAATTTGCAATTATGTTCTTTTTACATTCAAAAAATTTATCTTGACAAAGCTATTGAATTTAAATTGATGTAAAATTAGGTTTAGCTCAGGGCACCATGTAAGCCAAAAAAAGTTGAGTGGACAGAATGAAGAAAGACAATGTGAAAGAGGAGACGTCCCATAGTACAAGTATCTAATGCCTCCAGAGTCCTAAGATCTCAAGATAAGCTCTGCATAAAGTAAAATGATTCTTCACAGTATTTTAAATGTTTACTTGTGTATCTCTTTTAGCTCTCTTTCTGTAATTATATTTCCACAGAGTACTAAATTGTTTGTTTTATATTTGCAGAATTATCTACAAATGATATTAGCAGCTGATTTGCAATATTTCAAAGACCACAACCGTTATTTGACTAAGTTGTTTTATAACTGAAAACCAACCTTCACAATTGCACAGTTGTTCAGTTTCTTATGTACTGCATTTCCTTACTTTGTTTTCATTGCTAATATTGACCTTGCCACATTATGAAGCCACAATAAGTTACATACGGCCAACCACATTTCTTGGGTGGTGGATGTCCATTTTTATGTGGGAATTTTTAGATTTTTTGGTTAACTGGATTAAAATTATATCATAATCATGGAGGTTAAAGTGCACCTAAACCCACCAGATAAACTTTTGTCCCTATCTCGGTCTATTCCCTATTATTGGGGCAAACTGTAAATAAAAGATACAAAAAACCTCACCTGTAAGGAAATATTTGTGTATTCATATGTATATGTTATGTATATATCGCTCCTCCTCTCTCTGGTCCCCTCTACAGTATACCACGGCAAGAACGATGTGTCAGATGGCACATTCTTAAACTGCAGCTCTTCACATCATTTATGAACCAAGGGTAGCTAGCCTATCCATGCATTGTGATGTTTTATAGCTCGTTTAGACCACTGCATGCACAGAGCCACAATTATGACAGATGAAATGGGGGCGAAAAAGGGAACACTGAGGTCAAAATATAAACATAAAAGGCATTACTTTTCTTTGAATGAGCTTTCTAAATGTTATTTGCACTGTCCTTATTTTTTACTTCCTCTCAAACTTTGAAACACTTTAACTAGTAGATGTACAACAGTACAACCACAATTTTGTAAAATGTATTTTATATTTGCCAAAGTATTTGCTGGCATAATCATTCCCTATCTGCACAATTATACACATTTGTTGGTACCTCCTACAAGTGACGGTGTCCACCCCCAGTAGGCTTCAAGTTTCCTGGTCTCATTGTAAGGCCGATGGGTGGTGGATGGGGTGGATATTGAAAAGAAGCACATTTATTAGGGACCTGTAATGAAAATGTTTGGGTTTACATTAATAAATATTGGTTCCACAACTCATGTGTTGTAGAGAATTGCTACTTCTGACCCAAATCCTCTGCTTCACATTTTATCACATCCATGTAAAATATTTCTGATTGATGCATTGTGGCAGTATATTAAATATTAATACAATTTCCTAATTATATTATATTTAAAACTTTGTTTAAGCATAGAGCACATAGATGTATATTTGTCCATTGTGTATAAATATATATATATATATATATATATATATATATATACACACCCATGTACAAAATAAAATCTTATATCTTGGTGCTTGGAAGCAGCTATGACCTAGCATAGGGACAGATCATAGGATTAGTAGGGCTTCATGCGCCACTTTCCTCCGTCAGCGGTGCCATCCCTGTCTGTATTTGGCTTCCAGCTTGTCACTTGTCCTAGTCCTTTGCCGTTTTTGCTGATGTCTCCTGACAGCTGCACTAATGCCCACAGTGATGGTAGGAGGTCATCTCTCTGCTGGAAGTACGTGATCTGTCTGCATGCTGTGCCCCTGTTACACCTTGCTATTTCTCATTATTTCCCTTTTCTGTATCACAAACCGTGCAAACTGATTTAATGTGTGACAGTGTCATCACTTGGTACCATTGTATTAATGGGTTTTGTGTGCTGAAAATACAGTGTGCGTTGAATTTCAAAAGCAAACAAAAAGACATATTTATTATTAGGTAATGTGCGGCAAATCAACTGTCAGAAACATGGATGTTTCAATTTGCCCTCTCTGATATTTCCCTGTTATTTTCTCTAATTACCTGTTAATGCAAGCAAAGATCAGACAATGTGTTATTATGGGTTACTCAACCTGTTCTCCATTACTACATTTGCCAGTCCTTAAATGCCACAAGCGTATGAGAACATGGATACTTGGAAACTAAACACAAAAACAGGTAAATACACAGATTTTTCATGCAATTCAGAATGTGTACTCCTGTCCATCTAGTCATCCAATTTACTCTGCTTTGTTACAATGCAAAGACCCAGTTTGCAGGAGAAAGGATCGGATTCCTTTCCATAACATGCATTTCCCTATCTCTATCCTGTCTTGTGAATGTACAATAAAGGAGAAGCAGCATACTGGTAAGCATAAATAATCACTGTATATATAAGCCGACCCGAATATAAGTCGAGGTACCTAATTTTAGAAAAAATCTTGCAAAGCCAAATTACTCAAGTATAAACCGGGGGGGGGGGGGGGGGGGGGGGGTTGAATGCAGCAGCGATGTTATTATTTAATTCAGCAGATTTGTTAGTCAATTACAAAGCCCCTGAACATGATATAGGATTAAGTTCAACTAAAGTCAACTTAAAAACTTCGACTTGACTTTGAACCTAATTTATGCAAAAACTACACATATTAAAGTAATTTTTTTTTCAAATGTTACCAAATTTCCAGCAAATTTGGTGACGATAGCATGTTCAGGGGCTTTGCAATTCACTTATAAAGTCCACCTACAAAACGGTTGTCATTTCTTGACCTAAATATAAACCAAATAAATTTTTTTTAACACATTTCAGATGCTAAAAAATTCGGCTTATAATCAAGTATATATGGTATTATCATGCAAAGAGCATTTGGACTGGAACATTGAATTGAGCCAATCATTGAGCCAAGTCATTGAATTCTGCATCCTATTTGCATGCTTATGATAAGTTATAGTATAAGTCGTAATGTGATCAACTTTCCACCACTAAACAATCTTTGCTTTAACCTTTTCCTTGCAAATTACACACCTAATTGACTTCCAGATCTGCTTCTCTTCACCTTTTAGCACTGCTCTGAGTGTATGGGGAGTGATATTTTAAGTGCTATTCTAACTTCATGTAAAAATATAGAATCATGTACATATACTTGTATTGCTTATATCGCTAACTAGCTAACTGTTTTCACGGGTCTTTTGTCTGGGATTTTGCCCACTTCAGAGGTTAGAGCTCAAGGCTCCCAACTTTGAGAATCACTCCTTCTCTTGTAGCCTTCCTGAAGAGTGTTCCCATCCAGGGTCTGGTGAGGATACCTCCACTACAAGTGTAACCTCTTGCAATGACTGCCTTCTCTTCCTGGGTAAGAGCCATCAGCCACATCCCCTGAGCATCTGGTTGGGATTGTAGCCCCTAAAGACTTGTATATACTACCTTAGTAAACTGTTATTCCCCCTAACCAGCTGTGTGGACATTCCGTTTATTATTTGTGTGCAAGCCATGTGTCTGCCTTTGCCATGTGCTTGTATTGTCATTGATAGTGCTGGGAATGTGCAGAGGGATTGGCCAGGAAATACAAACAGATTACATTGTAATCTGTTTATATTTCCTGTACCATTTTCAAAACAGAAATTGCATAATGAGTGTACCGCCAGGAAGGTTAATTCTCTTTTAAAAAAACGATTTCATGATGTAGTAATAAATAGGAAGCTTCCATAATGTCTGCCCTTTGTTAATCATCTAATAGCAAACCATACATTCCTTGTTGACAACTGGCTCATCCACAATTAAATTTATTGTTTGCTATATAAAGTAGCGTTCGGGAGGAGGTTAATAGCACACTACAGTACTAAATCTGAGCTTGCTTGCATCATTTGAAAGATCAGTTCAATGGCCGTGTGAATTCCCATGTTCAGACAGCCATTTCACTCTGATTCATAAATCCCAATAATCAGGTCTGTCTAAAACAGATTGGGTCTGTTTACTCTGTGACCCACACTTAGGAATTAATCCTAAGGTATTTCACAAATAATAATGCTGTGATTAAGAGACTTTGCAAAGCTGCTCATTTCTATATGAAAATAATTACACAAGGAAATAATATCCAGACTGGAATGAATAATTTATGTAACAGCAAGGAATACAACAGCAATTTCACTTAGATTACACTTCCAAATAATACAGAAACACAGCATTGTGTAACTCAAAATGTAATATCATGCAGCCAACTTAATTAAAAATCATTATCATCCTTTTTTTAATATTTACATACAATTGATATATGTGCAATAACGTAAATGTAGTTTATATGATTTGGAACTGTAATTAAATGCCAAAGCGTAGGATGTAAATACTATAATAGTCCAATGATATTGACTTGTATTAATATTGTATTACTTGATAATCATATTTCTTCTAGAATGCAACAGTCAATATTACCATGGCACTTGCACCACCTGTAAAATTAGAATATGCTTACCTTTCAAGAATCCCACATATTGAAACACTGCTGCTTTATTTTTTTCGGCCAGGTCCGTCCACGAACAGGCAGATCGGACTTTTAAAAAGGTCTGATGTCCTCCTGCTCGTGGGAAGATTAAAATTCCACACTTGTTCACGCGGAATTTCAATAGAAAAAAACGGAAGTCAACGTCACTGATATCCAGTTTTAGCCGCTTTCCTTTCGCAAGAGACCGGATTTTCATGAAAGAATTCTTCCACTGGCCGGATCTTTCTGCTCCTGATCCAGCCAGCGTAAGAATAGTCGCCTTCTTCCCGCCGGTGAACAGCGTGGGTCGAACACCCGCACAGTTTGCCGGGGGAAGAAAAGTTCGGCCATCACTTCATACTGGTTCCTCCTGTTGGCTCATGAGCCTTGTGATATCTGATAAGATGGTGCCAATGGGCAATTTGTGATTCTTCACCACTAGATGAAATATCGTCAAAATCTGTATAAAAAAGTGGTGGTGTTTCAATACATGAGCCACCATAAAGGTATGTAAAAATATTCTTTTTTGTGTGCTTGTTGTACACTGACACAGCCTATAGTGCTATCAGCATTAAGATTGTGAACTAATTAGCAATGTTGGCATAAACATTTTGCCCAAGAGTATGTAATGTACCGCACAGCCTATAAAATACAGTGTATATATTATACTACACTGTATAATACTGTATCACTGTAGGGGAGGGTAGCTGTCAGATGGCAGATCCTTCATCTGTAGTCCATTGTCAGTGGAGCCGAACATAAACAATAAAATGGCAGAGCCAGATGAAAGAGCTGCCAGCCAGACCACCAAACATTTTACAAAGACCAGATCATTTGCTTTTCTTCTATACAGTTAAAGCAAGATAACCCAGTCAAGGCTGCTATAAGAATAGCCCCATTTGGTACAAGTATTTATTAACATGATTAGTGGCTAAATATCACTGTTACACAGAATAAAAATGTACAGATTTCATCAAGTTTGAACAATCATTACAATAAATGATGAACATTTAGCAATTTGGTTACTAAATAATACAGAATATTATGCTAATGTAGCCAATCACTGTATAAGACACTAGTCGATTTACCATGAATATGTATATTGTCATCATTTTAGGTACCAGTCTGGTAACCCTTAAAATTTAATTTGTCTGGGGAAAATATAGCAAAGGAGATTTCCCACAACAAAAGTATTACTGTGTATTAGATAAGAAGGCAGCACCAAGCATATCAGTAACTTCTGCATACAAGAGAATGCTTTTTGAGTGCTTTGTAGTGTTGAGCAAGGTACGTCATTGCAACAAGTACAACTATAACTATTAAACCATCCAATGGCATGACTACACTGAAAGTATGTGAGAGATTAAGAATTAAGGTTTAGAAGAGATATGCAATGAGGATGAATAGGAGAGTACTGAAAGTGAAGTGTCATTGGTGGTGGTGATCACTTTTGTGCCTGTAAAAGTGGTTGACTTCTTGGTACGCATCCATTTAATTTTGTATGTGCAAGATGTGTGTGTGGTGTATGCATGCAGATCACAGGTTACGCAATTATTCAAAATGAATAGGATACCTGCAAAAGACGCTTCACCAAAACGTAGTGGAAATTTTGAATGGTTAAGCTAAAATTTGGTTCCCTGGCTGCTCATTTCTACCCTCATTAGCATGCTAATTGCAATAATAGATGAAACCATTCTATTTTCAATATATGACATATCATACACCAAAAGAGGTCTTGTGTATTATGGGTATATGCATTTCTATACAATCCTAGGAGGGGCAAAACTGTTGGGAGGAGGGTACTATACATAGCCTCTGAAAACTGTTGAAGCTTTAGTAAAACCCTAATAGAAAAAATGGGCGTCCATCCATCACCAGAAAGAGGCTTGGGGCATAACTAGAATATGCTGTTTGTCCTTCAACTAGAAAAATTAAGTATTATATTTTAACACAAGGATAGTAGGTTAAATTTAGGTGAAACATTAGGAATTATGTCTAGAAGGAGAGATTAGAGTTATGAAATGTGTCCCATCCAGGATCCCAAGGGTGGATCCTGGATGGGAAGTATCTCTCAATATTATGGGCTGTGGCCCTGGCCGTATTGTGGGTAAGGAGTCCGGAAAAAATATACGTGCAACCATGGTTGCCACTTATTTCATTTTTTTCGGGTCCCGGACTATGGAGTAGGAGAAAAGGAACTGGGTGGGCCTTCCCACTCCACCCGGGGTACACTCTGGGGTTTGGTGATGATTTGCAGCCAGACAGGTGGGCTGGTTGAAAAAGCTCTGGTGTCAGAGAGGGTGTGGACTAGAGGAGCTGAGGCCTCTGAAGAAAGGTTCCATATGGAAAGCCTGGAAGGGCTTGCAGGACTGTTTTGCCTGAGCATCATTGGTAAGCTGCAATAACTAAAAACCCAATGGATATTTGTTTGGTATGCAGCAAGATTTAATTTGTGTTTTCCGGTGAAAAAAACCTAGGTTTTTTGTTGTTTATCATACGGCTGTGCTGGTGATCCCTTCCCCTGAACTTTACACCCTCTATATCCTATCTGATTTCCATTGTCAGTGGTATTGGAAAAAAGTAAGAAAACTAACGTTTTCTAGAATTAGCTCCTTATACAGGGACACAGGGACTTTAATGGCAACAGTTTCAAAAATGTTATTATATTAAAAGAAACTGTACAATCACAAATAAATATTTGTGATTTTACAGTTGTTTTTCATTAAATTAAGGTTTTGAAACTGGTGCCATTAGTCCCCGTGTCTCTGTATAGGGAGATAATTTTAGAAAATCCCTTTTTCTATGTAAATCAGGATGTTAGCACATAAATGTTGGCAAGGATTTATCATGCCTATAAAAAGTTGTATTGGTATGGTTGGGGCATGATAAGGTGAATCTGCACCACTTTTATTAGATTTTGAACTTCTAAAGACAAATAATCTTCCTTTTCACAGAGGTCATAGAAATTAGTTATACAGATTTTGCATAAACTGCGACAATCTGTCAATGGAAACATCGTGCCTGAAGGCAGCTAAACATATTTTATAAAGCAACCTCATTTATTAAGTCCTGTTTATTGCTTAGTTAGTATAGTTGAACACATATTTGCTTTTATATATATATATATATATATATATATATATATATATGTAATCTTCCTTAAAATTTGGATTTTCTGTTGAATATAGTGCAGACAGTTTTTTATTTATCATGAAAAGCAGCACATTACGATAATTACATTAGTAAATATATTGCCGCAGCTTTTAGGCCTGTATTTGTTCATATGTAATTTAATATATTTTCAAATGCAATACATATATATATATATATATATATATATACACACACAGTATAATTAAAGTTTTGACTAACCTCTGAGCTGGTACAATGGTAGCATAGTGCTCCACAATCCTAAAATAATATGCTTACCTCCTGTTCATAAGAGGATTCCATTTTTATCTGCCAGGCTTCTGGGAGTTAATTGAGGGTGCAGTATTGTAAGTGGCCATTGGGGGCATTTATTATTCTTTTTAATGGAGAATAATCAACGTGTATTTCAATGCAGAGCTGAGATAAGGTACTTTCATGGCTGTCACTGCGCTCAGAGATCTCAGCTCTTCTGCCCTGCTGCAGTACTGCTTCATTAGAGACAGGGACATTCTTCTTTTTTTTTTATGCATTCTGCCATATTATCATCCCTTCTAGTACTGATCATGCAAAGCTTAAAATCTGGTGATAGGTGCTCTTTAGGTCTGTTAATTAGTCCATTTGCTGTGGATTGTGATCGGTATTGCATATTTGTGTTTAACTAATGCAGAAAACATGGTTCCTTTTTATTTTAGACCTCATATACCCATGTCTAAATTAAATAGAAATAATTAGACTTTTCTAAATCTTTGCATTCTTTCAATTGGCTTGCATGTCTTTTATATTTTTCTGTTGAAGAACAACAATGTCATGCAACCTATAAATTAACAGGACATCTGGTTTGAATCACTACTTTTGGTAACACTAACCATACACTATGTTCAGAGCTTCAACTGCTGATGGAATCATGCCCTTGATGGAAGGTGCCCTTCACTGTTTCATCAAAGCACATACACTTTGTCTTGACAAGAACAGGCAGACATTTCTGTCCCTAGACACAGCTAATTCAGCAGGGCTCCCTACTGTGTGATTGCTCCTTTAAAATGACACAACCTTTACCAAAAGCCCAATTCCCATCTAATGATTAGGAGCTTCGACTGAGGCAAGATGACTGACAAGAAGATAGAAGAATAACATATTAGAAGGTCTGTCACAGATACCTGAGGACAGAGATCGGCATTGTATAAAAACATTGATCCCAGCTAGCTCCAATGCACAACTATCACTAAAGTCATGCTGATAAGAACATTTTATTATTTTGGGTGGAAAAGGGTAAGGAAAGGCTAATTATACTCCACACTAATGTCCTTCTTACATCTCAAGACTCCACCAGTATAATGCTCCAGTATAGTAGATATAGACAGTACAAGAGTCTCAGTCCTAGTCTCTAAACAATGAAAGTTTGAGTCTTTTATAGTTGAATCATCTTAATATTTTACATCTGATGCTATTGAGAATTCATGAGGGAAGTGTAGTGTCTAGCATTTGTTTGGAATTCTGGTTTACTGTAGATATATGGAAATAAAAATAAAGGATGATGTGAATGGCACCACACTTGTAAAAATCCTAAAATGCTTACCTACATGTTCCGATGCCTTTGTTCTAATATTTATAAAGAACTATACTAATTATATCAACCTTTTATTAACCCTCTGGCCATTTTGCCAGTGGCAAATTTTCTTTAAAGAGTGCCATAGGCATAATCTGCTGTGATTCTGTGCCTTCCCTTATTCACATTCCCAGCATCACTGATGATGGATGTGCTGAAGAAAAACAACACTGTCTCCATAACATAAAGGGCAATGGCACTGCCCCCCACCTCTCCGAAGTCATGAATGACGTTATCAAGGCGGACCCAGAAAGATCAGATACAAGGAAAGCTTTTCTTCTGTGATGACATGCATATACAAAAAACACATAATGAACCATACTATTTAAGTACTAGGGGCTAATGGAGAAAAGATTCCAACACCATGGATATATCGTCATCATCTGATGATCTCTTGTGCCATAAGCCTCCTTAGCACTAAAATGTCCTCAGAGCCATGATGATCAAATTCTGAACAATTTGATTGTTTGAATACTTCTACTGTGAAATTTCCACCACCCTGGCACAATTTCGATAGAAAGTTAAATATTAAAATTCTTAATTTCTACTTAAAACATGAAAAAAATCCATGTTTATATGTGAAAATTACACACATTATTGCCCACAATGAGAATGAGTATAGAGGTCTCCAGATTTCTAACCAATTTTTAAAGGGTTAAATGAAAGTCATAGTTATTTTTATTAAATTCTCCCCAGTACAAGCACTTGACCTTTTGGGCATGCGCAGGCCCTAGACCCGTACTCCATCCACCATAGAATTCTAGAGACATCAGAGTAGAATTGATTACATTGTATGTATGTTATTTAATTTATTTAGTTTATCTAATATTTTTAATAGCCAGGGGTGCTCTTGAGTACCAGGAGATGGTGCCTGGTACACATTCCATATGTAGAGTGGTTTTGATTAGTGCAGTCTCACTCACTGCCCTTTGAACCCCCAGATCTTATACCTCAGTATTAGAACCCTAAAATTGAATAAATTTGGAAATGAAACTTTTTCCTTAAATGTAAATAAACGCTGAGAAATGTTTTTTCCCACAAAAATGCCTCTTGTACATCGTCATATTATCTTTTGGGAGAAACCTATGCAATTTCCAATCAAAAAATAACTTGCTGGTTGAATAAATCTAACTTTAAGTAAAAAATGATATGAATACTTATGGGCTTGATTGTATAAAACATTGTAAAAAACAAACAAGAAAAGACAATCATCACAGATAAATGCCTCTTTAGATTAATATAGGAATTTTAATGCAGAGGCCTTTTAATGTCAAATTGAACTATCTGAAGGATAGCTGAAAAGGATATTGATATTTGCTCTGTGCATTTTGTACCCCAGGCTTATTTTTTTCACAAGATGATTGATTACAACTAATATTCAGCAAAGACCCATAACAGCTAAAAAGATTTCATGTGATTTAAGTTAGATTACTTAAAGCAAATTGTCCTTGCCTTAATAAAAATGCCAAACAAGAACCCAGAAACCAACTCCCTCTATTTTATACATAATGGGTCAGTAATTTACCGTAAATACAATAACATTATCAAACTGCAACTACAGATATATACACAAATCGCAAAAAGTGGACCCTAAAGAAAAATATGATTTAAAAACTAAAGGGAACACAAAAATAGGACATCCTAGATGTGAATAACTGACAAAAAAGAGTCTGGAGACGCTTTGGAGAACGCTCTGCTGTCTGCACCATGACTGGTTTGGCAGTGGGTCAGCAATGTTGTGGGGGGCCTGACTGCCATAAGTACCAAGATTAAATCCTCAGACCCCTTGTGAGACCTTTCCTGGTGCAGTTGGCCTTGGGTTCCTCCGAATGCAAGACAATGCTAACCCTTATGTGGCTGGAGTGTGTCAGCAGTTTCTGTAAGACGAAGGCATTGAAGCTATGTACTGGCCCGCCCGTTCCCCAGACCTGAACCCAATTGAGCACATCTGGCACATTATGTCTCGCTCCATCCACCAACGCCGCATTGCACCACAGACTGTCCAGCAATTAGGAGTTGCTTAGTCCAGGTGTATGAGGAGATCCCTCCACCAACGCCAGGTGATAGCATCAAAGTTGAATCAGCCTGTGGTGTTTTCTTCCACTTTAATTTTGAGTGTGACTCCACATCCAGACCTCCATGGGTTGATACATTAGATTTCCATTGATAATTTGTGTGTAATTTTGTTGTCAGTTCATTCAACTGTGTGAAGAACAAAGTACTTAATAAGAACATTTCATTCATTCTGATCAAAGTAATAAGGGTGTTCCCCTTATTATTTTGAGCAGTGTATATTCAAATACCCATTCATACCAAAAGTATAGTGTATTTTTGATGTGTATATCTCTGTATATATTGTAGTAGGATTACAGAAAAATAGATAACCGATTTGTTCACTTTGGAACTAAAGAAGGCCAGGAGAAAAAAAAATCTATTAGGCAATGACAATACTCATGTGACATAAGTGACGTTGCTCTCTGTTTAGGCTTTAGGGGAGCTGTACCCCTGTATGGCTTTACCGAGATATACACAGATAATTACCAGGGAATTCTTCAATGCGTTCATCGATTCACTGGCCACTGTCTGGATGTTTAAACTATTCTGTCTCTTGATGACCCTTTCTATTGAAAACCCAAGGGAAATTAAAAAGGTCAAATTATCACACTTGCTAGAAAAGCAGCAACAGCAAATGTGCAACCATAGTGAAATGTGTTCTAAAGAAAGCCAAGTCATTTTGTAACCTAAACAAATCTAATTTGTTCTAAAATTGATTTATATGTAAAAGACATTACATTCACAGTCTACCTTACTATTTTACTTAAAAATTGTATTCATGTCCCAAAAGATATAATACATATACTGTATATACTGAAATATAAGCCAACTTTTTCAGAAACAGAAAATAAACCAGAAACCAGGAAAAAGTATTTGATATATAAGTGTTCACATCAATTGGATTAATGCAATATCAAATTCAGCCACTAGATGTCACTAGCAGCAGTACACTCACAGAACATCATGTCATTCTCCCAACTGATCAGAGGAGGCCAGGGAGGAACAGCTGCAGAGTCTTCTCCCTCTCTGGCTGTGCCTGTTTCCGTGGAAGCTGCAGAGTGATTGCATCTTTCACAGACACGGAGAGAGGTATAGATGGGAGTTCATCTCTCGCTTTTTTCATTGCTTATACCAGCAGGGCTCTGAGCTCTGCTGGCATAAGCAATTTTACAGTTCAGATGTGAGATTTTGCCGTGGGTGGATCATTCACCTGACAGCACCTCAGCTAATCTCCTTGCCGGGAGAGCTGGCGGGGAGCCAAGGGGTCTCGCATTCGGACCATAAGACGCAGGCACTTTTTCCTCCCAATTTTAGGGGTGAAAAAGTGTGTCTTATAGCCCAAAAATATGGTATATAAAAAAAAAGGCTTATACTCATATCAAGAAATGAAAAATGCGGCATGCGCCAGATGGACTATGTAAGCAAATTTCTAAGGCCCCTGAACATGGTATCATCAACACACTTGCAGGAGATGTAGTGAAGGGTTGCTCTAGTACAATATTGTACTATTGCTTGCTTATATTGCTTACATGTCGTTTTAGCATAAATTAGGTTCCAAGTCATGTCAACATTTTTAATTCATGCTAAAATGTGCTAGAGCAATTAATTTTTTTATAATGCTCCCACAACCTGTCTCTACATCTCCAGCAGTATTGGTGATGATAGCATGTTCTGGTGCTTTTACCTCACAAATTGGCTTGTTGAAATTTGCTGTATGTTTCTGTGCCATAGCTGCTGCATTTCCCATCCTAGGCTTACACTTGAAATATTCTGTTTTTCAAGAAAGTTTTTGTAAAATTAGGCAAAAAATAATCAGCTTTTATTCAGGTGGGCTTATACGCAAGCTTATATTTTATGTACTAGGCAAAAATATTACTCATAAAAGATAACATTTAAATCAAACATAACTAGTTGTTGTGTGCCTAAGGATGGAATGGCCTACTGCTGTTGAACTATGGTTGGTTATTTCACCTTGGCACATGATTCTAATATGATATGTGTATACTGTTAGTGTCCCCTTTTAGTGGGAAAACAATGAAGAAGGAGGGGTACATCCTATACTCCATAAATGTATTTTTAACACTTTGACTTACTGACTTTGTAGGTTCATCGGAAAACACCCTGAACGTATTATCATTACAAAAATTCCTTGAGATGCAGAGATGGGTTGTGGGAACAAAAAAGTATTGTTCTAACATATATAGTTTGTCAATAAATTACCCTATATATACTCATATATAAGCCGAGTTTTTCAACCCAAAAAATGGGCTGAAAAAGCTCCCCTCAGCTTATACTCAAGTCAGCCGAGGTTCACTCACCTTTCCCGGGTCCCAGATGGCTGAATTTCAGGCAGGAGAGCTTCCCTCTTTAGCTTCAGCTTCCTGTTCTCCGACAAACAGCTGATCTCCTGTAAACAAACTTCTCACTGCCATCTGGTGGCCGGTTATGGTAACTAGTTCAAATAGAACACTCCACAACCTAAAAATTAAAATACCGTATGTTTCCACTCCATGTATTGTTCCCAATAATAATAATAACAAAAAAGACTTGGAAATCTATTTTCATGTTGGAACATAAGAATTGCCTTGAATTCTTGATTCTGTCTCTTCTTCTAAATTTTTTGGGGCTATTTGGATGCCCTGTGGAAACACGTTTAGGGTTTGACCGTCATTTTGGTTGTAAGACTTTGGTTTTGAGTTAAAACGTATATTTTGGTTGCAACTCGAATTAGCCTTAAGTCAAGCTGGTTCTAACTGAAGTGTTCACTGTACTGTGATATATTAATGAATAGTGATGAGCGACTAGGCAATATTCGAATTCGCGTAATTTCGCGAATATCCG
>CM070033.1:127433142-127445556 GCA_036250615.1 Ptychadena robeensis
AATAGCGATATTCGAGCTAAATATTCGAAAATCGAATATTCGAGCTCAACACTATTAATGAAAAGTCTGTATACTTTGTGTTATATTCTACAACCAAATCATTCTATATGAAATCTGTAGACTATACCCTCAATGTTTCACTATGTGTTTACTCCATCTTAGAAGCACTTTCATTTTGCCATAGTCAGTGAACTTCCCCATCTTTTATCTGTAACCTAACCCAGGTATTTGCATCTATCAATGCCTGTACGGACAATAACCACCTTCCATTTTATTCTCTCTTTCTGAAAGCCAAACATGTCAACTTGAATGGCGATTATACATTTTTGTTTCTGAAAGGCTAAACACATTTTTAATATTTGGTGAGAACACCAGGAAATGTATTGGTGTTTCTGGTAAATTACACATATTATACAACACTTTTTATTTTGAAAAGGTCAGGTAATGGGGGCTTTGGGAGAATCAGAACAGAATTAATGGGGATTTTCATTATTTCTTATGGAAATATTAGCCTTCACTGACAACCAACTTAATTGGTTCCCAAGGGTTGGTTGTAAGTCAAGGGTCCACTGTATATGGGTGACATTTTTGCATGTTTCACAGCAAATAGCATTATTTCCTGTTTTAATGTATGCTCTCTGTCAGTCTGTAATCATTGAAAAGAGAAAACAAAAACTGTGTTGAAGATTTCCCCTCCTTCTCTGTCTGGCAAAACAGTTGTTACAGGGATAGTAATGAAAAGAACTATCTGTTTTGTTATCAATAAAAACTCTATGGGACCTTCTACCAAAAATAAAATGAAAGGTTTTGTATGGACAATATTACTCGTCCTCATATGCTGCACCATTAACAGCAGTAAGCTCTTTTGTAAAATCTTTCCCTTGTCTGTAAAAATGCCCCTTTTGGCACTTACAACCTTCACAGCCAGGGCTAACTCATATGGTCAGTAGGACCACAACATTTGGTGGACGATTTTCACATGAAAATGTGTGAGAATGTGTGAAAACTGGGTTGCGTAGTGCTATTTTTAGGTCAAGTGAAAACAACCATCTGAATGCAGCATCAATAAGCAGTAAAAGATTTATGCAAGACTTCACTGACCACTGTAGTTGCAGACATAATATCACAATAAAAGGCAAAAAAATTAAAATGTCTTGCCTATTACTTCTTGCAGCCGGAAAGCATTCTTATTCAAGGTCTACTAATATTTGTGTCACCTGTCTATACTACATTCAATTGTCCAGATAATCAGATTTAAAGTTCTGTGCCTTGCTTTTAAAACACTCTACTCCTCTTGTTCCACTATTGTCTATAACCTTGTATATAAATACACCCCTAACCGGCCCCACTGCTAACTCATATCATATCTTCTCTAGGGTTGCCGCTACTCTCTGAAACTCTCTGCCTTATGCCATTAGACCTGCTTCCACTTTTAACAACTGCAAACAAGTCCTTAAAATCCACCTGTTCACTCTTGTTCTCCAACCTTGTATATTGTAAGCCCAATTCCTCCTGTGCAACCGTCTGCACCTGTATGTTAGCTTGTGTTGTCTTTTAACCATTATTTAAGATACAGCACTGCATAATAGGCGCGTGCTACATGCTTTATAAATACCAGCTGATAATTATATCAGTTATGTGATTTTGCAGATTAATTATGCAAGCGTATAATAGATATTTTATTCTTTGTTCTAGTCCATTGGTTCTCAAGAAGGAAGAGTAACTTACTTAGGAAGAGGGGGTGTTACTCTCCCTTCTAACTGCCCACCCTGCACATCATTTGCACAAGTGGTGTGGGAAAATATAAGGGGACATTACACTTGCCGGACGTGATGTCGTAGAATATCAATTCTGGATCTAAAATGTTTGAGAGCCACTGATCTAGTATAACATTTTAGATAAGTTAGCTACTTATTTGACTTATGTCCATCAGTGGTAAAGCAAAGGCGTATTAACTAATATTATTTAGCCTCCTTTTTTAGCACCAAAAACTGTCTGCAAAATGTAGGGGTCACTGCAGTGACAAGAACATATGTAAGGGTAACAGTGATTCATTCTGTCCTGGTAACCTGCAATCATTCAGGAACAATATAACTAGAAGCAACATTTCCTTCATTTTGACAGCATCAAGTTCCAATGTCTTGTAGAAATAAAAAAGTCAGAACAAAACGTGTCGACTTTCATTGAGATCAAGGACCTGGAAACATGCCCTTTGCACTGGTCTTGCATCTATTTTACCTAAGGATATTGTTTATACAGTTCACATTCACTCCCTTTTGATTTGCAAAGCAAATGAGCTCAAAAAGCAAGCAAGCTACTGACACATACTTTCTGTTGATGTGCTCTTTGTGACTTCAGTGCTTTTAGTTTGGGACGATGATTTTATTTTGAAGTAACATAAGTCAAGACATCTAATGTATATGGAGGATTTTAATGGGTGATTATAGATTTATGACAAACTGTGTATTCCAAATACTAATGCCTACATTAGTCAAATATACTGTACTATATCTACACTCTCACAAGAAGAGTATTTTTAAGGGAAATTTCTTTCAGAGGTTATCAAAATTACTAGAGTTGTAGAGAAGGGGTGTGGGACATTACAAAAAGTGTTGGTTTAGCACCAATAAAACATCAATTCACAGTCAAGTCAAAATTCTGCTCTTCATCTCCAGTAATTGTGGTGATTATACATTTTCCAAGGGATTTGCAATGAAAAAAACTAGGCTAAATTTCACAAACTACTCACTAGCTGCTTTATTTAGTACAACTGTTCACCGTTTTCTTAACCCAAATATCTAATTTACCAATCACATAGAAACAACTCAATGTGGACATGGACAACCTACCATTCAAACCAAACATCAAAATGGGAAAGAAAGGCAAATTGGGAACAATTGTTGATGCCAGATTGGGTGGTTGTGGTGATAGAGTGGCATATATTTCCTCAGCAAACTGAGGCTGCTTAGAACTGGCAAACCATAGTAATATTCTTGATCATGTCCCCATTGCTTATCATGTCCTCATGTACCCATTTTCTAATTGAACATGAACATTGGTTCACTATGCTAAAATAGTCACCAGATCCCAGTGCAGTAGAGCACTGTTGGCTTGTGTTTGATCAGGATATTTGGTGTGCACCTGACAACTCTGCAGCAACTGTATAAAAGGATAATATCAAATGTGCCCAAATCCCTAAGTATGTTTAAAGGGCCTTGGTTCATTAATCACAAACAATTACAAAAGATGGCCGATTGTTGTACTGCAAAAGAGAATCTAAACCAAATGTCCAGTGATTGTATATAAAGTAAGGGAATGTGCCACTCTATAACATTGTCCCAAGGTATAACAATGTATTATTTGTTTATGTAGAAAATACATATAGACACGTCATAAAAAACATACAAGTAAAAGGTAGACCTGACTACAGTTTTTATGTTGATATGGTGGGCTGCCATTGTTGGCCACCTATACGTCTTTGTTGCCTTTGATTCTGTTTGGCAACATAAACTGGAATATGTGATGGGGTTTTTATGTGACCTTTTTACAAACATATTCTAACCAAGCTGATTCTTAACAAATCATTTATAATAGAATTGTATGTTGACTTTCTCTTGGGAAGAAGTTGATGTGCGCATGTGTCCTTTCCAACATAATAAACCACACAGCTATGATCATCAGTCAGAAGAGGTTAAATACATAAATGACCATTGGCTGTCACACAATGTTTTAATTAGAGCCTCAAGTGGAAACGAGCATTATGCTGTCTTTCTCCTCAGAGCTAATAATTATTCAGAATAGATTGATTTGACCTCTACAGATAGACATCAGTAAAGAAGATATTGAAAGTAATTATAAAAATTAAGCATGGATAGTAACATGTTTATGTGATATTGTTGAATATTTGAGGAGCAGAAGTCCATATTTCCAGAATAGCTCAATTACGGGGGATGGGGACGACCAGAAAAGAAGTCACGGCCTATTGCTGTGCGACCAACTCGCGGTGCTGTTCTAGTCTAACCCAGGTGGGCACCTCTGTTTTGCGGACAATGAACCCCCGAATGAGCTCATCAGATATATATTTTCATACATAGGAGTTTATTACAGGTAGAAGCTACCACTGAAATAAAACATGAGCAAGCTCAGATCTTGGGGCATAAAATCCATGCAAAATTTTCTTGGAGATTTACCCAAGGGCTTTTGTAGGCAAACAAGGAATTCCATTTAGTATACCTGATCACTTATTATTATCAATAATTTTTGTTCTTACTTGGTTTGCATTTTTAAACCTAAAAAACTATCTACTCCCCATATATACAACAAATATTAAAGAAACTCTGCTGCCCTGTTACTCAAAGAATCCCATATGTGATAAAGGTTCTGTAGGGACTTCTGGATGGAACGATTGACAGATATGCCCCCAAAAAAGAGATATAAAGACTCTTTTGGCAGCAGTATCTCTTAAATGCAAACTTACTGTGCCCGAATAAGGGACAATTACAGGAAGTGACGCATGTGACGTCACTTCTGGTAATTTATTATGTCTCTTCCATGTTCCAAATACTGGAAGTGCCATCAGCGAGATTTAAGTCCCCTCCCTCCTGTTTTATAGCTGCATAACTTAGGAGGGAGGGGGCGTTTCTCTCCCTACTAATGTCCCACCCTGCACACTATCTGCACAAGTGGTGTGGGACCTTAGGAGTAACGATCCCTCCTAAGTAATCCTGATAAAAAATTTGGGATTTATTGAAATTGTGATTTGACCGGGAAAGCCACATAAAAAAAGTGACTTTCCAAGCCCAAATGGGAGGGTTGACAGATATGCTTAACCTTCTGAGCATCTAGCCCGAGTTAACTCGGGCTGAGTTTCATGCATAATGAAACTCAGCCCCAGTTAACTAGAGCCACGCTCTAGGTCTCGCCGGCTTTCTGCGGCGGTCGGGAGCATTGGCATGTATGCCGATGCTTCCGGGTCCGCCCCCGATCGCGTCACTGGTGACGCAAAGGGGGGCGGGGGTAGGCGGCACCATAGACCTCAGTCTAACTGGAGGGGCATCCAGTGATGCCGGACTTATGTTTATATCCTCCAGCTGAGCAGGCAATCGCTGCGGAGCCCGTGGCACCGTTATGAAAAAACCGTGCCAACGGCGAAACGCTCAGGAGGTTAAATGCAGCAAAGCCTATAGAATGGGACAAATAATTGTTATCTTATTTGCTGGATTTTTGGGACTTGGATTCATTATAAATATATATAGTGCACAAATGAAAATATGCTGTTTTGATTCTGCCAGAAGGGGGTGGCGTTCCTCTGGGGATGGGCGGGGACACTCGTGGAGCACCAGGTCTCTCCTACCCCTTACAACCTTTCGGGATGTATCAGATCCCTTCTTCAGGCTGAAAAGGGATCCCTTTTCATCCTGAAGAAGGTATATGAGACATGCTGAAAGATTGCTTCACTAATGACTTCAGTTAGCCTATTAAGAGTATCACTTGATCCCCAAACATTCTGTATTCATCGATGGCTAACATGGTACAACTCTACTATTACAAATCTGTGACAGTAGTAGAGTTTGCACTGGAATATGTGCATTTTCCACTGGAATAAATGGAAACATTGTCTTTTCCTTGCACCTAAATAGATAAGCGGAATGGGGGTTGGTTATACCATCAGTTGGTAATGTATAGTTCATATATTCTAGCTCTGATAGCAAATATATCAGTGATGAAAAAATAATGCTGAAAATAGAATCCACATTTTCATTCATCAGCTAAAGTTAGAAATCAGGCCGGTAGAACCCAAGTTATCCATCTCCATGACAAACGCAATGCAGTCCCTGAGATTTATTGATGACATGCAATTATCTATAGATCCTTATGTAATTATTTCACTAATGATACCCAAGTAAAACTGAGGAGATGGGCAGGACTGTAGAAGAAATTATTTAGCCTCTGGACCTTCTCAAGCATCATTTTTTTATAGCAAACACCCAGCTTGTGTTTCTTATTCTGTTAATATAATGGACTGGGATAAGATTCATTAACATGTTAATGAATCTTATATAACCGAATGCCTTATCATTTGGTAGTCTATGGGTATTCGAGGCACTGGAACAAATTTAGCAGGCGAAAGTAAATCTATCATGCATAAACATAGGTTCAGATAAGGAACCTTCTGCCTGGAGAAGAAACTGGTATGTTGTTATGATTAGTGTTGTTTGTAAGGCACATCCTCTGTGTGCATTATATTCCTTTTATAACAAAGGCACTCCATTCTATAAAAGATTTTCTATACTTGTAGTCATATTGCTTTGCACAGTCAGGTTCATGTTGCAGAGGTAGCCATGGTTGGACACACCGTGTACTTATCGAGGAAATACCTGTGTACTGTTATAACACATGCATACTATTTCTACAACAAAATTTAATAAAAATGTGATCTACAATGCATAAAAAATGATTGTTCTAATATCCAAGAGATAGCAGATCAGGGAGCTGTGAATTTTATAAATTACAAGTTTTTCTTCTTCTACATAAACCAGACTAGCCCCCCCCCCCTGTAGTTTTTTTAGGGTTTACTATTGAGGTTCAGTTTAAACCTAGGCAGTAAATTCATGGGATATGGCAAAACTCACTGTACCTTTTACTTAGCTCTTCTTATATATAACTTTCATTGTAGCTAATATGCTTTCCTAATGGGTTTCATCATGCCTGTACTATGTTTTTCTTACATGCCTATGCCTTACACATCCTATGTTACATGCTTTTGGTATCTAAAAAGTCATCAGACTTAATTACGAGCACTAGCCACCTTGTAACTGCAACTGCATTGAGATTTGCAGCTAATGTGCTTGCCAGGTTGCCAACATGATGTGGGTGGTTGGTGGCTGATTGACATATCACTAGGAACATCCACCTGACAGACATTTTGTTCACAGTCAGTCAGGAGTGACAAATGGGCTGTTCCAGACCAACTGGCATGGACTAGGACTAAGCCTAACTAAGGCAGCATAGTGTCTAAGTGGCTACTATTCTGGCCTCTCAAGTTTGAATGTTTGTAGGTTCCTTATACGCTAAAGATATTGGTATATTAATTGGCTTTCTCCTCCAAATAATTGCTGTTAGACTATGTTAGTAACATATAACTATTGTAAGGTAATAAGATTATGAGTACGTCTGGGATACAGTTAGTGATATGACTATGTACTCTCTCTGTACTCTTGTATGGCACTATACAAATGAGACGATGATAGTAAAACTGTCTTAAGACTAACTATAAAGTAGACGTGGTATTATAGGCAGAGGTTATTGTGGTGCAATTAAAAAAAAATAAAGAGAACCATTTTTTGGTACTGTGCATCAACACTAATATCTCAAATTATTAAAATGTATAAAAAAGAAGTGTGTCTGTAATATTTCAGATCTAGCCTGCTACTGTAAACATTCTTAGAAACAGAGGATTCTTGCCAAGTTTGATACTAATTAGGCCACACTTAGCTTGTCTATATAAATAGACCTGGCCTATTGATCTGACCCGTAATATCAGACTGGTTGCAACTACTGGTTTGGTTCTGACCTGTATCCACAGTTGTTATGTATTCTGCCTCATTAACTCTGCTGCAGTTACGGAGCTTCTAGATGATTTACTATCTACTATGTGAAAATATTCTCGGTCGCCATTTTGTGGTACCTCGATTGAAATTGTAATTATTTGACAGCACCTTAGTAATTAAGCATGACGAGAAGGTAATAGGTTTAATTGTTGTTCCACTAAAGCTTGGAATAAGAAAGGTATTATAAACAGTTATGTGTTTTGGTATGGTTGGTGACAGTTTTAGCATCTTGCTAATTGCTGGCCCATTCCAATTTGTGACATAAATTTCTCCAACCAAAACCAGGTTAATACTCCACTAATCTCTTCTTGGTAGGTCAGGTCTCTTCATATTAGTAACCCCAATTTTTTTTTCTATTGCTACTGTTGTTCTAGTTAAGGCAAAATATTGGACTATTCTCCGGATGATGTATTGACTACAGAGTCCTCTACAGATTTAAATGGAGTATCATACTTCTAAAATATTTCAGAAAATGTATTTTAGTACTATCTGTATTGTTTAATTCAAATCAACTGGACTTGCTGTGTTTGTTTCTTGAAGAAGTTTCTTTAGTCATCCGACTGGCTTTCTCCATTCAGACTCTGAATTGACAAAGCCAGTTGGATGACTAGTGAAATGTCTTCAAGAAACAAACAAAGCTGTTGATTTGCATTAAAAACACTACAGATATACAATGACCTGGATGTTTTAGAACCTTCACAGACATGCTAGTGAAAGACATATTTCTTATGGACTGGCCATATAGGAAAGCCAAATTCCTTAATAATTCCAGGTTATTTCAGTATATGTGTATTTGTTATTCTATGGAGGCAGAGTTGTGGTTTACATACTATGGTCAGGGAGGTGTTTCACAACTTCCCTTCAAGGGAGGCAACAAAGCTGACCTCTTCCAGTCTATGCTTGACAATGAATGAGATGTGGTGTGGTTTGAGATGTGGTGCGGTTTCTATGCATTTTGCATTTCCTATTCAATTAAGAAAAATGCAGGCAAAATGCAAGCAACAAAAGGTTCTAAAATTCATCACATAGTGGGAATGTTACCCAGGTCTCAAGGGGAAACTTGAGTACTTGTGGATCACACAGCTCACGTGTTGCATAACGTGGACAGCAGAGCACAAATTTCCATAGGCATTGTAAAATCTCCTGTGTTTGTGTCTTCAAATTTATCAGGTTATCAAAGTTCCAGTAACTGTTTTGGTTGTTTAGAGGCTGTGACTGGCCTGTTTTGCTTTGCTCTGCGTTTATTTAGATGCTGGTCAAAGCAGGTCAAATATGACCTTTTCTTAGTAAATGTTGTTTTTCCATTCAAATGCATTAGTTGGAATTTGATTAGTTAGGCAAACTTAAATGTGCTTGTTATTCAAAAGCAAATGTATTTGCTAATGTAACGCAAATGCAATTGAACAGCAAGTGCAGCATTTGAAAAAACTCACGGACGCTTACACCTTAATGTAATTTTAACTCAAAAGTTTTAATCAAACTCATGATCCTGCTGATTAATATAAAGTACCAGTAATATAGTTTATCAAATGCCTTCTTTAAAAGTATATTCAATTCAATCTTGTGCAGGCTGTTAGCTGTCAATCCCCAAACCTCAACAGTTCTATGCCTTTGAGACATGTCACATCTGCCCCATGGTTGCAGTTCACAGTTGTAGTAACACATCCCAATCACTTTGGGCAGGTAAGACACTTACAATTAGAATTACTGTGTGATGGTACCCAGTCTACTGAGGTCATCTCTTTCCTCACATTACTCTAAAATGCATTTGACTTGTTCCTTGCTACTCAAGCTGGCATTTCAGGAATACTTTAGAAGATGATATATGATACATGATGTATACATAGATCATTCTAAACTATGATTTGGCCTGAGAATACAAAGGGGCAGAAACAAAGCATCAATAGGGAAATAGAAGTATACATAACAGAATTAAAGTTGAAATTAAAAGAGTGAATTTTTATTCCTATACCATGCTTGAGATTTTCAAAAGGTTTGCATCCTGTATCAATTCCATTTAAGCCGTAACCTTGAGCTACAGCCCTGAATATTGTTTTATATGTGTTCAGTCAAGTACAGAGGAAGTTTACATTGATGTGATTAAAGCTGGCAATGGCTGTTACTACTGAACAGGAAAATCTCTGTATGGCCTAATTTAGATTTAACTACAACTATGAAGTGCAACGGCTTAGCTAAAGAGTTCATTGCATTTATATTCATTCATGTAGGCCCTACTACTACCACCAAGGTATTGGTTAGTCTGAGGGTTATTTTACAGTCAGAATGCATTAGAAGTTATCTGTGCAAGGCCAGGAGAAAGCAAAGCATGCAGTGATCTCATGTCTTTGGTCAGTCATTAGTGTCTTGTTTCTTCAGGCCAAATAAATATCCAACACTTTCTTGCTGAGACATTCAGGCTCAAATTTACGTGAAAAGTTGTCTCAGTACTTCATGGTTACTCCTTCAAGAGTTACTCAGGTTCCTTTTACAAGATGTTTCCTTTGATAAAATTATTCCTTTTCAGCTAAATAAATTTATTTTGGTTTGAGAGACTAATGTCTTACATGAGCATACTGGTGCATAATACATAATCCCTTATTTGCTGTCACATGATAGTCATTAGTGTTGAGCTCGAATATTCGAATTGCGAATATATTCGGCGAATATTGGCTATTCAAGAATTCACATATTTCGCGAATATGGCGACATATTCGCAATATTCGCCATTGGGATGCTTATGGGCATAGATTGCGAATTTATATTGACCATGTGACCATTAATTTTTAAGGTAATTGCGAGGAGATTATAATTGCGAGCGCAACCGTGCACAATTGCGAAAATTTTGCGAATATAGAATCGAATATTAGTAGAATTATTCGAGAAATTTCACGAATTCGAATATTGCCTATGGCGCTCATCACTAATAGTCATGCATATATAACTTAATGATTTAGGGTTTCAAAACACAATTGGGAACCCCATTCAGTTTACCAGGCAATAGGCAAAGCATAATATAAATTCATTTTATGTTACCTTATAAATCTTTCATTTCGTTTTAGGTAGCTATGGCTCCCTATCTGTGATGTCACTTCCCTGTACCACAGTAGATTAGCATTTCCTTCATTAAGATGCAGATGAAATTTTCCACAGCACAATAAAATAGCTTAAAAAAAGACTGCTAACATATGAATGGGTTCTATTTATACAGAGAATTACTGAAATTGTGTTTTAATAGATCTGCATTTCAGGCTTAAGGTTTTATTTTGCATAGGCTTTTAAGGTGCCAGAGGTCTGTCATTCAGATATACCAAATGCCAAACATGCAGTGTTCTAGAAGGAGCGGTTAAAAAAAGAATTCAAAGTTCTTCCTCCTAACTTAAAGTAAAGTGTTGATGCCAGTTTATACTAAATAAAGTAATCTGTTCTCTGCAACTATTTCTAGGATGCACAAAATAGCAATCAGGCTACTAAAAAAAGAATTGGAACAATTAAATATGTACGCCAGTCAGCCATTTAAAATGGCATGTTCATTTTCAAAAGTAAACTCCACCCCATTTTACATGCATACATATTTATGCAAACTATATCGACTTTTAGGGGCATCAAACCCTGGGCCAGGGGGGCAAATCTGGGAAATAGCTGTAGTATAACTCCTCACAGGGGAAGTGGACAAGAGGTAGAGCAGGACAAACTCCACCTATAAACTTAGAGCCCTGGGAAGTCTCACTCCCTGTTGGACTCTGAAAAACTTCTCTGGCTGGAATAGTTTATTAGAAGCACTTTGTACCCTGTTTAACAAGGATTCTTCTTGTACAGTTCTCTGGGCTCAGAAACACTGTTTCTGAGCCCAGAGAACTGTACAAGAAGAATCCTTGTTAAAGCAACCAGTATGTGACCATTCCTTTATTCACTGAGGCCTATGTGTATGGGCTATAGCAGCTTGACTGAATCCGGTAGTGGAAGGAAACTGTATACTGCTGAATACTGATAGTATTCTGTGGTCAGAAGATAAGCTGGTTTCATTTTAAGCACCTGAGAGCCCCCACCTTTGGGACTGTCTGTTTGGTCATGTATTTGGCATGGCTCCATAATTATATATTAATATGTTTATTACATATATTTATT
This sequence comes from Ptychadena robeensis, assembly GCA_036250615.1. Taxonomy (NCBI): domain Eukaryota; kingdom Metazoa; phylum Chordata; class Amphibia; order Anura; family Ptychadenidae; genus Ptychadena; species Ptychadena robeensis. The sequence goes on from CM070033.1 coordinate 127,444,878, forward strand.
GCTATATCTGATGAGAAGGAAACACATCCATGACAGATATTTTTCAATAAATATCAAGGCCTGTGACTTTGTTCAAGTCTTTAATTTTGGCACATTCTGTGTTTGAGTTTGATCCAGTGGGTAATCTTACTGTAAGATGCTTGCAAAAACAAGAAAGAGGAGATAAAAGACCAGTAACCCTGTGCAAGGAGAGACAGCTGCAGGGACTGGTCATCATAGGAAGCTCCTGAGAAATACAAATAAGGGGCACATGTGTTGGGGAGGGGGGTGGAGACCAGAGCTGGTGTGGAGAGATTACCTCCAGTGACCACTCTCAGATTTGAGTGGGGCCCCCTTTTGCATCCAACGAGGATTATTTTTTGTTGATTGTAAATAAAGTTGTGACTGGTCAAAAACAACAGCATATGACAAGTACAAATGTTTTGTTTTGTGATATCTAAACAGGATGTTTTAATAAATTATAAGAATTGCAATATTTTTTTGTCTTTTTGTGATTGATAAATGGTGATTTGTCCTTGAAAATCTCCAGGTTTCCGTAAATCGTTTTTCTATTTCCCTAAAAATTTTTAATACCTCACTAAGTTGTGGTGGGGGGCTTGGATACTCCAGCAAGGACCCTATTTAACCTCCCTAGCGCACTGCTGAGGCCCAGATTTCTGTACCAAAAGTGCACCATAGA
>CM070033.1:127445656-127485590 GCA_036250615.1 Ptychadena robeensis
GGCAGCACCTCGTCCAGTGCGATAGAAGCAGTTGGAGCGCTGGACGAAGTGCTGCCGTCCCTAACGCTAGGGCGGTTAAAGCATGATATTATAACCCCTAAGTATATACTTGTATTGACTATAGGAAGCTCCTGCATGAAAGCAAAGTTTCATGTTGGACTACATATGTCTGAAAAATATAATACCAACATTCACATCAGTATGCAGAGGACAAAGACAAGATCACATGAGATTCTGTATCCAATTAATCTAGTTCTATATCCAATTAAAATCAAGGATCAGCTCCCTCTGCTGGTAGTAGCACCATGATGTAGCTTCTGTTTTCCTACTCTCTCTGCTGGGTATTTCTGGTAAATCCTCTGCCATTACTTGCATTCCCCATCCTGGATCTCCTTGGAAACTAACCAGAAAGCCCTGTCAAATAAGGTCACAAGGCCACATTTTTAAGAAAAGAATCCATAGACTTACACTACAGCTTATAGAAGCTTCCTATAGGTATCTCACTACTCATTGAGCTTTCATAGGTCAAAAGTTGAACAGCTAATGATTCCAAATTCAATGAAAAGACAATACTGTGCCAAGGCATGTTCTTGGCTTTCCTAGCATTCCCCAAAAAGCTTGGTTGGGGTATAGGGTAGAATATTTAAGGCTTTTACGATGGGGGAAGGGTGCTCACCATCATAAGTAGACCGTGCATATTTCCTGTTATTTGCCACTTTCCATATTTCCAATTTGTATTGCAATAAAATGCAGATAATATTTCTAGCATCCTTCCCTGCAGTTTTCTTTTTCTAAGAGATGGACTATGCTTATACTACTAAATAGGGCAGGCATGGAAAAAGAAACGTCCCTAAGCAAATATCCTAAAGCATACCAGTAATTTCTGTATTGGATAATAATACAGTGTTCAGTGACTCTTGGCCCATTTTGACTGATTTACATGTTTTCTTCTGAGCAAAGACGCTTATGGCATTTAGGCAATTCTCTTTCTTAAGGCAAAGCAGCTGTCAATCCCATGTCAAAATTGAATTTACTACTGAAAAAAAAGTAGAGAAAAACATTGCTGGCAATTGCAGAGTCTGTTCCATATGACTTTAATTTTCCAAATGTCATTTATTCTTCAGTAAAGTTACATGCCTATTATTATTGTGTTGTTACTGCCTGTGGCCATATGTTCTCTTCCTCTGCTTCACCATTATGCAACCTGTTCTTAATTGCTTCAGAACGTTAGTCATTATATTAGTTTTATTACTGGGTGACAAGGCGACAAGGCCAAGCAGAAACAAACTTGGAGAAGAAAAGACTGATGATGCCTGGGCTGGCTCTAAAATTTTTACCACATATTTTGTCATTTTTGGCCTTTGGGTAGCGTAGTGAGCCATTTCCTAGCAAACAGCCTTCTGAAACACTGACACTTATTGAGTGGCTTGGAAATATTGGACCAAAATAGCATCCATCAAATAAATGCTAGAGTCTTTATACCGCTTGGCAGCTGTGTTATCAAAGGGCCGATGAGAAATCTTTACTCATGCTGGCCTGTTAAAAGGTGTTGAAAGCTTGTGGAACCCACAGATAACCAGAGCCAAATTAATGTTGCATTACATGGGAGCAGAGGCTTGTGTGAATAACTCTTTAGGTCTAGGACATGATGGGCTGTAGTTGCTAAGCAGTATTCTTCATCTTCTATGATTCTGTGAATCATTATCTCTATATTATGACAACACATGAAGAATATATTTTGCTTTTATAGAAGTGTAAAATTGCTGTAGCTATTGTATTTATTATTCTAGATGATTGTAAAATGCTGTGATAAATTAAGAACACCCTTTTTACATAAGTTGACATGCATTTTCATGTGTTTCATGTGAAGAGACCCATTGGATATAATGTGAAATTTTTTGATATGCTAAACATGAATTTCCCATAACGTGTCAAAACGGCCAAATGTAAACCAAGCCTTGACAATAATGTAGTTGAATTACTTTGAAATCATAGTTGAGCTTACTCTAAATATATCAATATTTTTTTACATATCCATATCATATTTTTTTACATATTCAAAAAGTAGACAATAAATTCAATGACCCTGATTACACGAAAACTCATGAAAATCCATGGCAATTACATAAATCATATATGTGTGAACCTAAAACCTAGATTATGGCTTATATTGGGTTAGTTGAAATCATCCTCCCCACTCGGCCCAACCCCAATATCTCAACATTTCTTGATGTATCTTAACAGTAACTAGAATTCTGGGTGATAACTATGCTGTAAATGTTAATTATGTGTTCTATGTAGGAAAAAAGTACAATGATATGACAACATTGTGAGAGACATGGGGGCCAAAATATCCCAAATGCTTTAATATTTAAACAGTTCCATGTAGTTTATAATACTGTGGTACAATGCAGGCTTAGCAAAGTGTTATGATCTCCCTCCATCTATGGGATACAGGATTTGCAGAGTGTGTGTGTCTCTTGTAGTGATGGCTGAACTTCGGCCCTGTCTGTCCGCGAACGGACTTTAAAAAAAGTCCGCCGTCCGCCCGTACTGTACAGCCGAACTGTCCGCCTTGCAGGCAGATTAAAATTCCTCGCCTCTAGGCTGTGATGTCAGTGACGTCACATCTGGTACCAGAAACGAATAGTTCCTGGTTGTGCTAGCCATATGTGACGTCACTGACATCACTTCCAGGATTACGAGCTGGCTTTTCACTGCAAGACTGGGTTCTCTACCCAGTCTTCAGTGAAAAGATTCTTCCTCCGGTGGGATCTCGCTGCTCCTGATCCTGGAGAAGCGGAGAATAAAGAGCTCCTTCTCGCCGGCGAACAGGGCAAGTCAAACACCCCTACTGCTCGCCGGTGAGAAGGAGGGCGAACATGCATGTTCGCAGCTGAACTGTCCGCCTTGCAGGCAGTTTGGCCATCACTTGATCACGTGGATACTGGGATCCATGCTGCTAGAGGGACACACACGTAAACTCCTGCTCCTGTATTCTTGTATCATCACTCCTTGCTTAGCCTGCAATGTATCTCCATTTTTGTGAGTGCATTAATTTGCCTTTTTCTTTTACCATTAACATAAATTAACTACCACACAACTGAATCGGCTCAGAAACTCCAGAGCTTTTTATTATTGGACTATACTTTTAATGATTCTATGGTATTTCTTAAGGTGACCCTATCATATTCACCTGGTTCCAGACAGCACCTAATGGTCTTTCTGCCATTGACATCACTGTTTGGCTGGGTCTACACTACGCTTTTTTCCACATAGTACAGATACCCCCCTGCATTTCCCTACTGGAAATGAGCGTTGTGGATCCTTTGGCGGGGCATTGTGGATTTGTTGCCATTTCGCAGACGCAATGGTAAACAATGGGCATGTTATGTGACATGCGTAAGTATAGGGCAAAGTATAAGCAAATAACACACCCTAACCTGAAGGAAACAGTGGGAAAACGACAGACGGGCACCATGTATACGTCAAGCCAATGTGTCCATAACACCCCCTGTGCTTTCTGGGGCTGCACAGTGTAGATCCAGCCTAACTGTGTGATTATTGCTGTCAGTTGTGTGCAACTAAATGTTCTTCGTTTCCTTATAATACTGTGACCTGTTCTTTTCTTACCCATTTTTCTTTTATGTATAGAAAACAATACATTTGTGTTAAGTATTAATGTCTACAGGTTTGTAAAATAATAGATACATTCTCCATTTATGTATGATAAAAAGTTTGGTTTAGAGAACTATATTGTCCCAGGGCAGGGATGAAAAATAGGATTATGGTTCATATTCAGATTTGTACTGTTAATACCAGTTGAATTTTTTTGATTAATCTCTACCGCTCTTAAGTGCAAACATCTAGAATGCATATATTCAATTATTTAAATATTATACAGTTAAAACTTTAACTATCTAAACATTAGACTGAATAAATAGGTCACCCATTTAAGATAGTATCTCAGACTTGAAAACTTGGCTCCAATACTATTTATTTTACACGCAGTTGTATATTAACTATTAACATAGTGTCTTGCATTCTCACACAAATCTTGTGTGGTCTATTATCTTGGTTCTCATCTTGGGTGGTTAACTTCTCTTCTAAATCTTTACATTTGTTGGTTCCACCTAATATCTTTAAAAGTCCTTTCTCTAGACTCTCTAGAAAAATCCAGACTATGCATTCATTGCCTATGAGCTCTGCTTACTTTATTTTTTTAATTGTCTTTTACAAAGAAACACTCAACAACATAAGTCATATAAAACATGTACATGGGCAAAAGTTGCTGCAGTGAATTATTTAAAATGTATGAAAAAAAAGTTTTCCTTCCTCGCTAAAGAAGTCAATGTGCTGAAAATTTCTATCTATACCTTAGCTAACCCCGCTTTATATTTATGATACTATCTTTGGAGGTATATCCATTAAATTGTCTATAACAGGAACTCTGGTAAAGGGGGTATATCCTCTGAATCAGTCTGCAAAAGGGACTCTGAGGAAGGTGGTATGTCTCCTGAAATGCATCAGTCTACTTAGGGACTCTGATGAAGGGAATATATCTCTAAAACACATCAGTCTTATAAAGGAGCTCTGAAGAAGGCAGTATAAGCCCTAAAACACATAAGTCTACATATGGACTCTGTTCTATGGCATTACTTTAAATAATTTAGCTCTGTTTCAGTAAATTGTTTACTACACTTAGAAGTCTTTTCACTGGAGTATCTTCTATGCCATTTCTTCTTCCCTGGCCAACCAGTGCTACAATTGTAATGGGTGGACAGAGAATAGAGCAATCTAGTCATCAAACATCATGGCTATTCCTAGTCCCTATCCATACTCTGTCTACCCATTGTGAATGTGAAACAAAATAGCTAGAGCAAGCACACATCAAGGATGCTTCTATACATCCAAAGGCATGTGACTTTAAAAACAGAAGCATGGGAGATATAGTTCTATGTGGCTGATTAAGAAACTAAAACCGCTTTTGTTAATGATAAACTAACCCTGCAAAACTCTGTTCATGATTACTGACAGGATTCTGTAGCTCAGGGCACAGAGCAATGATTAAAAACAAAATTTATCTACTTTTACAGCCACAAGAAGCATTTTAATGCAGAAAATTAGCTAAGTATGGGACAATCACTGGGTTTACTGCCAGATATGTAAATGGACACTTGCTGCCATTAGTTACACTTTAAAAGCAAGAGTTCTGCTTTGATGTACAATTTCAGTGCATTTTGCATGGAGAAGAATAGCTCACCTGTCATTTCTATGTTGTTAAATATGGGGTCATTATGGGATCAATATGAGGTCCTTCCTACCCCTATTCAAAGCTGAGAAGAAATATCTTAGCTGCAGTTTTGATTTTTAATCTTACACGTGTATATAAATGTTATGGCATAAAAAAAAACATTGAAAAAAAAATCTGAATTTCCATACCTTGATATATTCATTAACATGCAATAATCTAGCAAGGAATGGATTACCAAGTTCAACATACTATTTGCAAAAATTGTATCCTCATTTATATTTCCAATTATTTAAATTCAGATGTGCCAGATGGCAGCAGGATTGCTCACTTATCTATAGGTATGATGGCTGCTGAAATATCCTAGCTGTTTTATCCTGCAGATTGCAAAGGATAAGCCAGTCTACCACCTGGGAACTATATGAGGTAAATTTCACATTATTGGTACCTTCTCTATAACATCTGGTCTGTTGGATACATTCCCAAGCAGAAATGTCCATCAACAGAAATCTCCCATCTCACAGTCTTTCATGGCAGGACTGTTTCTCAAAAGTAAGTATCATTAAAATCTTTAAAGCCATACACATACCAGAAGATCAAAGCTTTATAAAAATGTAATTCTGCAAATAATCCATTATCTTAAAAAGTGTTCAAAATTGATTCTTGAAGCTTTAAATCACATACTTTATATTGAATAAAATAGCTACTGCAGCAATCTTAGTTATCTCAGATAACTCTTCATAAAACACAGGAATTGCTTACTTTTAATTTGAGTCTATGTTCAAATGAACTATTTCAACGGGCGCGTGCACACGAAACGATTGTCCCGGAATCGCGTGAAGCCCACCTTGTCCTTCCGATCATGTCCGATCGTTCGGGGCCCAGAATCGGATCGAACAGAGAACCAACATGTTGGTCTTTCTGATCCGATTGGTCTTTCTGATCCGATTCTGCACACATCAGGGGGAGTTGCCATTTGTGGAGTAAGCGATCGGACACGGAATCGTCCAGGAATCGTGGGACAAGGTGGTATGTAGCGATCGGACACACCTAATTGGCCGATCGATCAGACCTCCGATTCCCGCTGAGATCGCCGGAATCGATCGGATAGGTGATCGATCGCCTATGGAATCCGACTGTGTATGGCTAGCTTAAGACTTAAAGTGGTTTGTTATAGGTACCCAATTGTCCCCTATTTCCCCAGTCCAATTTCTATGGCTGGTGAGACATTATTTGAAATATCTTAGATTTAGGGTGGTGAGAATGTGAAAGCATCATTGATATCTCTTTGCTATATAATCCAACCCTTCATTCTTTTATTTTTCAGAATTACAACATCATATATTTCAACCATCTTCCAGGGCCAGGGTCTACATCTTGGACTAGCATTCTGACCCAAAGTAATGGAATGATATAAATCCATGGAGGTGTCTCCGGCCCCACCGCACAGTGCTGCTATGAAGACGCAGTAGCCCGCAGCTTCAAAACTGCACTGCGGGCACACTGCTCAGAATAAGCAGAGTGGACACAAGGCCTTAGTGTTCAGGGCTGGCATGTGCTAACTTCATTTGGATGATCTTTCTGTTGCTGCTTCAAATCTTGTAAACTGATGAACAAAATTTTTTTTAAACCAATCCCAAAAAAGTATCACCAGCACAGATACAATTATTTCTTCAAAAAAACTGGCGCTTAAAACACTAAGTAGGCAAAACATTACCGAGGTAGTACTATACTGTCCTTGATCCTTATAGGCAAAGGGACATGTAAAAATGAAGTCAGGCTTAATCCCAAAAGAGTGATACAAGTCTTTAAAATTGGCTACTAAAGCTGGGCATAGGCGGGTCGACTGGCCGTGATGACGTCATCACGCACGGCTGCTGGTGCCGAGAATCGGCGTGTGCCTGCCATTACTTTGGATAGAGACTGCCGTCTATGCCCAGCTTATATTAATTGTTTTTTCATTTGTTTATTTTTGTTTCTCAGGTAATCCTGCCAAATAAACACTTTCTGTCCTATGGCACACTCACTCTACATTATCTATAGAGCAGCAGTTTGGCTCCCTTCTCCATATGTCCATTACAAAAGGGGTGCAACAGAAAAGGTTGAAACATTGACACCCCTATATATGGGAACGGAACTTGTAAGCTGAGGTATAATTCATTTTTGTTTATAGTTTAGCACTACCATGGCACATACAGGGAGTGCAGAATTATTAGGCAATGAGTATTTGACCCATCATCCTTCTTTATTGACATGTTGTCTTACTACCAAGCCGTTAGGCTCGAAAGCCTTACTACCAATTAAGCATATATGGTGATGTGCAATCTTCTAAGGAGGAAGGGGTGTGGTCTAATGAACATCTACACCATATAGGTGTGCATACATTATTAGGGCAAACATTCCTTTCCTTTGGCAACATGGGTCAAAAGAAGGACTGGACAGGCTTAGAAAAAAGTCAAAAATAATGAAGCTATCTTGAGAGGAGGGGATGACAGCAATCTGAAATTGCCAAAGCTTTGAAGCGTGATCCATCGAACAATAAAGAGTGTCATTCAAAATAGTCACACAGGGTCGCAAGAAGAAGGCGTGTGAACAACAAAGGAGCAAAATAAACTGCCCATGAACTGAGAAAAGTCAGCAAGCGTGGTTGCAGCTGCCAAGATGCCACTTGCCACACAGTTGGGCCAATGGCAGAGCTGCAACATCAAAAGCACAAGGGGTGCAATCACTCAGAGACAGGAAAGGCTGAAAGACGACCGCCCAGTGCTGAAAGACACACACGGCTGAAACGTCAAGATGGGCACAAGAAATATCTCCAAGACTGATTTGTTCTACTAAGGGTTTTATGACTGATGAAATGGAGGAGTGAGTCTTGATGGGCCCAGATGGATGGCACGTGCTGGATTGCTAAAGGGCAGAGAGCTCAGTCCGAATCAATAGATTGCCAGCAAGGTGGAGGTGGAGTTAATGGTTTTGGCTGGATCATCAAAGATGCGTTGTGGGGGCCTTTCGGGTTGCGGATGGAAACAGCTAACTCCCCAGTCTAATGCCAGGTTTCTGGAAGACACATTCTTCAAGCAGTGGTCACAGGAAGGGAAGTCTGCATCTCAAGAAAAACATGATTTTCATGCCAGGACAATACCCATTCACACGAGTTCCAGTACTGCACAGCGTGGCTGGCAAGAAAGGGTATAAAAGAAGAAAAAAAATAAATGACATGGCATCCTTGTTCACTGATCTGAAAACCCATTGAGACCTGTGGTTCCATCATCAAAGGTGACTTACAAGGAGCGGGAAAACAGTACACCTCTCTGAACAGTGTCTGGAGGGCTGTGGTTTGTGGTGCTGCTGCAAGCAATGTTGAAACAGATCAAAACACTGACAGAAATCCATGGATGGCAGGCTTTGAGTGGCCTTGCAAAAGAAGGTGGCTCTATTGGTCACAGTGATTTGTTTTGTTTTGTTTTGAATGTCAGAAATGTAATTGTGAATGTTGAGATGTTATATGAGTTCACTGGTAAAAGAAATAATTGAAATGGGTATATAAATTTGTTTTTTGTTAGTTGACATAATCAGATGCACAGTAATAGTCACCTGCAACACAGATATCCCCCTAAAATAGCTAAAAACTAAAAACAAACTAAAAACTATTCCAAAAATATTCAGCTTTGAGATATGGTTTTTTTGGTTCATTGGAAACATGGTGTTGTTCAAAAATTATTCCTCAAAAATACCACTTGCCTAATAATTCTGCACTCCCTGTATAAAGTTAGTTCTCAAGATGTAAATTTGGTTCATGTATAGGCCCTGCAATTTATTTGCTGAAGAAGTAATTACTTTGTTCTTTAGAAGTCTGCCTGTTGGCCAAAAAACATAGCAACCAGAGATGGACAGAATACAGAAGCCATTTTCGCAATACAATGACTTGCCTCATAAATAAAACATCGCAATGAAAAAATAATGTTTTCTCTCAGTTAATCTACAAAATGTACTTCATATTTCAGTGGTTTTAATTATTCTGCCATAACAGTTATCAAGGCAGCTCTTTTCAGTTCACCACAATAGCGTGTGCTTGATTTCCCCTGATTCTTTCTATGACAAAAGTAAGAAAAATGCAAATAGGCAATAGAAATCCATTTTGATGCTTCATATGGAATCACATGGGCTAATATGAGGCCCCTTCGATGCAGATTTGGACATCATAGTAGTGCATTACAAAGAACCTGCAGTGCTGTTGTTACACCATTGAAAGAGAACAATGTCTTTGAAACTGATATAACATATATAACTACTTTCCATACAATTTGGTAATTTTAATGTTATGAAATCATTTTTAACAAGCTGGAAATAATTTCTTTAGCTCTCAGCTCATTCCACCCTTAAAACATAAGAACAATTGTTAGATATAATTTCCCTGAATTCATACTCTCTCGCTTCTGTAACTTTCTCTGGATGTCTGCATGGAGCCTTAAATCACATTAGACAGTTTGGTTCCTGAAAATCAATATTGTTAATATCTTAAATTTATCGCACCATAAGATTTTGGCAAAATGCTTGCATACATTTCTAAACAGATGCTGTGGTGTTTCTTATAACAATATCTGCACTAATTAGTTGTGGAAGATACTACCGGCTGTTAATAATCAAAGTTGGCCATACACTGCTTGATGAATACACAACCTAGGTTAATGATCTCTTTGGCCATGTGCCAATTGACTACCTATATTGACAAATACGTGACAGTGTTCCTTGACAACCTGAAGCCAGATGGAGTGCTCCCGTCTGTCAACAGTACCAACATGATAGAACAGTGCTATAGTAAAGGTCAGGAAAATCTCCCATTGCCTGATGGTTGTATGCAGTGATATAACATACAATAATTGTCACTTAACTCATAGTCAATAGATGAATGTTATATCTGTTTTTGACTAGATCTAGCATATGAGAACATGGGAATAAAAGGGACATACCTGTTATGGAATGTGTTTAAATAGACTTGCCCTTGAAAGCTTTATGGGTACGCCTTTAGTGTCTACTGCAAAAGTAAGGAAAAGTACTGTACTCTGAACTCCAAGTCAATGCTTTAGTAGGACTTTCATTGGCTTATAAAAGATAAGAAAGTTGTCTTTCAACTTGTCCACCTATTCTCAGCACTCTGTTTACTGTGCTTTGGTAGTTGACCTTAAATGTCACATCAAGGCATGTAAAAGTGTAATGAAATGGAATAAGCGAAAGGCCTACATGACAGGAATAGCAGGGGCTGAAGTGAGAGGGGTCATGTGGAGGTAAACAAAATATTAGGTGTGAGAAAATGGGGACCTACCGGATTGGTGAATAGCAAGGACAGGAAGAATAGCTGGTGGGGTCCAGGCAGATTCAGCATCAGTTGCTTGGAGGAGCTTAGGTGGATAAACTCCCGCCCACCCTACCTTAAGTGTTAACAGATGGGGATCGTGGTAGATTTAGCACAGAAGGGGTGAGATGGTTCATAACCAGGGGTTGTGTTTAATGTATGGCGTTTAAGTTATGTTTTCTTGCAGATGTCAATGTGCATGGCGGTGGTATTCCCTGGGTAGGTCAGAGTGAGCTAACCAAGCATAGTAAGCAGTCTCAGTTGACCTGTGGGCAGTCTTAGTTGTCCTTGAATCGATGGGTGGCAGCTGATGGCCTAAACTTACTTAGGAGGCAGGCACTGGTGACCTGTGATGGTTGGTATGGTATGGAGGATCGTGATGATACATTGAAGACTGGGAACCTGGATGGTGAATCTGAAGATGTTATCAATATTGTTATGTTATGTTTAATAAAAGCTCTAAGGCCATTAGAGATGGCCGAATTTTTCGACTTGCTAACTTTGTGAGCTGATTGAAAATGGTATCAACACCAAAATTGCTGGTGATGTAGAGAAGGAGTTAGGGGAACATTTGAAAAAAAAGTGTTGCTCTAGCACATGTAGTTTTTGCATAAATTAAGTTCAAAGTTAAAGTCGAAATTCCGATTTTCGAAATTTTGACTTGACTTTGAACTTAATTTGTGCAAAAACTATTTGTGTTAGAGACATACTTTTTGGTAGTATACCCCCAACCCTTCTCTACATCTCCAGCAAGTTTAGTGTTGATACCATGTTAAGGGGCTTTGCAATTAACTCGAAATCGGCGAAATGGTCGAAATTTTTGAAAAAAAATTCGACCATCTCTAATGGCCATTTAAATCCAGCTCTGGTGTAATATGTATTATTATTACAGCACATGTGGGGTATACCAGGTTGGGTTGATCAGTAGATATATGATTAATGGTGGAGATCCATCTGACCTATCCAAGTCATGGAAACAGTTCATATATAAGGTAATGCAAAAGGACATTAGCTGGACTTACAGATAAAAAGAACCACCTTTGGCAATAGATCTGTAACAGGGAATGGATGGACAGAAGTAGTCACCTAGCCTGGAAAACTAGGAAGAGCTCCTGTAGTCAACCAATGCTACAAATGCTCACTAGGATACAGGTTGTTGATACTGTCCAAATCAGTTGCTGACTGCCATGAACTTCATAGACTTGACAAGAGGTCAACAATCGGACGTGGAAACTAATAATATGTTGAGTAAATGAAGGCACATACCTGGAAAATATCTAAAACACTATTCTGTAGGAGAAAAAAACTTTAGAGTCACCTTTCATCTCAGGATAACAAGCACCAAAGTAAGTAAAGCTATCACCATTTCTTTTTAGCTTATATATAATATATAATCATTCTCATCCTGCAATGGAACTATTATTCCAATGTGCTGGCCCTTTAATAAACAACCCCATATTTAGTGTTATTAAATGTTACAAAATGGTGCCGTGAGATTTGGTAAGTAATTTCACAATTTGTTCTGGGAAATGTCAAAGGTTGAACATAGTAAATAGTCCTTTTTATTTTCTCCTTGTATTTATCATTGAAACTGGCTTGCTTTTTTTTTCCTGGTTTTTTATTACTATAGAAGGGAAGAGGTTGTGTCATTTAAATTAATGTATACAGTACACACAAACCCTGACATTTAAACACCAGCAAATGCAGTGTCTTCAAATTGCCTGTAGGAAAATACAAGTGTATAATAATCATGAAACATGAGCGTCAGCCTTTCACAGCATATTATTTCCAAAACACAGAATATGTCCTCCCTATTGAGAAGCTAGAAGACTATTGGCTGCCGAAGATATCACTGATGCTAATGTATAAAAGTGAAGGCAGCGCATAACACAACTCATAAATACAATGTGCCTAGGGCAGCCCATACATCAATGTCCACTAGCTAGAATAACAATGCTCGTTCTTTTCTTGATTAATGTTAAAATGTTTGATTTGTCTTTGTTCCGCTTTGATTATTTTCTTCCAGTGATTCATGATTGTTCTACACCCAGGTCTTTTAGGTTTGTGCAATGTTACACATCGGGTACCATTAGAAAAGATGTGGAAAAAAATGGTAATGATTTACATTTTTGCTTAGGAGTTTACTGACCATGAAAAAAGATATACAAAAATCAAATGTAATGATGTAAAACATAATTTTTAGAGCTTCGGGCTACATCAAAGCGGTTCTAATATTTTTGGCGTCAGCTATTTGTACAGTTATATGTGTTTCTTCCCAGATGAGCACTAGAAATTGATGGGGGCTGCAGCGCCAAATGTGGGGAAACGCTGAAGTACACTATCACTTTAGTGTAGCGTAAAGCTGACATTTAGGTGAACAATTGCATGCACTGGGTAGGGATGACCAAACATTAAAAAATATCACGGGTATTTAATACTGCCTGTTTTCTTTACTCTGAGTCTTTCCTTTTTGTCATTTTGAAATAAATTGATAAATACTGTAGACGCCTATAGGCCTACCTAAATTTCAATAAACCACAGAAATAATGTTTTGCCCCTTTTGGATGATGTTTAGCCTGATTCACCCCTATCCATTAATGCAAAAAGTAAACACATGTTATTAAGACCACATTATATGCTATGAGCTTTTTCACAAATGTTAACATGCCATGCCCAAAACACCAAACATGTGTGACCGTAGTGTTGAGTGGAAATTGTACCAATGGATTATTTGTTCTATGTGGTTTAACACCTTCACAAAGAATTACAAGACATTCGTTACTTGAGGTAGTCTGAGGATTGTGCATAGTAATTTAACCTCATTAATCTTGGTATTGATTGACATTATTTAAACTACATTGATTACTGGAGCACATAGCTGCTCAAGAAGCCCCTCTCCATTTTCAGGTGGGCAAGAATTAGCTTTCCCACAAAGAGTAGCTTGGCACACAAACCTGCCAACAGTGGCAACATTAGCGCAGTGCTGCACATTTATTAAATAGAACAGATTCGTTTTCCAACTAATTTCTGTTTTGTCATAACATTTAATATAAGGATTAGCAGCATAGGCAATATTCGTATTTGCAAAAAATTTCGCCTAATATTTGCAGTAAATTTGTAAAATGATGTCCAGTTATTATTACTTTGTAAATGCACATATAGCAAACGCAATGCATGGCAATTCCTTCTTCTGATGTAAAAAATGTTGAATATTCAAGATTTTCACGAATTCTCAAAGTGCTGATATTTGCAATAAAAATTTGCGATTAGAATATTCAAGATTAATACAGTTTAATATTTGATTTTAATACATATACCACTTACCTACACTGCACTGCCTAAAATATATTAAGTGACACTAGTTAAATGCATTCCTATTTCTTTAAGGGTTATCCTCAAATACTTTTTGTTCCAGAAATCTGGGACCTGGTCATTGTGTACGAAAAAAAAGTTTTCAATGCCAATGGGCATGCCCATTGAAAATGCATTGGTTTTTAACATGATTTTGATGCTTTTTATTTCCAAAGGTGGGTGGAGAAAATATATTCTTTAAGCTCCATTATGTTGCATCCAAAGTCAGCTTGTTGACATTTTAAAATGACCATCTCTACTTGTACAGTCAAAAGAAAACAGTTAATTGCTGCATTAAAAAACAAAATAGTCTGTAAATCATGTTTGTACTAAATAATCAGATTCTTAATGAATATAGAAACCATTTAAGCCAAATACTGATGAGTAAAGGCATGTCTCCACTGCGTTATTGGCTCCATTGGGTCCACCTGCACTAAGCGCATTCCTTGGCGGGGATCAAGCCCATACACATTACCTGTCTCGGGCACCGACTGTTCTCACTTCCTTCTGCAGATCCAACCTTCCAGCTGGTGGATCTGGAGTGGAGACATACCCTAAAGGTCCCCACATATGCAATGAGCAGCGGCAAAGGGTGCCAGTGGATACTGTGAGCGACGGAGAGCAGCGTGAAGATGTCATCATGTTGCTCTCCACAGCTCTCCACAGCTCATCTGTCGGTCCCCACTCGATACGTGTGTGGGGATCTTTAGTTTTCATTTCATACGATCAAACATTATAATTGGAATATTGTGATTCATAGATTCATACAGGCTTTTTGTGGTGTTTTTGGTGCAACTTTGCACTTAATAAATGCCTTGGATTCTGGAAAACCATTGAGCCCTATGAGGGTGTTTTTTGCACATTCATACAGGCATTTTTCCGGCTGACAGGCAGCTTTTTTGGTGTTTGTGATGCTCTTATACCCTACTATTGACATCAATGGGACACACAGGTTATTACAACCCAGGGAGTCAGATGTTAAGAGAACCTGTCTTTGAAGAGATATGTTTTATATCACATATATACTTATTTTCAATTCTATAAAAATTGTTGGAGTCGTCCACTAAAAAAAACAAACTAGACCCCCTTTTTGTATAGGATCTGGTTTGCCTTTAAGGGGGGGGGGGCAAACAGTGTGCTTCCCTCTCCAGAGAAAACCAGACCCCATATCTGGCATAGACTGGCAATGCCTATAAAGAAGAAGCCGCTGACAGTTTGCAAATGAAGTAGTGTGAGTGCTTGTAATGGCATTTTTTTGTGCCAATGCAAATGTGCAAAATGCCCAAACATTGCCAGAAAAATGTAGCGAAAGGGCCTGAAAAATGTTGGGGGCAGATTTTTGACACCTGTGTGAACCTCGTCTAAAACTTCATTTAATGTATTTTACAGATGCATTATAAGAGACCAATATTTTGATATAAGCATTCTAATTGCATGCAGATCAAAACTGAGCCAATCAACCACAGGAACTGCAAAGTTTTAGTCTGAATACAATTTGCATGCTAATGAACAATTGTGGGCATCTCATTTATCATCTGTTAAGCCCCCATAGACGGGCCGATTCCCGGCCATAGTTGCGGCCAACCGACCGTCGTGCTCACTCCCGCCAAGCACATAAAGGTCGGTCAGCCGCAACTATAGGGGAGCCCACCTTGAGGATCCGACCAAAAAAGTCAGCAGGTCGGATCGCACACGGATCCATCCTGATGGTTCTTTTTCCGCCCGATCCTGTGCTGCAGGCTGTTAGCTCGGAGGGGGAATCTCTGACAAAGGCATTTATTTTATCAAAGGCAGGTAACACATTATGCCGGCCATAGACATCTCGATCTATGGCCGGTTTTTAGAAGACTCCTCACAGCGTGGTGACATCACCACGCTGTGAGGAGTCGGCTAAAGAACGGACATGAATCCCGTGTGTTCCACTAACACACGGGATTCATGTCTGTTCTCTAGCCGACTCCTTACAGAGTTGTGACGTCACCACGCTGTGAGGAGTCTTCTAAAAACCGGCCATAGATCGAGATGTCTATGGCCGGCTTAATGTGTTACCTGCGTTTGATAAAATAAATGCCTTTGTTGCTTTAGTTTTATAAATGAATACAGATCTACAGATGTAGATATTTTGTAGATTGGGTTTAATAGATGTAATAAATACTATTTTACGTCTGATACTATGTTAAAATCCATCTGAATTAATCAGAACACCTTTGTTGTTTTCATTTCCCCTAAAAGACCTCCAATTCTTTCAATTCAACTGCTCTCCTGGATAACAAAGTCGTTAATGCTTATATTGATATACTAATCAATTATTTTAGGTAACAATGCAGTATTTTATATGTGTCATTGTAAATGGCTGTCGTGCATGATAAATGTATTTTTTTTATCGGAGCATCATTACCAAGCTGAAGTGTTCACTGACACTTTCTTAATGGTATTTACAGTCAATTAAAAAAAGGTAATTTGGAATGACCATTTGTCTTTGTTTTCTTTACCTACTGAAATAAAAGATAAAACAACATTTCTGTATTTTATTTTTTTAAAACAATTGTGCCGCAAAAATGTGCACTGCGGGGCATTTCAATACAGCGTGTTAACAGAAATGCAAACACAGGGCAAGTGTAATGCTATCCACGTTGTGTTGCTGCACTGTACCGCACCGTAGCTGCAGCGCAGTGTGTACCAGCCCTATGACTGCAATGTTTTTAAGTTGCTGATTGGCCTGGGCTGTGGAATTGGTACAGGGTATTGTCTTGATGAAAAACACCTTGATTGGATCCTCTGTGCCAAGGGATACTGGTTCTGTTGAAAATATTACAAGTATGAACTATGGTTAAAGCCCTATTTTCTGATTTGTGTTAAGTGAAACTTTTTGTGAGAAAAGCTTTGAATTCCAGCCTGGTGATCATGAACTCCAAATCACCCCAAATTCCCAGTGTGCATTCCTGTTGTCAAGAAGACAACATTCACTTAGCTTACAGTACTTTACTAAGGAGATACTGTAACTGCAATGAATGTTCACAGTAAATAGTGCAATGCTTTCTTAACACTCTATAACTGGATGGGGGGGTTGATTTTGCTTGTACTTTAGGTCTGGACTTTGTAAAATATGAGCACATCCTGAAAGAGTGGATTGGTCTTCACTTGCTGAACTATGAATGTATACTTGACTAGGAACATGTCTACCTCTTTTGTTATGTGCATGTCTGAATACTATCTCAAGGACCTTAATCACCCAATTCAGAGAAAAAATTAAGTGCAGGTAGATGTGAAAAATATCAGTATTGCTGAGGTTCATTATATGCCATTCTAGACACAAAACTGAGTCACCACAGAGATGACACATACTATAATTTTATACTAGGCTGATTTATATATCAAATGATGGAGAACAATGTAAAATATATTAAAAGAAAGGTAAAGTATTCTTAAGCTAGAGACATATGGTGTGCTTCACATGGCCAAAACACCTTTATCGGAACACCTTGGGCATGCGTGGTAAGCCCACCCCTGCACCAGCAATGATAGCTGTGAATGTAATGTTTAAACTATGGTGTATCTTGCTGCTGCACAGCTCTTTCTACTTGAACTTAATATATTCAATAACTACATGTGCTAGAACAATACTTTTTTGTAATGTTCCCACTACCCTTCTCTACAGCTCCAACAATGTTGTTGATGATACCATATCCCGGGACTTTGCAATGAACTCCCAAACAGACTACTCAAAATTTTTATCCGATTTACCATCCGAAATGTAGATAGCTAGTCAACAGGACACATTTAAAGTGCCTCTAAACCCAATAACAAAATGCAAAACATTGAAGTTTACCAGTCCCTAAACATTGATCCACTTTCCAGTACATTATATCTACTTTATCTTTCTCAATTCTGTTTAAACATAGAAAACAATTGTCAAGTCTATCATATTGAAATGAGGGAAATTATTATTAGTAAGCCTCCAAACTTGCCACACAGCACATCCTCTCGAGTTGTGAGTCCTAACAAGTGAGAGAGTAGCAACTTCCTCCTCACTTTCCATCCCCACATCCTCCTTCCTAGAACTGGGTTTACACCAACCCCCCCCCCCCCCCCCCCCCCCCCCCCCCCCCCCCCCCCCCCCCCACATCCTCCTCTTATCTGCCATCCTCCCAGGTTAGTAATCTCATGCTCCCTATAAATCTGCCTCGAACTCTGCCAGTAGGCTCAGCTGTAGCCTTCTAGCAGAGTTCAAGCAGATTTATAAGGAAACAATTATCTAGGAGGATGGCAGAAAAGAGTTGTTTTCTGGGCAAAACACGAGACTTGACAGATATGTTTGTTAGAATACTAGGAACCTGGAAAAGCAGTTGATGGCAGAATGAGCCACTAATATAATACACTATATTTTTTCTTAATTTTACCTGCAGTTTTACTTAAAACCCTTGGGGTTCTGTCCGCTTCCTGTACTTTTTAAAAGATTGGTATGGGTATTTAACCTCCCTAGTGTTCCGCCATTACACTGTTAAAAATGGCGCGGTGTGGGCAATCGCTGTACTCTACTTGAAATTTTACTACTTGAAATGCAATGCAGTCTACTTGCAATTTTAACCCTCCCCCCACCTCTGTCATCGTTGCTGGTGTCGTGGGCTGGGAGACTAATGCCCCATCATTAACATGGAGGTCTATGGCGTGCCCCTGCCAGGGAATTCATTTAATCAAGCCAAACAAAGTGCACCCTAGATGATCCCATACTACAAAACATCATTCATTGTTTTCAGATAGCTGTGTCTTTAAACAGCTAAGATCGTAAAACAAGATAGCAATTTAATGAATATTTTTTTTAATCTTCAAGGCTGGTGTCCAGTTCAACAATTAGTGTCAGAATGCAGAAAACGAATATGGGTTTAATTTACCATTTACAATGTGAATTAAGCTCTGCTGCCAGAAGAAATTTTTCTTTTTCTAACATCACACTGAGTCAGCGGCTTCTTGGGAAACAAAAAAAAGCATCTTTTGCCAAGATTAGTTGATTCTAAGGTCTGAGGTCCCAAGACTATCCAAGAAGATGAATAATTGTGAGCTAAAAGTGGGCATTGAACCCATATATGACCTAATTGCTTCAGAAATATTCAGATTGGACAAATTATAGATATGAAGAGGTCTGGAGCAAACTCAGATGAGCCAACTTATTTAATAAAGGAACTTTATTATCATTGTATGCAGATGAACTCCGAAAGGGCCCTCATACAACAAATAGCAGCTTTCATAGTGTGGGGAATCAGCTCAAAGGTGTACTCGCATAGCATCAGTCCACACGCTTTTATCCTTTTAACCTCCCTAGCGCACCGCCCGTATCGCGCCGGTTTACAACGGCACGATACGGGCGATCAAGGCAGTGTACAGCATCTCCGGCATCTCGCCGGAGCTCTACGCGCAGCTGTTGTCATTACTGTCAACAGCTGCGTGAGAGGGGAAGCCGGCGATGGAGGTCTATGGCGCCGCCCCCTCCCGGTCGATCGGGGCGGTGCCGCCAACCCGGAAATGCTGCAGCGATGAAGACAATCGCTGCAGCTTTCCGGGGAGGCATAGGGTTTCCCCGCTGCCTGCTTTCCTGGCGGTTGAGGCGAGCCTGAAGCTCGGACGAGCTAGGCTCGTCTCAACCGCTAGGGAGGTTAAGGGCTCCTGCCCATGTTTATTTCAGCACACCATCCAAACAAAGGGTTACCCTCGCAGGGGTTAATAGACATCAAAATAAACAAAGTTCCTCGAAAATGCCAGGCCTCCTGGCTTGGCCCCGATCAACATCAGTTGCTTCCCTTAGGAATCCTTCATGGCCTTCCTCCTAGCAGCCATTAGCATAGGGCCACACACTCCCTGTGTGCCCTGTGTTTGCTGCATCCAACCTCATCTGGGAGCCATGACTGAGTGGTCCCGGCTCCTTTTGTGGAGACACACCCAGCCATCTCGTTAGGGTCTAGCAGGTGTATCTTGGTGGATACACACCAGCAGACCCCTTCACTGCCGCATATGGACCTATCCACACCATGGCAGACCACCGGTCTGTCACAATAATTAATCTATTTACTGAACCAAGTAGGCAGGTTATATACAATATTGGTGCCTGGATATAAAAAAAAAATTTTTTAAATATTTGATTCTACCAGACCAGAATATTATGGAATTGTGAATGTTGCTACTGAGATAATTAGAGTGGATATTTTAGGGGACCAGCTTTCAATGTAGCCTGGGCTAGGGAGGTTAAGATGTATAGTATATTGAGAAATAACTGAAGGTGGGCGGGGTCTGTTAGTTTTATGTCCATTGACATGCATTCTCATGTGAACAGGCCTATTGCATATAATGTAAGCCTTTTGGACATGTTTAACATGATACATAAAAATGGATAGTTGAGAACCAGGCCTAAAGGGTACATAGACAGAAAAATAAACTTAACCAAAGTTTGGACTCCTCCCTATTCTATCTAAATCTAAAATAATAAATAGATGTAATTTTATTATACGCACAATATTGTTCACAGCCTCTGCTACTAAAAGTTGGATAATCCATAAAAGAAAACCTACCCAAAGGCTACCAAACAGGTCCTCCTTCCAAAAATATTATGTTTCCTGACTTTCTTTGGCAATTTTAGGACACTAACTTGGAACAAGCATAACATTAAGAATTCTCAATGGTCAATTGATAGGGTTCAGTGAGGGTGTCATTTAAACGGGACCCTGAGGGTGTAGGTGACTCAGGACACCAGGTGCAAGAGGACCTCTGTGTTCTTTGGCACGCTTTTCCTCTTGCCTATCCCCTATGGGCGGCCATCTTAGGTCTGGTGAAGGAATGGGGTACTAAAGCATGGCGTAGGTGGGAAGACAGCACCTTATCTGGCAGGCGATCAGCGGCTTCCCGTTCTGCACAGATCCATTGTTGATCAATATAATCAAGACACAGATCACTAGTATTGAATAAATAAATGTCTACACATTAGTATGCTTCAAACTGGGGTCTCCATTTACTAGAAGAAGGAGTATGTACATACTTGGCACTATCTCTGGTCCCAGAGATAGGGTACAGTTTTAGGACAATCACACAGTTGCAAACAGTCTATATTATTAAGACCATTCCTGAGTAGTGTTGAGCTCGAATATTCGAATTTCTAATATATTCGGCAGATATCGGCTATTCGAGAATTCGCAAATTTCGCGAATATGGCGCCGGATATTCACAATTTCTAATATTCGCATTGGGATGCTTAGGGGCATGGATTGCAAATATATATTCGCAATTAGTGATGAGCGGCATAGGCAACATTCGTATTCGCGGCATGCCGCGAATTTTTGGGAAAACATTAGGAAAATATTCGCATTTGGCAATATTCTTCTTATTGCGAAAATCGGCAGTTTTA
This sequence comes from Ptychadena robeensis, assembly GCA_036250615.1. Taxonomy (NCBI): domain Eukaryota; kingdom Metazoa; phylum Chordata; class Amphibia; order Anura; family Ptychadenidae; genus Ptychadena; species Ptychadena robeensis. The sequence goes on from CM070033.1 coordinate 127,467,002, forward strand.
TGTGAATTTCGCGAATTTTATATATTCGCGAATATATGTTTAACTTGCATTGAGGGGCGTGTTGAAAAAAAAATTGTGAATTTTCGCCATCTAAGTGATTTTCGCGAATTTTCGCATCACCCCAATATTGGATTTAAAAACTGTTGATGGTTGCAGGGAGTGTTGCTAAGCTCTTGTTGCAGCCTTCCCATTTGTCCACTTGCATTGAGAGGTGTGTGTAATGGAAAAAAAATACAGAATATCCAGAATTGCGAATATTCGGCAGTATATTCACCATCTCCACGAATTTACGAATTGCCGATATTCGCGATTAATATTCGGAATCCGAATATTCGTGATCATCACTATTCGCAATGTGAAAATAAATAGCACATGTGACCATTCATTTTAAATGTAATAACGAGGCGATTCGCAAATATAGAATCGAATATTAGTCGAATTATTGGCGAAATATCGCGAATTCAAATATTGCCTATGTCACTTATTACTAATCCTGAGAGGTGTGTTTGTAAATTAAGAGGCAAAAGATAGCTTCCCAGGGCACTTGGTATTAGAGGGTGTCTGTCTAGAACAGGGGTGGGCAAACTAAGGCCCGGGGGCCAGATGTGGCCCGTTTAGCCTTCTTTTATGGCACCTTGTTGAAAACTTGTTACCCATTCGCTTGTTCTCTGCAATGTGTGCACATGATGCCCATAGGTGCAGTAACAAGATCATGACAATGTTGGTGCATCCTCATGCAGATCTCTGATCATTGCAATGAATAAGGAAATGTAAAAAGATAACAACATCCCTGTCGTGCATCACCAATCACACATCACCGGCATCATTAGTGGTCCAGCGATGCATGCAATTGGCACACCTATGGCGGGTTGACCATTACAGGCCCTTGGTCCAGCCCCTTTATCAAATTTAATAAGCCAATGTGGCCCACGAGTCAAAAACTTTGCCCACCCCTGATCTAGAACTACCTTTAGCCCTTAGTGGAAGATGATCAACTCACATTGTCTTCCTGAAGGTCCTGCAAATCACCAAGTCTAGAAGCCTGTCCCATGTGAGATCCTGGCAGACAGCTGCTGAAGACACAGACAAGCAGAGTCACTTCCAGGGCAGGAACTAACTAGCCCCTCCTATGTATCATCTTTATATGTCTTTTGGAGCAAGGCACCTCCCTTGAGCAGGCTTGACTGATCTACAGTATGAGCAAACACACTAACCCTATAATGGCCGAATCCATTACACTACAGGATCAGATGGCAATAGATTGCCATGAAAGCAGTACAATGCTCCTTTATCTCATAACACTTTGCACTTCATTCTGACAAGCATAAATATTACACAATGTCCCAACTAATATTCACTGCATAACAAAGAGCACATGCTCATACATACAAATCACAAACTATAATCCCAATCAAGCTGCAATTTGATATATGGAAGGATTAAAATGTAATCATTGTTAGCATGATAAAACACAGCTTAGTAAAATAACTGTTTATGCCAAAAAAAAAAAATGTGTGTGTATATATATCATATACACCTTTTTTTGTATGCAGTTTTTATTCAGGTTCATGGATATGACTATTATTTCACTATCTGTAGCAAATATAAAAATATTTTTGTATTTTTCATGATTGCTAGCCAAAGCATGGTCAACCCCAAAGCAAGGTTTACAAACTGAAAATGTGCAATGACACACATGATGGCTAGGCCAATTATTTAATAGTTTCAGAAACTGTGTATAGAGCAATTAACAGAAAGAAGGAAATACTGTCAGTTGTAAGTGAATGGCTGTAACAGGAGTTTATACAATGTTAATTTAGTAGTAAATTATGATTAGTTTTCTGATGATGTCATTTTTTTTTCTTGGACAGAATGAAGAAGCATTGCGGCCTTGTCAAATATTTGTTGCAGCCTTTATGACCATGGGGTGATTTCAGTTAGCTCCGTAGTTTTTTTGGTCATGTGACTAAGGTCTTGGCTTGTAGGAGCACCTAAGCAATAGCAGGGCGGGTAACAGATGATGCTACTGCTATACTGAAGACTGGTGCATTTGCAAGTTTGACAAAGTAAGCCAAAAGCAGGAAATTCTAGCATACAACTGTGATCCATGTAACGGGATCTGAGCATGCTCAGACCGGATACAATCCTATAGAGAGAATATAAGCCTGAAGAGGGTGGTCATTGGCAATAGGGGGGGACCAAGCAGTTGGCATGTTATTTAGGTTAACTGACACTAAAAAATACATTAAAATACCACAAACATGGGAAACTGAATGAATAGGCACCGACAAAGCTCATGCTCCCTGATGATTGGAGAGCTCTAGTGATGACTAGCAGAAGGCATGCTAGACCTCTTATTAGAGACCACTGCTTCCACACATGAAGTAAAGGTTATATTTACAGCCTTCTATAACAGGAAATGTTTTCCTACTTTTTTTTTTAAACAAACAGTACTCGATGGGCTATGAATATATATGTAATTGGGCATTTGTTTTTCAATAACAAAGAAAGCATTTTCTGTGAGAAATGATGGGGCTGCCATTGTGGAGCTCCTTCTTATATTGATGCTTTCCTATCTGTCCCATCCATTACTAAGCCATAAACCTGAAACAAGCATAAAATCGATTAGGTCAACACTATTGAACAGAGTACATTTCCCTGTTTTGTGACCTGATTTTGTAGTTTGATCAATCCTGTCCCGCTTACAGCTCCAACCTTGTGCATAAATCTAACCCTCTACTATTCTATTGACCAACTAATGACATTACCACTCTTAACATCATGCAAGTCTTTAAGACTTCTCTAGGGTTCCCATTAGACTTGCTCTTACTTTAAATACTACTTTTAAGCCCTGAAAACCTCTTCAGTCTGGCCTACCTATCTGTTCATTCTTAACTTCATTACTCTGCCATTCCCATCCTCCCTACCTATTTGTTTCCTAACTTCTAAAGCAGGGAACACACGGCTTGATATACAAGTCGTTCGAGGATCCCGGCAGCAGCGTGATGACGTCAGAGGAGCTGGGGGTGCAGCACTGCTGTGTCTCCAGCTCAGACAATGCTTTGCATGGAGACCCGCGGTCCCCATGCAAAGCAATGGACATTGAACTTGATTTACGTTCATGACCGATATCCCTGTTTTCGAGCGGGAATGATTGGTCCCGCTCAAAAGCAGGGATGGCCGCATCAGATATGGGCCAGATAGATCGCCGTGAGCACATACAGCGCTCAAATCGGCAATCGATCTGGCCAATATCTATACGTGTGTTCCCTGCTTTAGATTGCAAGCCTAATAGGGAAGGGGCCCACTTCTCCTCTAGTGTTAAACGCAAACATTCTAAGAACAATTTTTTTATTGAGAATATCGGCACTTCCAGAATTCGCGAAAATCTCGAAACCGTGCTAAATCCTCGGAATAGTGAATATTTGAGATTTTTTACATCAGTACCATGAACCACCATGCATTGCGTACGCAATACGCGCATGCACCAGTGCAGTTTCTGCAATGAAGGAAATAATGACTGGAGATCACACATTCTTGAATTTATTGAGACTATTAGGCAAAAATTTTGTGATATTTTTTACAAATTTTGCCTATGCTGCTCATCACTATTCTCCTCCTGTGTCATAGTCTGTTCCTGTATGTAAGCTTGTGTAGCCTTTCCAGTAGTGTTGAGCTAGAATATTCTAATTGCAAATATATTCGCAGAACATAACTATTTTTGAATATTGGAGATATCCTGCATTGGGAAGCTTATGGCCATGCATTGGGATTTTATATTCACAATGCGAAAATAAATAACACATGTGACCATTAATTTTGAAGGTAAATGCAATTATAATTGTGAATATATTTTCACAATGTATGGCCATACACTTGAATTGCGAATATTCTCAAATATCATTAAAATATTTCCCAAATATTGCAAATGAGATGCCGCTCATCAGTACTTTCCAGCATTATTTCTGTACAGCACCGCGTAATATGTTTGCATCGTAATATTAATGAAATATAATAATGATAATCAATTCCAGTAAAGTAGTATTTCCAAAAGAAGACATACATAACTATAGCCTACATATTTCTGTAAGCAAAGGTTTAAGACAGACTGTGCTGTATCTCTTTCTAGATAAGGTTTATAAAGATATAAGGATTCTTTTTACGTTTGAGGAGGTTTATCTTTTTTGGATAAACATGTAAACACGTAAAAAGGAAGTACTTACACACGACTACAACAGCTATCTGAAATAACATCAGTTTACATCCTTAATTCACAAAAGATAATGCTTGCGTTCACGATAAAGGAAAAATCCACCAGAAATCAAAAATCTTCAGGATACAGGGCCAACGTTAAGGTTTTAATATCCTTGGATTTAGTTCAAGGAACACAAATAGTCATTGTTTGGCATTTTCATGTTGTTTGCATTAATTATGTTGGCTGTATTTGTTCCAGACATGTAGGAAACACTATGAAGAGCCGAGAAGGCTGGAAGATGACAATAACATCAGATGCTTCAGTGTATTCATTTATATTCCGATCTGATACATGGAGCTCTTTACTGATAATGGGAAATATTCGTCCATGTCATGTCTCCAGCTAAAACGCCGAGTAGATCAAAGCTGCATTTTCATCAATTCTCTTTCAGCTCAGGGTATTGCTCATAAGTGGAGATGAGTGGGTGTAAAAAATTATGCCTATAGAACTAATGGGGTCAGCCAGACACCCACTACTGAGAAGCCAATATTTTCTGTTATACTGACGTATCAAGACTGGAGTCATTTGTAATGCTTTTTTTTTATTAATTTAATTACTGATGGCATGATGTGTACTTGACCTACAAAATTCACAAACCTTTCTCCTATATAGAGCTTTATATGTGTATTGAAGTGTGTATAAAAACATTTTCTTGTTGTTTGAAATGAGCTTTAACCATGGGGAAAACATTTGCCAAACAAAGAAAACACATTAAATGTTTAAATAGGCTGAAGCTCAGAAAGTTGCAGACACTGTTATAGTAAACAATAACTATGAAATCTTCTCAGTCTGGAAAAGTTAAAATTAATAAACTGAGACTCCCAGATTGGCTAAACTGACACATAATCAATAAGTCAAAACTGTTAAATGAAAGGTAACGCAGACCTGTAATAGAGTGTATACTGTATAAAGTTTTTTTTTAATGCACTAAGGTAGCCTCCGTTCCCCTTAGCAGACTACATCAGATGTATTGACATGAAATGAACTGTATAGATGTTGAATGAAATAGACAAAGGAATCTGAGAAGCTGCCCAACCTTTGTGGTTCCACTTCATATACTGTTCTTTTACTTTGCTGTAAACTCATATAGTGAGAGGTAGGCTACTAGGGCACTGACAATGGAACTCAATACACTGTGCTATACTTTAAAAACACCTGATACTTGGACTCAATATACTAGTTTGTCTGTTACTTCTCAGTGCTTTAGTTCTCACTCCTGACCACTGAACTCTTTAAACCAGTTTAAACTTACAGTATATTGGAGTAAGTTTCAGTCAGAGACGAGAGGAAAACAGAAGTGTAGTATGATAGCTGCTGAAGGAGGACACCTGAGTAAGATGAGAGGTGGTTGTGAAACTTTAGTTTATTTGGATGTTACAGTGGATCTTTAGGATTCAGAACACATTGTGGGTATATTCATTATTTTTATATGGGAGAAATAGTATTGAAATACAACCAACTTGACTTACAACCAACACTTGTTTAGTTAAGTCCCTATAGCAAGGCCGTTTCTAGCTATTTTGGTGCCCTTAGCATATTTTCTTGGTGGTGCCCCCCCCTTCCCCAGCACGCAGGAGACATGTACGCACATATTACATCACATAGGCCCTTGGATGCAACATGTTGGCATCTTTCCTAGCCATGCAGGCTTCTTTATTGAGATGACAATGGATTTTGTTTTTTTAGATATAGCCCTTTGTGTTTGATTAACAATTGTAAGAGAAAATAATAATATTCCACTCATGGACTGTGAGGGGTCCAGTCATGGACTGGGGAGAATTTACTCCCATGTCTTTTAATGCTGTGACTTGTAGTGCAGCAGCAGCCTTTAGATGTGTCGGCTCCTGGTTGCTGCACTACAAGTCACAGCAAACCTGAGGGCCCAGCATATTACTATGAACGCCATTCCCGTAACCCAGCAGCTCTGTACATGCAGCTCTGACACAGTGCTCCGGCAGGGCAGGACAAAACTCTCTCAGCGCTGTATATGATATGGTGAGTGACAGAGCAGACGTCCTATGATCAGCCTCCATACCATAAACAACGTCTTGTCACCTTACCCGCCACTGCACATCAGTGTGGATCCCCCATGCCAGCCTGCCACGGATCACTAGCCTCTCCTGGCCGAGGATATTAGTATGCAGACAGAACGGTGCAGCCTGGACCCCAGTACAATCCTCGGTGCTTAAACCCTCCCTGCGAGCCAGAGCCCGCTCCAACACCGCCACCGCTGCCGCTCTCCACATTGGGCACCCAGTAGGATGAATACCAGGCTCCTATTGCACAACTACCCTACCAGTCACGGGTCGGACGAAGGGTAGACCAGGTACTATAGGGCAGGGCTAGCCGTTGCTTTAAAGGGATCAGCTATGGAGCTCCCAGACAGGCACAAGGTGGCCACCTTCTCAAGGAGGGAAGGTGATAGGGTGGCAGGCAAGGTGACAATACGTTGTTTATGGTATGGAGGCTGATCATAGGACGTCTGCTCTGTCACTCACCGTATCATATACAGCGCTGAAAAAGAGCTCTGCCCCGTCCGGCCGGAACGTGTGTCGGAGCTGCGTGTACAGAGCTGCTGGGCAGGGTCGTTTCTAGCCATTTTGGTGCCCTAAGAAAAAAAATTACCAGATGTAATGGCACCCCCTTTAATGTGGCGCCCTATGCAATTGCTTCAACTGCTTATCAGTAAAAACGGCCCTGCCCTATAGTTAAATCCCTATAGATGCTAAATGTGTAGAGAAGGGTTGTTTTAACATTTTTAAATTGATTTACATTTTAATTAAAAACCAAATGTGTTAGAGCAATACTTTCTTTTTTGTAATGTTAACACAACCCTTCTCTACATCTACAGCATGAGAATATCATGTTCAGGGGCTTTGCAATAAACACACTCACAAGTCAGTGAGTCAAAATTTCCCAGCAATTTTACCATTTTTGCTACCATTAAGGCAGAAAATTATGAGGGTAGTTATCACAACCGCACCTCTATGTGCATTGGATGACAATGTGGTCTGAGCGGCCAGCTGTCATTCACTTGTTAACTTCCAGATGTGAGATGATGTGCACACCCTTCAGTTGTGGCTCAACGTTAAGTCATGACACATGAATTAAGCCTTGGTATCGCTCTGTGGAAGGGGAAGAAGGAGGACGATGGGGGAAGGCCTAAAAGCACCCTTGTACATTGGACTTGACTTGTAGCACCTTTTAATATATTGTCACAAATTTTTTTATAAATATTGTGCATGGAAATTGCAACAACATGGAAAGGTTGTTATTTTTGTGCAACCACAACAGGCATTGGTCAACGTTTTCCTGTTTCTTGACTAGAAAAAAAATCAGATCTACAATTCAAAATCTTTGAGAATCTTGTATTTTTTCCTTAAGGGAGAAAAGCTCACAATGGATGATTAAAAACTATACTGTACTCTAAAACAGACACAATCTCCTGCTTCCTGGTTAAAAATAGCACACTTTATCTCCTTGATTTGCTGTTAATTTCATCTGCATTAGGCTCCTGGGCACTATCTATGCTCTATAGAATTTAGCATGAACAGCTTTAGTCTTGAACAGGAGGGTGACTAATGTTTATGTAATATAGTTCTTTTGTCTGCATACAGTAAGGAAGGAGAGCATGTACACATATTCTAATTATGTGCTTTGTGTTGTGTTACAGAGGATGAAAATTCACTAAATATAATTATATAAACATGTTTATGAAAAAAGTTGTGGCATTGTTTTGCTTATACAACATTTTATCCAATGTCCATTGTGGAAAAAATGTGTTTGTTGTTTTTTTCCCTGTGTGAGGGTGCCTGCATTTGAAAATGCCCCTGTGTATTCCATATTGGGCAGATACCTGAAATGCTACAACTACAGGGAGTGCAGAATTATTAGGCAAATGAGTATTTTGACCACATCATCCTCTTTATGCATGTTGTGCTTACTCCAAGCTGCATAGTCGCGAAAGCCTACTACCATTAGCATATTAGGTGATGTGCATCTCTGTAATGAGAAGGTGTTTGGTCTAATGACATCAACACCCTATATTAGGTGTGCATAATTATTAGGCACTTCCTTTGTCCGTTGGCAAATGGGTCAAAAGAAGGACTTGACAGGCTTAGAAAAGTCAAAAATAGTGAGATATCTTGCAGAGGGATGCGTACACTCTTAAAATTGCCAAAGCTTTCTGAGCGTGATCATCGAACAACAAGCGTTTCATTCAAATAGTCAACAGGGTCGCAAGAAGCGGGTGGAACACAAGGGCGCAATACACACTGCCCTGAACTGAGAAAAGTCAAGCGTGCAGCTGCCAAGATAGCCACTTGCCACCAGTTTGGCCATATTTCAGAGCTGCAACATCACTGGAGTCCCAAAAGCACAAGGTGTGCAATACTCAGAGACATGCCAAGGTAAGAAAGTCTGAATAACGACCACACACTGAACAGACACACAAGACTGGTTTTAAGGTTTTATGGACTGATGAATGAGAGTGAGCTGTTGACGTGGCTGGATGGGTAAAGGCGAGAGAGCTCCAGTCCGACTCAGACGCCCGCGGTGGAGGTGGAGTACTGGTTTGGGCTGGCATCATCAATATGAGCTTGTGGGGCCTTTCGGGTTGAGGATGGAGTCAAGCTCAACTCCCAGTCCTACTGCCAGTTTTTCTGGAAGACCCCTTCTTCAAGCGGTGGTAACAGGGAGAAGAAGTCTGCATCCTTCAAGAAAACCATGATTTTCAATGCAGGACAATGCTCCATCAACACGCCCCAGTCTCCACAGCGTGGCTGGCAAGAAAGGGTATAAAGAAGAAAACTAATGACATATGGCCTCCTTGTCACCTGATCTGAACCCCATTGAGTACCTGTGGTCCATCATCAAATGTGTGATTTACAAGGGGGGAGAAAACAGTACACCTCTCTGAACAGGTGTCTGGGAGGCTGTGTGGCTGCTGCACGCAATGTTGATGTGAACAGATCAAACAACTGACAGAATCCATGGATGGCAGGCTTTTGAGTGGTCCTTGCAAAGAAAGGTGGCTATATGGTCACTGATTTGTTTTTGTTTTGTTTGTGAATGTCAGAAAATGTATATTGGTGAATGTTGATGACTGTTATATTGGTTCTCACTGGTAAAAATTAATAATTGAAATGGGTATAAATTCGTTTTTGTTACGTTGCCTAATAATTATGCAGCATTAATAGTCACCTGCACACACAGTAATCCCCCTAAAATACTAAAACTAAAATAAACTAAAACTACTTCCAAAAATATCCGCTTTTGATATTAATGAGTTTTTTTGGGTTCATATTAGAACATGGTTTTTGTTCATAATAAAATTGATTTCTCAAAAATACCACTTGCCTAATAATTCTGCACTCCCTGTATGTCTGGGTAGAAACGTTTTACAATGTAAAGTGTAACAAGATTCCTAGTTGCCACGGTCAACAAGAATTTTTCATGCTAGCACGTATTGTACAGAAAACTCATTTGTAATACTATTAGCAGCTATGTTTAAATAATTCTTGTAAGATAAGATACAAGCTGAGATACCAGGATTATACATTTTTTAAATACTGTAGCTGATTCTAGTGATGTGCAGCATAGCCAATTTTCATATGCGCTAAATATCACAAATATTTTGCCTAATATTTGCAACAAATCCTTAAATTCTAGAATTTGTGATCTCCTGTCATTATTTCCTTCATTGCGCAAATTGGCACTTGTACATGCGCACATTGCTAACCAAATGCATGGTACTACCCAGATTACCTTCATAATCACTATATAACCACCGACAGCCTATCTCTAACTATCTGTATTATATATATGAGCTAACTATCTAATGTAATAGAATAAGGAACAGCAGATGAGTCAGCAAAGCACAAAGATCACAGCAATAATACTCCTCTCTCTCCCAAAACCGCACAACACAGCAGAAAATGCCTCCTGGGGAGTTTCCTATATAGAAAGGTATATGCTACTTTGCTATAAGTTGATAGGGCTGTTGCTAAGCTCAGACAAAGATATTGAAGTCTTACCATTGGCCCACAGGCAAGAGGGATCATGTGTACTGATGTAAAAAATATAGAATATTTGCAATAACAAAGTCATAGCACTATATTCTAGATCTTTCTCAAATTCTCGAAGTGCTGATATTCGCAATAAAAATTCACAATTAAAATACTAACAAGCAACACTAGCTGATTCATGAAATAGCAGCATCAATAAACATAGGAGAGGAGGGTCTTTACTGGTTTCCCCTTATCGGTTAGCCTGGAACATCACATGCATTGTTTTTGCACATTTCTGTATGGCTGTATAGGCAATTGAGTTTAAAAGGAACTCGGCTCTTTAGTTTGCCAACAGTGGGCAAAGGTCACACCATAATGTTTAACCCTTTACTTATTGCTACATCTTATTCTGTGTTGTGTCTTTGAAGGGTTTGAAAGGGCCAAGGTTGCATATAAACCGAAACCCTCCTACGCTCAGAGGATGACTAAATAAACTTATTGACACAACAGCAAGACACAGGGCAGCTCTGAGTTTCTGAAATTTTTTTCACTTTTTGAACTGATACAAAAATAAATTTACAGACCTTAATGGACCAATCTTAATATGAATCTTACGAAACATTTATTAGGCCATGTTGACTTGTTAATGTTCTATCTCACCTATATATATATATATATATATATATATATATACAAATAACCATTATTCTACACGTGCTGTTAGTCAGCAATCTCTTCCAACCAATTATAAATTACTGGGGTGGGACAGGTTCATATTTTCTTGCACATCTCTAAAAATAGAATGTATCCATTCAGTGAGTCAGTAATTACCTTACTACCTCTGGTAATGAAAGCCTTTTCATTGCCTAACCAGTAGGGAACATTTTATATCAAAGCAGTTGATCATCCAGGGATGAAATGATATAGAATGTTATTGAAGCAATTCCATAGCAATAACTTCAAGCATAGTACATGCAGTAGGCAATTTCATGCAGTCTTTTGTGGATGAACTATATTGTTCCCATTCCCGGAACAGAGATAAGACCTGTCTGAAGAGGTGAATAAGCAATGGCTGAAATGGGAATACCTGTACACTACCTTGATCTTATATCTGCATTGCGAGGTTATGGACACATGTGCAGCCATGAGAAAGAAAAGAGACGCAACAAAAGATCACCAACTCTTGTCAATCTGTGCCCAGTTAGTAACTTCAGGTGACATTAATTATAAGGATGATTGGAGCATAAAGGTCTAACCACATCCAAAAGAATAGCTATGTAGGTGTATAACTATTGGTATGATTAATTTGATAGAATCCCATAGTAACATTATTATAGGGCCCATTGGTCCTCTAACCCTTTAGCTTTAAAACCCATACACTGGAAAACAGTAATTTCAGCAACTGCAGCAAAAATGCAATAGTTTCCAACTGAACGTTTTAGTAAAATGCGATTCCATCCTGGTTAAAAATGTAACCACACTGTACTAATGCCTATGGTCCATTGAGCCTAGTGCAATCTTGTTATATGGCATGGATATGGCCACACCCTTTGAGCAGAGATGCATAACAAATCAAAAATATAATTCAAGCATTGATTCAATAGATCAAAAAAACACTGTTATATAATCTGTTTAGTTCTAAAGCTGGGAATAGACAGTACGATTTACCGTCTATTACTTATGCGATTCTTTGCACTAGGAGCAGGTAGCGTGATGACGTCATCACGCCCGCCCGCTAGTGCCGAGAATCGGACTGCACTTTTAATGTGCAGCTCATTACTTCGGCTGGGAACTAATGGGATCGGGCTAAAATTTACCGTCCTGTCAGATAACTGTGCGATCCGACAGGACAGCTGATTTCAGCCCAATCCTTGTCAGTTGCAGCCTCCAATTCGTGCACGACCCGATCCCTAAGGGATGAGGGAGCGTGCATGGCATCAGAGCGGGGATAGGATCGTGCAGGAATTGGTAAGTGTATGCCCAGCTTATGACCTCTTCTTTTCTTTACATTTCTGAATTATTCATCATGGTGGCCTCTTGATGAGCTCTCATGATGGTCACTCTTGACGGTCTTTCTTGTGGCATACCATACCAATGTTCTTCCCACCCAATGGCTTTAAAACTTAAAACTCATGATTAGTATTCTGTTATGTGTTCTGTAAAAAGTTAAAAAAATTGACAAAATAGACTATTCCATTTTTTTTAACAAGCAGAAACTTGAAACCGAAAGTATTGAATTCAAGGGCAAATAGCTGATGGAAGGCAAACAATATTGTTGGAGCTCCCTGCTAAGCCTCCTAGGAGTGAAGCTATAACAACTGACTATACAACATTAGAAACATGCCCAAAAAACACATTACATGATTCAGAATAGGTGTTGGGTGAAGAAAAGTAATTTTCTATGCTGGCCTACAACCTATACCACCAACCTTTAGAGGTTGCAGAGGAATTGGGTGACTTGCTGCTTGATTATGGGAATATATACAGCAAACCCCTTGACTCTCCTAGAACATTTTCTAATACACTTTCAAGGTATTGAAGTCAATTTTACCTCCAGTCACTTCCCAGTTGACGCATAGTACGGTTTCAACTGAGGAAAAGTGTATGTGAAGGATGGTCTCTAAGTAGATTCAAATCCTGGCCATTTCTAACTGAGTGAGCAGAGAAAATCAGATTTATATGTTAATTCTTCCTCAAATTCAATTTTCCATTTGATGTCACAAAAAAGGCAAAAAAAAAGTCTATTAGCATTGACCCCCATCTTTAACAATTCATAAAGCTTAGGTGCTTTCACGCAGTTATAAATGGTGGCAATTTTTCTTCCTGCACATAGGTTTAAAGAACAAATGCCAGTTCAATATTCCACTTATGGAATGAATTAATAAAAGCTGATTAAATAAATATAAATAGAATTCAGCTCTTTGATTTTTTTCCCCAGCCCAACAGGAAACACAACACTTTCACACTGCATTATAATCAACAGGAAATTCTGAATATTTTAAAATGCAAATAATATTTCAAATATAAAAAAGTAATAATGTCTCTTAACCTCCCTGACAGTCCAATTCTTCTTTTTTTTTACCTAAAGCAGTATGGAAAAAGAGAATACCATGTAATCTGTTTGTATTTCCTGAATGCTCTGTCCCTATCCCTCCACTTTCCAGGGGGTGAATGCCGGGAAAGCTTACGCCGGTATTCTCATACAGGAGAATAGTGAGGGCATTGGTGGCAAGGAAGGCATGGACAAGACTGTAGCGGGCAATCCTTGTTGCTAAGGAAAATACTCCCAGGGAGGTTAAAGCCTACCTATGTTTTGAGCATATATGCTTAAAGGATAGATTCAAAATAATACCCCAGCATCACACCTTTCCTTTGCTACCCCATCCAGCTTGTGTAAACTTGGAGGTGCATATAGTTGAAACAACGTTGACAATCAAGGCAAACCAACAGGCCAATTAGGAGTGTATATTTTAGGAAAAATTAAATAAAAAATAAAATGTATTCACACTTACACACAATTACAATTGATTTAACCCTCAAAAGTAGGATCCCTAAAGGGTAACATTTGAATAGTAAACATTATGTAGGTAGGGTCAATACCCTTTAAAGTGATCCGTATTAAAGTAGGATAGTACGGTACACGATTTTGTTAGAATAATAGTTTGTGATAATATGAACCTTTCCTAGGAGATGATAGAGACACAAGTGATACTGGAAAGCCAAGTGTTGGGAAGGGAAGGAAATTTTAAATTGGATAGCTCAGTGAATGGGTTCTAGTTCTATGTTTGTCCAGTGTTGGTTCTTCATTATCCTAATTTATGATTTTATTATTAATTATTATTTATTATAATTACTATCATTTTGTAATCTATTATTGGGGTTACCTTAGATATGAGATGATATATTTTTATTATTTGTCGTTAATTGTTGTTATTATGAGGTTGTGATTTGGGATTCTCTGGATGTGAAAATGTTCAGTTGCTTCTGATGTTGGGAAAGTTCTCCTTTTAAATGGCTCCTCTCTTAACTGGGAGCAGGTAAGCTGAAGGGGAATAAAGCTAGCCATACATATAAAGGTAGATTTCAATGCGTTCGGCCAACGAACGATCACAGTGCAGTGATGTCACCACGCTGCTTTCGGTCATCCGTTGAACGTACAGGAAATAGCGATATGTGCCAGTCACACATCAATTCCCCTAAGATACTTTGTCCTTGGTCCCCAACCAGAATAGAATTGTCAAGGCAGATCACCATGCAACCTGCTTGCGGTGCTATTCTGGTCAGTGGCTCCAGATGAGCGCCTCAATTTTGCGGATTATCGACCCCTGAGTGAGCAAACAGGCACGGTGTTTGGTCGTCCACAAAATCAACCACTCATGTATGGGGGGCCTTAAACACATGGGAAGAAAGTGTGCACTCTATGATTAAGCCCTGTGGGGTCAAACAAGTTAAAGCCATGTACTACAGGTACTAAAGTCTAGCTGCCTATGTTTATAGCCTGGATCAAAAATGTTTACAATGTTTAGATGTTTCATGATAGTGAGTCTTAACTTTTTATGTTCAACATAAGTAAAGTGTGTTCTGCTTTAAATAAAGACAGACACCATTGGGTATTTAGTAAACAGTGCAGGAACACAATTCAAAATAAAGTAGCCTGTACCAACCACAAAACAATATGATTGGCAATGGGTTCAGACATAGGCAAAATAAAAACATACTTCTGTGTGATAAAGCAGCTTTTTCACATTGTTACCAAAATTATGAAGGACTACCTTAAAAATCAAGTGGTCATTAGAGGGCATTTAACCTGCATTTAATCAAAGTGAGTGATGGATGTTTATCTAGGCTGCATAGATCAATAGAAAACATGGAAGACTGCTTTCAAAATCAAAGAAGACAAATCTTGTGAAGGATTTCAGGGCTTGTTTCCATTTAAAAGCATTAATTTGAATTAAGTGGGCTAGTGAAGTACCGACCAGGTAGGAGGATAATTTTATTTGTCAATGTAGCAGTGACTGCTGACAAATCTACGTCCATACCTAGCATTGTTATTCTGAGGATATAGCCAGTTCAAGAAAACTGATGCCAGTCCATCTGTCAACAGTTTGGCATCAGTTATTTAATATTCCATTAAGCTCTCATCTCATTCAGCCACTGGATGTGAATTCTAATACAATAAACACTAGGGCAGACAAAAGTATTTGGCATTTTCCGCTTCTCTTTTTCTCTGACTGCTTCGCACAAACGTTCTGCTGCTTTGGTTTCGCTCTCATGAGCACAGACATACATTCTTTCTTTGACACATGCATTATATCCCCTATCATTTTGTGCTTTGTTATCTAAACGCATATAAGCTTTAGTCATCGTCATCTAGAGATGTGGCTTGCTTGCCTCAAGCCCCTCCCTGTAATGTGAGGCATGTGAATGTCATGTCAGCTTTTCAAGTACAAATCCTGCAACTCCTGAAATCCTGAAAGCTCAAAAAATTATGATGCAGCAGTAATGACCTTGGTCGGGTGGGTTAATCATTTGTAGCTTCTAAAATGTAGCAATTTGGAAATTTTAAATTCAATGGTGTAGGACCTTGTTATCAATTATTTATACGAAACCCTAAGTCAGGGGTGTCAAACCCAAACTGTTATTATATTTTATTTAAGAAATGAATGCCACAGATATGTTTTGATTTAATTTTTAACATTTTAAATTTTTATGTGTGTAATAGTATTAGGCTTTTCTTGTTTTAGGTTCATGTTAAGGCAAAACTTAGGTAAGTACACGTATATAAAGGTTCATCATTATATCTGATGAGAAGGAAACCCATCTTTAATTGTAGACCTTTTAATAAATGTTAAGGTTGTCCACGTTTAAAAATGTGGCCCACTCTGTATTTGTGTTTGACACCTTTGTCCTAACCCTTTACTATAGGATCACTTTTGGGTTCATAAAACATCAGTTTAAAATCTTATTTTACATCCAGTATTGTGAGCTGATAACGTCCTTGGCCAAGATTCCAAAACCCCTTCCACCCGCCATGACTGCACTTATGGCTTCTATAGTGCTGTCCTAGACTATGCTGATCTTCTGAAGTAAATACAGTTACTGAATTGTGTCACCTCAGAGAAGAAATATTAGTAATAGCAAGATCACCTGATGAAAATAAAAGGCACTCAACACATCTATGACTGAAATACTGCAAAATATTTATAAATGTTTGTTGTTGGGTTACTATACTAGTACAAGCCAGCAGTAAAGCTAGCATGCATGACCTATGTATAATGGATTCTCACTATAGAATACCTGAGGTTTCTGCTGAAATGTATTGACCTGTTCCTTACAAATGATGGCCCAGAGGTCTAGTGGAATAAAATAAAGAATGGTGCTTATCTTTTTGCACAATTGAACAGGTAAAGAGGCACCATTGAACAGTTATTGTTTTGTAAGCCTATGTATATTATGACAGACGTAAGATCTTAGTCCCTGTATTTTTGTCGGAGATACTGTCAATTTTCTAATTTTAATTAGTCCTGTTTCAAATGGTCCAAATTATCTCTTCTTTTTACAAGCAGCAGTTGAGGATCACTCTACATCATAAGGTCCCCACACGTAGCAAGTGGGGGCCGACAGACGAGCGACAGAGTGCAGTGTGATGACATCATCACGCTGCACCCCGTCGCTCAAAGTATTGACAAAAAAAAATCGGCAGCGGCTCGCTACGTGTATGAGGGCATTTACACTATATATAATGTGTTTTATTTATTTATTTTAACCTTTCATTCTTCTTTGACAGAAGAAAATTGCATTACCCTTCTACCTTTAAGTATTGTGATCTACCCTTTAAAGTATAATGCATTTAGATTTTTAGGTTGACTCTTAAAATTTTATACCCTAAAATAAAATGTATAGTTTTTCCTGCCAACTTTGAGAGATAACTGCACAGCCCCTGGACATCATCACCACAATTGCTGAGGCGGGAGCTGGTAAAGTAAGACAAAGTTATATTTTGATGAAATGTAAAATTACTAGATTTTGATCATTTTTTTGCTCAACCAGATGCTTTACTAGAGCAAGGACTACATCGCCTCAGCCTGGCGCATCAGTCTGGCAAACAAAAGAAGGTAGAGCAAGTTGAACGTAGTTATGAGCGGCATAGGCAATATTTGAATTTGCGATATTTCGGGAATAATTCTACTAATATTCGATATTCGTAAATATTATTCAAATCTTCTAAATGAATGGTCACATGCTATATTTATTTTAACAATGCGCAATACATGGCCATACCATTTATTTTCGCAATAAATGGCCATACTGCGAATATTTGATATCTCAAATATCAGTCAACATACAAGGAGTGCAGAATTATTAGGCAAGTGGTATTTTTGAGGAATAATTTTATTCTTGAACAACAGCTGAAATCGTCCAAGACGGACAGAAAGACCAAGAAAATAATTCAAGACTGATTTTTCTAAGGGTTTAGGGAATGATGAATGAGAGTGAGTCTGATGGGCCAGATGGATGGGCCGTGGCTGGATTGGTATAGAGGGCAGAGAGCTCCGTTGACTCAGACGCCAGCAAGGTAGAGGTGGAGTACTGGTTTGGGCTGGTATCATCAAAGATGAGCTTGGTGGGGCCTTTTCGGGTTGAGGATGGAGTCAAGCTCAACTCCCAGTCCTACTGCCAGTTTCTGGAACACACCTCTCTTCAAGCAGTGGTACAGGAAGAGGTCGCATCCTTCAAGAAAAAACATGATTTCATGCAGGACAATGCTCCATCACATGCGTCCAAGTATCTCCACAGCGTGGCTGGCAAGAAAGGGTATAAAAGAAGAAAAACTAATGACATGGCCTCCTTGTTCCTGATCTGAACCCCATTGAGAACTGTGGTACCATCATCAAATGTGTGATTTACAAGGAGGGAAAACGTACACCTCTCTGAACAGTGTTGGGAGGCTGTGGTGTTGCTGCACGCAATGTGATAGTGAACAGATCAAACACTGACAGAATCCAGGATGGCAGAGCTTTGAGTGTCCTTGCAAAGAAAGGTGGCTATATTGGTCACTGATTGATTTTTGTTTTGTTTTTGAATGTCAGAATGTATATTTGAATGTTGAGAGTTATATTGGTTTCACTGGTAAAAATAAATAATTGAAATGGGTATAAATTAGTTTTTGTTAAGTTGCTAATAATTATGCAAGACAGTAATAGCTCACCTCACACACATTCCCCTAAAAAATAGCTAAAAAACTAAAACAAACTAAAACTACTATCAAATATATAAGCTTTGATATTTAATGAGTTTTTGGGTCAATGAGAACCGATGGTTGTTG
>CM070033.1:127500006-127510355 GCA_036250615.1 Ptychadena robeensis
TGGTAGGTCTGATGGAAATTGTATGGAGGAATCTAAAGGTGTATGGGGGGCTTAAGGCCTGTTACAAGGGTGTGTTCTTTCTTTATCTAAGATGATATCATACTTGGTTAAAGATCTGTCCTTTTGGGTCACAAGGGAATAGTCAAAATACTATGCTGCCTCCTTTCAATGCCATATGACTCCCCTAGGTGCCACTGGGTGCTGACTCACAAATCCATTAATGGCCCTAATGCACTTCAGTTAAAGAATTTGATGGTCACATATACATATACAAGTTGTCTTTTATTTAATTGCGCCGATAACAAAATAAATAATTACTATGAGCAGCACCACTGCTAGAGACCTCAGATTGAATTCATCCAGAAGTGCTTATTTAGGAAATGCATCTGATGTTTCTAGTGGTGGTGGTGGTGCTTCTGTTGGTTTTTTATGTTGTTGTGTGATTAAATGAAAGGCAACTTGTATATAAAGCTGGGCATACACGTCACGATTTTTAGTTGCGCGATCGGATTGAATAAAAATTGAAGCATGCCAAAAGTTTTAAGGGATCCATCTATGATTCTTGTGAAAATGACCTTTGTTTGTGTGCTGTAAAGCCCCCCATACACCTTCAGATTCCTCCATACAACTTTCATGAGACCTACCAACAACTATGTAGTATAGTGACCTCCCTGATAGAATACTTAGTGGTTGGAAGGTGTAGAAAGGTCCTCCTATTACATGGTTTTGGTAGAAGAAAAGTTGGTTGTACAGAAGTTGCATGGTAATTGTATGTGGTGTATGGGGGGCTTTAGTCACTGGCCAGTTCTTCAGCTAACACCACTCCAAACCCATAAATGTGTGCATTTGAGACTTTCAGGATAGAATCGCCCAGAAATTGAATGCATGGTATGTTGCAGTTTGCGATCGTTTTCACAAATTAAAATTGATTCCAGAATCAGATGGGCGATCGGATTAAAAAACGATCGCTGGATAATTGGTACGTGTATGCCCAGCTTAAGACCTCAATGTGGGACCATCAAATTATTTAATTGGAGCTCACAACACAAGGCAAGATGCACCTCTGGTCAGTTGCTGTCTGAATTGGAGGGTCCATACAGGTTCCAACTTCTCTGTGCCTATTCTTCTTAAAATCATTTGAAGGAATAGTGGGTAGATGCACACTTGTCTTATTTTACCTTTACTCTTTCTGGTTTACTTAACCTCTAGAACAAAATGTGGGCTAACGTGATTTTTCTTGTACTTTTAGGAAATCTGGCAGACTCTATAAGCCAGAATAATGCAATCATAATTCATTATGTTTCTGTCTTTGACATGTTAATTCCTTGGGAAAGCTGGGATTTGTAGTTCCAGATATGTAGCATAATTTATTTAAAACACATCTGCTGTCAACAGAAAAGATACAGCCCAGACATCCAGTGTCTTGGATACTTAAATGACAGCCTGCTAACTTTTTTTGTTGTTGAAGAAAACACTCCTCCATTTAAGGCAATGTAGTGCTCAAGATTTACAAGATTCTGGCGGAGATTATGAAGGTCTTGGTGAAAACATAAATCCCTTTAGATCCAACTTCTCCAGTTTTGACTTGTATTATTTTTCATTGCATCCATACAGATGCTATGGGGACAAAAGTAGCATTTAAACCTGAATGTGTGCATATATAAAGCCTTCCAGTGTAAACTTGCTAGGCACATTCTTTACGCCGAACACAAATAATCCTCCAATCCATTCCTTTCCAAGACCTACAGCAGCTATATTTAAACATAAATATAATCCAAAATGTAAACTGAGACAAAAAAACTAAATGGATTCTATTTGTAGCATGTAGAGACAAAAGCCACAGAAGAAGTGAAATAAAATTTAATTTTAAACACAAGCAAAGAAGTGGTAAAACCTGACTGTCACAACAACACCAATGGTTTGCAAATACCTCAATGATTTCCATTCCATTAAAGATTACTGTTAATGCTACAACACAGAATTTTTTTGACAATTTCATTCAATCTTTTGACAACAGGTTGAATTTTTATCTATGTTGGCATGACTATGACCAGCTGAGTCTTATGTGGAGTTATTAAGCCCTTGGCATAAAGGTTTGACCTCAACCCTACCAAATACCTTGGCGGTCCAATTAAAAGCCAGGTCTTTTCATCCAATGTTAGTACCTGTCTTCCCAAATGTTCTTTTGCCTGAATGTGTGGCAATCTACCAAGGTCATACAGTTGTTATAGTCAGATGTCTGCAAAACTTTTAGCCATATAGTGCATCAGGTACCAGTGAGAAGTTCAATCATCAGATGAAAGGGAAGGCATTCATATCTTTATCACAATGACAAATTATGGGCTAGTTCGAAATAATCCCACAAACTAAGAAAATATGTGCCTAGATGGTTTTCTTGTTGCTTTAAATTTGTTTATAGCTAGGAGGAAAGCATAAGTATAGGGGTAAAGTAAAACCTCATTTAACTCTTTGTATTTTTTATTGTACTTACTCAATAAAGCTCTTTGGAAACTAAAACCTAATTTAAATATTTACAAACTAAATAATAACTAAAAAATACTCAATACAACAATCACCTTTGACCTGATTTGCCACAAAGGGTTATGCCTATCCAAAAGTAGACCTCTGTTCCTAATTCCCTTTGGTTTGCATATATGAGCCTTATTAGACACTTAAGGTACCCAAACACGTATAGATGGGTGCTCAATTGATGGCCACTTCGAGTGCTGACGTCACACCATGCAGTTGCGGTCATTGATCATGTGGCCATAAAACCCGGCCACCCCTGTCTTCAAGCGGGATCCCATTCGAAGACAGGCCGGCCAAATAGGTAACAGACATATCCATAAATCCTGGTCAAAGCTTAAAGCATTGGACGGGAATTGATCACCAAAGTGGTGCACCTCGACTTCTATCCAATCTACGGGGATTCGGCCACTGTGTGGTGATTTCACCGCAATGTCACCACACGGCGCTCTGCGTCCCCGATTGTGTGCCCATCTATACGTATATGGGCATCTTTACTGTTATACATTCTATATACAATGGATAGGATATTTTATGCTTTTGCATTGAATATTAATGATTTCCATTCCAAGAGGTATTCTGAGCTACTGTTTTATGCTTCTGAATAAACCACAAGTGTACTACTAAAACTAAGACAAACAAATGTTGCTTCATCTTATCTAGGGACTAATTCCTTTGTCTATTTGAAAGATTGAACATTAATGCTAAGCTTTTATGACAGCATGAGAATGATATATTTAGCACAGTGTCCTCAAAATAACACATTCCTCTAGTTGAAATTCTTGATGAGCAGAGTAGATAACTGTGTATCCTGTTCCCTAATACGTTAGTTATATAACAGGCGTCATGTAAAAGCTTTAACATTTACATTTGGAATTCCTTTATACCAGTAAATGTAGGCGCCCTCCTTGCATATTCTTTAGTCCTTACCAGCTGAAGGCATTTTCTTTACAGATTTTTTTTATATATTTTTATTTTAAGGAAACCTCAGGGTAAACTAATGCTTGATCCTTGAAAATAGGATCAAATATCCTTGAGCATTTCATGTGTACCAGTGATGCTGCTAGAATACATTCCTGTAAAGAAGGGCAGGACGAAAAAATAAACCATATCTTGTACATAAAAGGATTATTCTGCAATAGACAACTCCATCAAGGAACAAACCGTTAAGCTGCATCTTTCCTGTTGCATTTTAATGTCTGCGCATCTATTGGTAACAGGATAATCTTCATCACACAGGTTGTACCTCTCATTCAAGTTAATGACTTTGTGTTTAATGTATACACAGACCTCCCTGACTCCCTAGACGTAATTTAAAAAGTCACCTTCATTTCATCAACAGCTAGATAATCAAAAAGCAGGTAGATGCAAAGCACACACAAAGAATAAGCATAATTATAATCTGTTGTTTTACTTCAGTCCTATCTCCTCTAATTGATTTTGCGTGTCTGTGTAAGCAGCTTAGCGAAAAGGAAAATGCATTTGAAATCCCAAGGGAGTGTCATTAAATGTCATTGTACAAGAGCGGTTATCTACCTCAAGAAAATAAATGAAGGGTTCCAAGGCTGTCGCCATGCACATACTCTGTGTTGAAGGAATATAATAAGTAGAACACTTACCCAAGAGTTGTCATGGTAACAATGGTATACCAAAATGAAGCAGGAATGCTAGTGAACTTGCTGGATGATGAACCTTTTTCAGCATAAAACATCACAGTGGCAAAGATAATGATTGCCATTGTCAGTGAGAAAAGGAGAAATCCCAGTTCAGAGGCACAGCTCTTCAGGGTATAGCCAAGAATCCGTAAACCCTGAGAGTGGCGAGAGAATTTAAAAATCCTGAAGACCCGGAAAACCCGCAGGGTGACAAAGGCGCCACTCACATCCTCATTGTTAGTCATCACCAAGCCTATGTAGTATGGCATGATGGCCACCACGTCAATGATACTCATGACACTTCTCATGAACCTGTAGCGACTTGGGGCTGCAAAAAGTCTCAAGAGGTACTCAACTGTGAAAATCATGACACAGGCAGTGTCAAGACAAAAGAAGGCTACGTCAAACCTTTCACCACAAGGAAGCTCCTTATTTCCAGGCACAGTGCCACATGGAACAGTCTCCACCACATTGGTGATCACAGACACTGCAATAAAGAAGCCAGTCACATAGTAGAAGACTAAGGCTAAAGTGCTGGTGTGGGGGTTTTCGAAGGCTCGCCACATAGTCTCGCGTAAGTTTAGGTCGGGCATGGGTTCTTGGCTGTGCTCATATTCATTGTCATCCATTAGCCTCTCTGCATTTTCTCTTTTTCTGTCTTTATATTCTTCATAGCAACAGTCACCTATAATTTCAGGTAAGATCCCATAGAAAGCCAGTTCTTCATCATAGGCAGAGATGCATTCATACCTGGGGTAGTGGAGCTTTCCAGTCCTGTAAAAATTTAGAATACTCCTGAACACTTCAGGATCACGATCAAAAAAGTATTCCTTGGTCTCTTCATTGAAGAAGAAATCCTTCTCTGTGCTTCCAAGTAGGGTATCCGGGTATCTTTCCAAGGTAGTTCGCCAAGTCTGAAAACGGCGCCCACTGACGTTTAGAATAATTAGCTCATCTTGCTTTTTGTTTTTGTCAGCCGGTGCCAGTGGCATAGGACAGTTGGCCACTGGCATCCACCCTATGGCAGCTGCCCTTGCAAAGGGAAGCCATGCTGCGACCCCGGAAGCCATGAGAGTGTCAGGTCCAGGAGGCCACTCCAGTACCTCTATTACCAGTTTGATTTCAGATCAAAGCCATCTGGGGAGTTAAAAAACACTGTTAAGCTCTTTAAAAAAAAGCATACCATGCAGTTCTGAATTATTAAGATAATCAATAAAACATACATAAACATAACTAATAATTAGTATGGTGATGCACATATTGATTCATAAGTTATGTGCCGCAATATATATTATACAATCATTCCCCATTCATTAGTGGGATAGTGGGAGCATATGCACTCACCTGTCTGCCAATCCCCCACCAACACGGTATCTTCTTAGAGCAGGAAGAGGAGGAGAGATGAGTGACTCACTAAGACTTACTAAGGGTATGTCTCCACTGCTTTGTGTGTTACACATTACCTGCCCGGCGAATCTTCTGCTCACATGGCATTGAGCTGATTCGCAGATTATGTGTATGTGCTCCATCGAGACCCCACCAAGCACTTTGTTTAACACAGGGGGTCCTGACACACAAGCACACAACACAGTGGAGACATACCCTTAGGCTCTGTCTTGGTCGCTGATTGACTTAACATAAGCCAACCAATGTGCACACCCGGAGCTTGAGTTAAGGCTGGCATACACATGCCGATAAGCGGCCGATTTTTAACCTGACCGACGGGCGTGCGCGCCCGTGCCGTCGGTCAGGTTAAAAATTGGCCGCTTCTCGGCATGTGCCCACATGGGGTGACAGATCCCTCTCGCCCCACAGCTCGGCCGGCCAGAGAACGGACATGCCCGATATTCTCTGGCCGATGCAAGCCGATGCCATAAGCTTCAATGAAGACCGGCGTCTTCATTGAAGCTTATGGCTGGCACACAAAGGGTGCCGGCCGACTGAAAGGGCCCCATAATGCACCGGGGTGCAAACGTGATGACGTCATCACTTTTGCATCCCGGAACATATCGGGACTGGTTTGTCTGCACCCATCGGGGTGTGTATGGCAGCCATTAGTCACTTGCCTCTCCTCCTCTTCCTGCTCTAAGATCCCAGATGATAGTCAGTGGGGGATTAGTGGACAGGTGAGTTCCTATGCACTATGCATTAACAGCCGCAAGTGAAGGACTGAGGGGGGCCGCTGAAGAATGCCAAAAGGGCCGCAGGTTGGGCACCTAGGGCCTAGACTGATGTGTTATATTTACATAAAAAAAATTTTTTGATCATAAAACATTATAAATATAACAAACATACATTGTGTTACATACTACATTCATGAAATATAGTAATTTATAATAGTAATGTCTAGCATATCCCTTGAAACAAAAAACACCAAGTATAATATTGGCCAAAGTTATTGACTGAATATTAGATTACACAAATAATGATAAACCAAATTTAAAAGTGAATTATATTCTATGCTTTCCATACTTCCACACCATTGCCAATTCTTTAAAAAAATTTCAATAGGTACTTATACAATGGGATTCAAGTTTACTACAACATTGTAAAATACTTTCTAAATTCATTCTAAAATACTAAGAGATGGACACAAAATGACAAATTTATTTGGGATTTCTCCGCTATTATGCTAACATTATTTATCTAATGGCTAGTTGAATAATTCTTATATTCTGTGAGCCCTGACATATTCTGCTAAAGAAAATACCATCCTTACAGTCACTTACCTTACCTGCCTTCCTTCAACCATGTTTCTGAGATCCTTGTTTGACATCTCAAAGGCTTTGCAAAAATAAGTCACATTTGTAGCACCTACTAAGCTGGGTTCTCTGCCCCTTTAATTCTTTTTATGCACAGAAATAATGTTAGCAGCACATATGTGTATTAATATCTTCATGTACCTTGAACTCAGTGAAGCCAACATGAGCTGAAGTTATGTATTTAGATTAGTGGCTCTAAAAAAAATGGAAGAAATATTCAAATGACCTGTTTATGGTGTTGCTTTCAGAGCAGCTCACATAAATGGTCTTTAGTCCTCCACTAATCCAGTGTAGTGTACTATGATGTCATGTAGGTCATTCATTTCTATTGGCCGAATAGAGTGATGTGAATGAGGAAAGGGAGTAACACACCATTTCACTTTCAGATTGATGTTTTTGTGGTAATTATTTCCCCCATGTTTCCCAAATTTTAATATTTAACACTGTAGAATGCAACTATTCTGTGGTTGGTGGATATTTTGAAGGTTGCTGCATGAAGGAAGAGCTCAGCATGGAAGGAACCTATTCTCTGGATCTGTGAGTGAATTAGGACTTGTTATATGTTCCAATTCCTATAGGAACAACAATTAGGAACTAACTCTCTCAAGGACTCTTTGTGTCAAACAAAAAAGAAACTTTTTTATGGCAGATGCTGCATAGCAATACATACACTCCTGGGAACCTTTGAAGGTATAATTTTAGAACTGTTTCAGAAGTTCGAGATGTTTTGCAAGCTTAGTAACTTAAATGGTGAGGTGACAAGAATGCAGGTAAAGATCTTATGTCATCTGCAGTGGTCTAATATATATATATAAAAGGATATGCCATTTATCAGACTTCAGTATTTTTTTACTTTGATTATATTAAAGTTTAAAATTATCACCCCTATTTACCCCCTCAAAATTCTGTACATATAGTTTTAGAGTATTAGCCGGTTATGATAGGGTAGGATTAGTAAAATCTATCAAGTTGTTTCTTTCAAACTGAATACACGTTGGGTTTGGGAACTATCCATTTGCCACTCCTGAAGGTTAATCATGAATGGAACATGTCCCACACAGTGTCTAGGCTTCAGGGTGGCTGCTGGATTATTAGGCAAGAGGGATCACTAGCAACTGTCTGAAGACAATTGTAAAACTGTTACACATAATCTTGGGATCCTCAGTAACGACTGTCTCCGGCAATGAGAATCTGGTGTCTGTAGTGTATACGGCTTTAAAATATCCTAATAAAGAACACTAGTCTATATATATATATATATATATATATATATATATATATATAAAATAAATAAAATAAAATATATATCCCTGTGTGCTGATGTTAACAAACAAATCTCATGCAAATATTCCATTGCCTGCAATACACAAAATTTTAAACACATTTAATCAGTCTCCATCATGTTGTTGACTTGAATTTGATTTTACTGTTACTGTTTGGTTTCATGAAATAGTATACCAAGCATTTTTAGAAAACCACAAAATGAAGCTAACTTCTAAAAGGATGTGGAACAATAGAGCGCTTGGACTGCGGTAATGCCGTCTTCAATCAAGTTCTTGCACACCTGTTACTCTTTTGTCCTATGCACAGAAAAGGGTATTCAAATCTGAAACGATTTTCCTTGTTGCAATAACAATATAGGGACATTTAGCTGAGCATAAGACATATGGCATGTCAGCATTATGGAGTAATTACTGAATAAGAGACTGTATATCACACTAAATGCTGTGTCCTGTAAACCTGGCTTGTCAGAGGAACCTGGAACGTGGCTGAACAATTTCATATATATACTGTGTATTTGCATGTGTGTGTTTGTGTGTGTGTGTGTGTATATATATATATACATATATATATATATATATATAAATATTTTACATTTGTTTCATTTTTATCACAAACCAACTTTGAGATGTGATTACCCTGGGCCACACATGGAATTGCATTCCTGATCCTCCAACAAAGTTTGTATGGTTTGTATGTACCCAGCGTCTATGATTGGAGACATGCGGCTTTTACCAGCAATGGCCGCCCAGCATAAGGTGTCCCAAGTCTTTGCCTCAATCCTCATCAGGGATATGCGCAGGGGATGTGACCAAATGGGAAATGTAAATAATCAACAAGATTACAATTGTTATCTGTTTACATTTCTTATCAATTTAAAAAATAATAATATTCATATTGCCAGGAGGGTTAATGACAAACAGATTTACCAACTGTGTAGCTTGTGCAGAAGCACAAGGGGTTTGAGGCCCTGGAGCAAATTACAGGTAGGAAATGTGAAGAGGGTAGATATGTCCTGCTCTTATGTAATAAAAATACTGACATGTCCTCTTATTTTATGTTGTTAGTAGATATATTGGTTTGTGAAGCAGACAGACTGACCCATTCTTAATTTAAAACAATGTTGTGATGTTTAATAAGCCATTATTTCAATATGTCACAAGAGCATTTGATCATGCAACCTTATTTTCAGGCCTGTGACTGCTGTTGCAAAGTGTCTCGCGTGGAATCTAGGGTAGTCCTTTCTGGGGATTATCCATCATGCTAGTTTATGACAGAGAGCCTGTGACCTAATCCAGAATGTTTTCTAATCTCAGGCTCCAATTTAAGCAGACAAATGGGAGTCTTTAAAAGTTGTGGATGGACATTCAGTTAAGCTAGCCATACACGTGTCGGATTCCATGGCCAATTGATCACCCATCCGATCGATTCCGGCGATCTCAGCGGGAATTGGAGCTCCGATCAATCAGCCAATAAAGAGTATCCGATCGCTGCATACCACCTTGTCCCACGGATTCCTGGACGATTCCGTGTCCGATCACTTACTTCCCAAATGGCAACTCCCCCTGATGTGTGCAGAATCGGATCAGAAAGACCAACATGTTGGTTCTCTGTCGGATGCGATTCTGAGCCCCCGGTCAATCGGACGCGAACGATCGGACAAGGTGGGCTGCACGCGATTCCGGCACGATCATTTCGCGTGCACGCGCCCGGAATCGATCGTCCCGGAATCCGCTGGGAATCCGACACGTGTATGGGGGCCTTTAGACAATGGTTTGTAATCTGGGGAGCTGGCAGGTTCACTCTGCTAGAATAAAGCTAGCCACACATGGTACAATTTTAGCATTCAATCGACGATTTTCGATGGAAAAAAAGATCGATTGAACATTAATCGATGTACTGCCACATAGTGCAATCGATGATCGTTGAACAATTTTTGGTACAATTGTCGATTGAAAAGTGATCGGACAAGTTGGAAAATTTTGGTCGATTGGTCGATTTTTTTTTGGGGTCGATTTTGTGGCTCGATTTTTTAGGCTACTCCCCTTTAACTTCCAATTGAAACAAAAATCGTAAGAGGAATTCAATCGACGATTTTGGATTACTTCGATTTAATTTCAGTCGA
>CM070033.1:127528459-127543267 GCA_036250615.1 Ptychadena robeensis
AGCAATGTCCCCCCAACCCTTCTCTACATCTCCAGCAATGTCTCCCAACCCTTTTCTACACCTCCAGCAATGTCTCCCAACCCTTCTCTACAACTCCAGGAATTTTTGTGAGGATACCATTTTCTGGGGCCTTGCAATAAGCTGACAAAGTTAGCTAGCACCATGCGAATTTACGCCAATGCAAATTTTCCAATCACTCCCGCATGCGAAAATTTTTAATAAAATGGCGATACTCGCACGAGAAATAGCGGCACGGCAAATCAAAAGCAAAGTTATTTTTTAAGTACAAATTTCGATTTCAGTCTAAATATCAGGCTGATTTTTTTTGGCGAAAAGTTGAAATGACCCCATCAAAATTCGACTTTGCGAATTTTCGGTGAAAAAGTCGAAATTTCTACAAAAAAATTCGCACTGCAAATTTTTCGACCATCCCTAGTAATGTGCAGAGTGCAAGGGTCAGATGTGTGTTATGTACAGATTGCATGGGTCAGGTGTGTGTTATATACAGATTTCATGGGTCAAGTGTGTAATATGCACAAATTGCAGGCGTCAGTGGTATGTTATGTACAGAGTACAGGTGTCAGGGGTGTGTTATGTACAGAGTACAGGGGTCAGATTTGTGTTAGGTACAGGGTGCAGGGGTTAGACATGTGTTAGGTACAGGATGCAGAGGTCAGAGGTGTGTTAGGTACAGAGTGCAGAGTGCAGAGGTCAGGGGTATGTTATGTACAGAGTACAGGGGTCAGGGATATGTTGTGTACTTAGTGCAGGAGTTAGTGTGTGTTATGTACAGATTGCATGGGTCAGGTGTGTGTTATGCACAGAGTACAGGGGTATGTTATGTACAGAGTGCAGAGGTCAGATATGTGTTAGGTACAGGTACAGGTACAGAAAAAGGGGAGGTCCATTATAGAATGATTCTGTTCAGTTGCATGCCTCTGGTCCTGCCAGTTGGAGAGAGTGATGGTCCTGAGGGGAGCATGCTTGAGGTCTTCCTGCATGAGTAAAGAGGAAAATCAACACTTTGGCAGCCACATTACCAAAGAAACATGGTAAACTGCAGCACCTAGGTCATCAGGCAAGTGCTACCTGGGTGAACGATGCTAGGGACAGACAATACTGTAAATGAAATATCATATCTGTAATTAACAGGTGAGGCTGAAAATATATTCATAGCCTACAGATATTTGAGCATGCTTTCCAATGACACAATCCATAGACATATGGCAGCCATGAACATTTATTTTTGTACTGTAGATGCTAAGGCTTGAAAAGAGACTTTTTCCATTTTTTTCCCCGAACCATGTGATGATATGGAAAAGAAAATTGGATCAGAGAATAGAAAGGCAGAAAGAAAGGCAAGAAAAATCTTCAGAAAACAGGCTCTATTTACTAAAGTTCAGAACCTATAGCTACTAGAAACCTACAGCAAACCCTAAAATACCAGGATAAAGCTTTGTTAATACTTGTCCAACTTACCCTGATATTGGCATAGGGGATGATTATATGGGCCACTATCAAAGTCAAAGTGCAAACTTCTGAATATTAATCTACATTGTGAAGGTAATTGCAAATATTTGTGAATATCAATCAAATATTAGTAGAATAATTTGTGAAATATCACAAATTCGAATATTGCCTATGCAGCTCATCACTAGACCAAAATTTTGCCCTTATCTGGTCCATTAGGACTGGAGTTGGGCGACCCAGAGCTGTACATTTGTTTTCAGATAATACAATATATTTTATGTTTGCCAACAAATGTGTCTTGTGATGATCTACTGTATTGGACTATTAGTAAACGTTCAATAATATCATGCTTAACTGTAGATTGCAATAATGGGCCACATATATTATTTAAGATTTACAGTATCTCACAAAAGTAAGCACACCCTCTCATTTTGGTAAATACTTTTTAATATCTCTTCATTGTGCATTACTAAAAATATGACACTTTGATTCATTGTAAAGTAGTCAGAATGCAGGTTGTATAACCGTGTAAATTTGCTGTCCCCTGAAATTAATTTGAAACACAAACTGGCAACAAAAGTTAGAACATTTTTCAAAATGTGCCCAATTAGCCATTTTTCCTCCCCGATGTCATGTGACTTGTTAGTGTTACAAGGTCATAAGTGTGTTAAATTTAATGTTATCACTCTCACACCGTTTTACTGGAAATTCAGCATCTCATAACAAACTACCTAAGAAAATAAGATGTTGTTGTTCTTCTTATAGATTCCCTATGCTATAAGAAGATTGTGGACACCCTGTAACTAAGCTGCAGCACAGTGACCAAGACCAGACAGCAGTTACACAGGACAGGTTACGCTCAGAACAAGTCTCATCTGAATGCCAACATTTATTGTGACATACCGAAGCAAAGAATGATCCCCTCCATTCAGAGACTCGCAGGGCAGTATAACATGATGAGGTTTACATATTATTGGCTGTGTCTTATTTTGAGGGGACAACAAACACATACAAGCTGTACAATAACTACTTAACATTGTATCAAAGTATCATATCTTCAGTGTTGTTGCTTAAAAAGATTTTAATACAATTTAATATAACGTGAGGGGTGTGCTTACTTTTGTGAGATGCTGTATTTCAATATATGTGAAATATACTGACTTCTTTATTTCAATTATTATTCAATGATTTTATGTACTTAGTTATAGTCCATGTCTTGATTTAGCTTTCCGTGCAAAGCCCCATTCTAGTTTAGCCAAGTATCAATGTAACCTTGTAGAGTAAAATTGACTTTAGTAACAATAGGAATATCCTAAGCACCATGCCAAGTCAGAACATCATTCTTAGTCAGGGTTCCTAAAAGGAGGGGAGATCTTCTCTGCTTTTCATTCCCTATGCCCATGTTCTGAGGTAGAGACAAATCACCAGCACATCTTCCAGAATGTCATCAAGTCTACTGATTGGCCAGATATTGAACATTGATATTGTTGAACAATATCTCTTTAGCACACTCTGCTGGAACAAACTCAAACAACAAGTGGTGGAGAACACAATCCTTACACTTAGGGATCATAACTTCACAGGTACAGAGATTCCACTAACCATACAATCACAAAAATAAAAAAAAAGAAATTAAGTCAAAGTGCAACAAGTCTACTACACTTGTGATGCATTGTGATTAGATTTGTATAGCTTGCATAGTTCATTGTTGTTGTACTTCCAGTTGCCCCTGTGTCTAGGCATTTGCCTTTGCACGTCATCTTACTTTATTTCTCTTCTATTATTAATTATTTTCCCAATTGTTTCTCATAAATTGTGCAGTTTTTTGTGTATTCACCTAAGCAGACAAAATAGTTTATTTTGTTTTTGTATAGTCAGCATAAGGTGTCAATTCAATTCCACATTACAAATTTAGAATCCTGCTTATAATTTATAACACAATGCCAAGGCTTAAATGACTCAAGAAACTACATCAGAGGAAATCTGTGAGCTTGTTTTGTAGTGACCAGGGAATGCACCTTATTTGTATATAGTTGTGTATTGTATACTCTGCCTTGTGTCACCATATTATATGTAAAAATGTGTATATACCTTTAAATTTTTTCTGTGTTCCTCAGTAACAGGTGCAGGGATGACTCATGGCTTCTAGCTTCCCACTCTTTTCTGGCCATACATTGTAGCAATTGTGATCTGCCTGGAGATAACTTAGTGCCAGCCTCCAGAGCAAGGGTATAAATATACCTTCTTAGGCCCTCCTTAGGTAGAGTTGGGTTAGCTCCTCCAAAGAACTACAGCCAGTGCCGTGCAGCCGTCTGGAGCAATCTTCTGTATTTCCCTGGGCTGTTCCGCAGGCCGAACGATAGAAGTGGCCGGAACCAAGGACTCCCATTGCTGCAACCGGTAGGTGCAAACGCTAGGCAGACGCAGGATTCCTCTCTACTTCACCTCACCGCCCGCTATTGCTTATTGCTCATTGCCAGAGACACTTGGACTGTACCTAACCCCCTCTCACTGGGACATGAAGCCATTAGTCACCCTGCAGCTGGTAGCACATTTATTTGCAACAGTAGTCATCCCAAAGTGTATGCCCCATTCCCAGGCTTGGGTTTGGTGATTGGACTGTAAATATCCCTCTAGTAAACTGTAAATATCCCCCTACCAGCTGCCTGTGACTCCATTTATTGAGTGTGTGTGAGCGAATACAGTGTGCTTGAACATCCCAAAGAACCTGGTCGCTCGGAGCAAGCAATATGTCCTCCACGACACTACAGTTTGTCATGGCGCTTCTGTTTTGCTCCTGTTTTATGTGCAGTGCACTGGATTCAGTATAGATCTTAATCAAGTTTGATATTTGCATCTGACAGTTGAAGTTTCAACTTTCATAAATAGTCTGGAAACTTTTGAAATATATTAACTAAGTTTTTTTTATATTAAGAACAACCTGAGATCTTTTTCATTTTAATTTAGTGAGTGCTCAATTGGTGAAAAACCGGCTTGCAAACCCGGATGTGACGCCAGTGACGTCACATCCGGTTAGCACACCAGGAACTATGCGTTCCAGGTGCCATTTTTTAAAAGTCCGGTCCGCCCGTTCGCGGACGGACATGGCCGAAGTTCGGCCATCACTAGTGCTCAATGTATTTGTCAGGTCGATCCACTATGGTGGGATTTTGCTGCTAGGAACATTATTGAGCCCCCCCCACCCTATTCAAACACAGGTAAGAATAAGGGCCCCCTTGGAATACTTTTGCGCTGCCCAGTTTGGGAACCACTGCCCTAGGTCATGTGTTTAAAACGTAGCATAAGTAGGAGTATAAGTAGGAAGCTGTCAATGAGAAACACAGGATAGGTGTTTCTAGATTAGGATATTTAACACTGAAGCTGTAATTTTACTATACAGAGACTAGATATAGAAAAAAGTAGTTCGGAGCGTGCACAAAAGTTTCCATATTGTAAATATTCAGTTTTTAATACGTAAAGGGGACCTATACTCCCCTTTTTTACAGATACAGAGTATCCCTTGTCACCCCCCCCCCCCCCATAATGGGGCGGTGGGGCAAATATCCTGTAGTTGTGCCGATAAAGAAATAATCTCACTCTGTATGCAAGACTACAGATATGTTTTCCTCACCGAAAAGCATTATTTGGTCCATACGAGTGGCCATATTAGATGCAGTTAATTTGAATGGAAGGCTGGCGACTAAATATGGAATCTTTCATGAGCCCACGGAACGGCTATGTGTTTTTTTATGATTGTGGAACACTTATGCACCATAGTGCACCCTTAGAGTTAGGAAAAATGTTACTTTATATCTATCTATCTATATATATATATCTATATATATATCTATATATATATATATATTGTAATTTCAATATATATCTGTCTTACCTCATAAAACAATTTTTTTGAATTCTATTTCTTTTACTTATACTTGGTAAAATAAGAAAACAGAAGTATTGAACCACTGTGCATTCACTTTAGCACAAAGAAGAAGAATATTACCGTATATGCCGGCGTATAAGACGACTGGGCGTATAAGGCAGACCCCCCAACTTTCCAGTAAAAATATAGAGTTTGTTATATATCGCCTAAGACTACCCCTTTCCAACGCACACCAAATAAAAAATTTATGTCCTACCTTTTAACCCCAGATCTCCAAACCCTTAGAAGTCGATCTTTTTTTGTATTAGTAAGGATAGGATAAGTGAAAGCATGATGCAGCGAGTCGTGCTTTATGCTATAGGGAAGCAATTTTTATAGGGGGTTAGTAGTAGGAAGGATTATGCTAGGGACCTGAACTTTGCATGGATATAGTCTTGGGTAACTCGTAAACCACAAAATTTCAAGGTTCTACCTCAGGGATTTAAAGTATATTTGTTCAATGTAGGCAGTTAAATGTTGCTATAGGGTAAATGAAAAAGCATTGTCTGGTGGCTGGAATTTAGCTGAAATGTAACTTATAAGTATTTAGCTAGAGTGGTGAAACTCGGGTGTAAGTGTAGTAGGTGAGCATACTGACCGAAGTTCCATCATATATATAAATGGTTTCTGCTATGAATGTTCAAAATTACAGCAGTCTACACAGGAACAGGGTTGGTGTTCTCTGTGAGAGCGTCCTGTAGCCATGGTAACAAGCTCACTCGTTCTTACAATGTACAATGTATCTCTGTAGCGAGCCGCTCGCAGCTTCAAGCTTCAGGCAGCACGGATTCAGTAACCGGTCTGCCATGGATGGCCCCCTGTACCCCCGCCTGCGGAACCTGGCGTATAGACGACCCCCGACTTTGGGGAGGATTTTAGGGTACTGAAAAGTCGTCTTATACGCGGCTAATACGGTGATGTTAAAGTTTGTTGCGCATAATAAATTGTATTGGAACATTGGAAAGCCAAGACATTTACAGAAATATTACCATATTGGCAAAATGCATTTAGGTCGGTGTCAAACTGTGGTTTTAGACCACAGGTGTGACACCACCAGGGTATCTGTTGTTCTCTGTATAAACCATAGGCATACATGTATATTTGACACTGGAATTTGATCAACGATAGGTATGAGAACAGGACAAAATTTGCTGTGCAAGAGATTTTCCATTAGGATATCTCAGCGAAGTATTACTTTATATCTGCAGTCAAGACTGTTTTTAGAGGAAACCGTACCAGTGACGCCCAGTATACATTTAGCTTCCATCCAGGCCACTACTTCAAACATTACTACTATCCTAGGATAAAGAAAATAAACAAAGAAGAGATTACAGAGGAGCTACGTCAAGTGGGAAATCATAGAAGGCAACTTTTATAAAAATATTTTTATAAGCCAAACACTACACACCACATGTGTACAGGGAGGCAGATTATTAGGCAAGTGGTATTTTTGAGGAATACTTTTATTATTGAAACAAAAACCATGTTCTCAATGACCCCAAAAAACTCATAATATCAAAGCTGTTTTTGGAATATTTTTTAGTTTGTTTTTAGTTTTAGCTATTTTACGGGGGTATCTGTGTGTGCAGGTGGACTATTACTGTGCATATATTAGTCAACTTAACCAAAAAACGAATTTATACCAATTTCAATTATTTATTTTTACAGTGAACCAATTAACATTCAACATTCACAAATATACATTTCTGACATCAAAAACAAAACAAATCAGTGACCAATATAGCCACCTCTCTTTGCAAGGACACTCAAAGCCTGCATCCATGGATTCTGTCAGTGTTTTGATCTGTTCACCATCAACATCTGCGTGCAGCAGCAACCACAGACCACAGCCTCCCCAGCACTGTTCAGAGGAGGTGTACTGTTTTCCCTCCTGCAAATCAACACATTTGATGATGGACCACAGGTTCTCAATGGGGTCAGATCAGGTGAACAAGGATGCCATGTATTAGTTTTTCTTCTTTTATACCCTTTCTTGCCAGCCACGCTGTGGAGTACTTGGCGCGTGAGATGGAGCATTGTCCTGCATGAAATCAATCATGTTTTCTTGAAGGATGCAGACTTCTTCCGGTACCACTGCTTGAAGAAGGTAATTTCCAGAAAACTGGCAGTAGGATGGGAGTGAGTTGCTCCAGTCCTCCAACCGAAAAGGCCCCCACAAGCTCATCTTTGATTGATGCAAACCAGCCCAAACAGTACTCCACTCCACCTTGTGGCGTCTGAGTCGGACTGGAGCTCTCTGCCCTTTACCCATCCAGCCACGTGCCCATCCATCGCCATCAAGACTCACTTCATTTCTCAGTCATAAAACTTAGAAAATCAGTTCTTGAGATATTTCTTGGCCCAGTCTTGACTTTTCAGCTTGTGTGTCTTGTCGTGGTGGTCGTCTTTCAGCCGTCTGTCTGGAGTTTTGTCACACCTTTGCTTTTGATTGGTTGCAGCTCTGAAAAATATGGCTCAACTGGTGGCAAGTGGCATCTTGGCAGCTGCCACGCTTGACTTTTCTCATTAATGGGCAGTTATTTTGCGCCTTGTGTTCCCCACACTGGCTTGCGGCCATGTGACTATTTTGAATGAGATGAACACGCTTTGATTGGTGCGATGATCACGCTTCAGAAGCTTTGCCCAATTTAGAGTGCTGCATCCCCTGCAAGATATCTCACTATTTTTGATTTATACGCTGTCATGGTACTTTCTTTTGAAACAATTTGCTGCAAAAGGAAAGGAAAAGTTGCTAATAATTATTTGCACCCTAATATAGATGTGTGAGGTGCAATCCGAGACCCTGTCACCCCTTCTCATTGAACGAGAGCATGCACATCACCTAGAATATGGCTTTGAGCCTATACAGCTTGGAGTAAGACAACATGCATAAAGTGGATGATGTGGTCAAAATACTTATTTGCCTAATAATCTGCACTCCCTGTATATATATATATATATATATATATATATCAGGTGCATAAAATACAACATAATTGGGGTGAATTACGGACTTTCTTTTTAATTGGTGTTACAGGACAGCACTGGCAGCACATGAGTTATAAAACCATGTCTGTCCTCTTGGAATAAAAGTTAATGTTTTCTTAATGTTTATTTTGTCAGGAAAAGGCATAGAAAACATTACTTCTATTTGACTATGAATCCTAATGCAAAACATTTACACATTTTAAATCAGTTTAGTGGTATACAAAAATACATTACGGTTTAGGGATGGAGCTTGAGTTCTGGTCTCCCATGGTTTTAAGTGATATTCTACTTTTGATATGATATAATAATACCTTCTTGGCTTAGGTTCAACCTGGATGAACTTTGTTTAATCAGAATGTCTTTCATTTTCCCCTATTACTACAATATCTGGTTTACAATGACTAATAATAATAGTGACAGGAATTAATTTACCAATAATAATCTATGACATCTCACAGTATTCCCTGAGCTATTGCAGATTTCCTATTACCATGAAACCTAGTGGTAGAGGGGAGATGGGTTAAAGTTTACATTCCTTAATGATTTGTCGCTTAATTTAATACTGGGAACATTAACAAACCAATGTTGTGTTTTTTTCTTTAATATAGGGCTTAGGTGTTTCAGGGTCTATAGTGATTGGGGAATGTATCCTTGTTTGGTTTTATGGGAGTTTAATAAATATTGTTTGAGTTTATTGAACCCATTCACAATAAAACTTGTGTATAACCCATAAATCAAAACCCAATATTTACTAATGTACACAGTGGCACAGTGTATGCAATAGCTTCAGCCTTACAAGGGCATTATCAATTGTCAAGTGCAGAAAATGGGGGTACCGGCCAGTGGTAGAGTATACAGCAGGCAGAGTTCTCATTGAATGTGAAGCAAAGAAGCTACTATATCAGAGCCCAAAATTTATCTTGAGAAATGACCATTCACTGGTTGTTGATGGCCAAAATGTTTAAGCAATGGGACCTCTCTACTAATTCAATAGGTTGGGGAGTGGGATACAGGGATCCTCTTTTTAAAGGGGAACCCTGAGTACTCCATGACACTCCACCCATGCCCCCACAATACCATGATTAGGTTGTGGGGAAGAGACCCCCTTTCCTTAACAGGGGATTTCCCATAGGTTTTGGTGAGGCATGGGGCCTGGTTGGACAGGAGGGTGTCTTCCCTTTCCTGTCCTTCCAGACTTGCCAAAAGAGGTCTTGTAAGCTCTGGAGGGGAGAACTTCATGTTGTTTGTGGTCCCCCTCCTCCAGGCATACAGGCACAATAGATCCTATGCCAGAAAGGGGTCTGGTATGCTCTGGAGCACTGTTCGTATTCCCCCATTTCCAGAGTATACCAGACCCTATTCTAAAAGGGGACCTGGTTTGCATTAGGTAGGGACCCTCTTTTTATGTAAATGCATTCTGTCTATTAAACATGAAATATGATACCATACAATTATGGATTTTTGGGTGGAAGTTTAGCCAATGGGTCCCCTTTAGCCTGACAATATCCAGGTGTTTGCACCCTCGGCCGATGTTCATCCAACCCTTCTGGTTGGTAAGGCAGAAAGGTCAGTGTTCCCATTAGGTGTTATTTATGGGCACTATCTCTGCAGGCAGAACGGATGTGTCATGTTTAAACATAGAAGAAAGCTAGTAGTTAAGTTGACAAACACTTTATAGTTTGCCCCTTCATACACTGTGATTGGAGGCCATGATGGAAATGTGGCCTCTTTGCCACATCTTGGCCCCATAAATGGAAGTGGGATTTCTTTAGTGGCTTTATTAAGGGGGTACCACATATCCCCACTTCCTAGAGAAATAGTACAGCTTTACTTTAACATAACCATATCTATTTCCAGAAAAAGCTAGGAAATGATAACAGTATACACACCATGATGAAACCATTTATGGAATTAATACTATAATACTATTAAAACTATAAATGTATTTTTGTTCTCTGATGTAAACCTAACTTTATTCAGGACAGGATCAAATGGCAACATCCTACCAATGATAGCACCTCATATCTCCACAACCAAATTAAATTTCATGGTTCTGTGGAAATTATTGCTGCAGAAAGGATATTTTTCTAAATTCTATTGTGCTTGCTAATGAGCATTAGGCCTTTAAAAATATATTCAATGTACATAAATGCATCAGCAATCGACACTTATTATCTATAATCTCTAACATATAGTTGTACCCTTGTGGCCCATACACAATCATAGGTGAGAAGAAATCTATATGAAGGTCTGGATGAAAATCATATAGCCATTATTAACTCATCTTAGTTATTGTATAATTGTCAATATTTAATGTAATTAGTATGTTACACAACATGTTTGCTGTATTGTGCTTCAGATAATGGCCTTAAGAATTTATCAGGGCCCATACAGGCAAAAGCCAAGGACATCGGTAAATTCCATGTTGTCAGTCACAAGCTAACAAAACAGGATGCTGATAACATCATCCACAAGTATTTAATAATTATGTTTCTGCTGAATATAGTAAATGAAAGTCTTTCTGTGACTGAGCCACAGATTCCTTGTGCTGTTAGAATGTGAACACTGAAGCACAATTGGTTGGCTCCCTTTGCTGACTCTTCCATTACTAGTTTAGGCTCAGCTGTACAAAGACTACAGAAGAACGACACCTAGTCAGAATCAGATAATTACACTACTTAATGAATTATCATTGTACAGCTACATGTTTTATTATTATTTGTTTTTCTAACACTGGTTAAAAAATTTTGTGCCCACTTTGGCTATTAGGCGGAGATGGATGTTTTTAGTTTTTTTTTTTTTATTCGATTATTTCGATGATTTTAGTTAATTGCAAAGCCCCTGAACATTGTATCATAACCAAACCTGCCGGAGATGTAGAGAAGGGTTATACTACATATACATATATATATACATTTTGTATACTACAAAAAAGTTTTTGACTTTGAACTTAATGTATGCAAAAACTACATGTGCTAGTGCAAAACTTTTTTTTTCAATGTTCCCATAGCCCTTCTCTTCATCTCCAGTTTTGTGATACCATTGGAGAGGTTTTGAAATCAGCTCACAAAGTCAGCTAGTTGAAAAATTCTACCCTCTCTACTATTGAGACTTAGGACCTGTCCATGTCCCCAGAGTCAGTGATAACTTTAAGGCTGCCCATGCTTATGCTTGTATTTTCTGGAGAGAGATATCCCTGGCTGACATTGCTGGAGGGTACTGTAGGAAAGCCTGGAGTAGGTATTTCATTTCGAAAGAGGCTTGGGGGCTTACTGATTTTTGCTGTGAAAACCTATCCTCAGCCACACTTGAGAAACCCACCAGGTAGGTTAACATGAAATGTATTTTACGGTACTATAGCTATATTTTTTATGTTTCCATAAATCCCTTTCAATGAACATTTGGATGTTGCCTCATTCTCAAAACTCGTTTGACTGAGCAGGGTTAATTGCATGTATGACCTCCATCAGCTTCTGAGATTAGGGGTGGTTGATGGGAAAGCGTTGGGAATAGGATATGTTTGCTGGAGGTCTAGTGGGTACTGAAATTACCTCTCAATAATTGTTAGTAGTCCAAATTCAGTTTTGTTATCTTAAGAAACCAGGGGGCCAAGTCTGCCCCATAG
Source organism: Ptychadena robeensis (assembly GCA_036250615.1). Taxonomy (NCBI): domain Eukaryota; kingdom Metazoa; phylum Chordata; class Amphibia; order Anura; family Ptychadenidae; genus Ptychadena; species Ptychadena robeensis. Next base: position 127,540,468 of record CM070033.1, read on the forward strand.
TGTAATTTTATTTGACCCGTAAGATTGATTTTTACATTTAACACAAAATTTAAAATTTCATAAACAAAAACAGAATGCAATAGATGTGTTTTTTATCTGACATTTGTTGTCACGTGTTATAGTGTTACACCTCATGTATTCCAGATTCAATGTTTAGGCAACATGTACATATCAAACATCATTATATCTGACGAGAAAGCAAGCTTCTTCTGTTGTAGAAATTTTTCAATAAATATCAAGGTTAGCATGTGACATTGTCCAAGATTTTTATTTTTGGTGCTCCTGCTTTATGAACAGAAATATGACAATTTTTTCTTCTTATTAACATTTTTAAACAGACATCTGATACACTTACTATATGACGGGTAAACATTTCTTTAAATAGAATTATTTGTTTTCATGACCAAATGCTGTAAGGATCATCCTTAAAGGCCATTTATTTATAGAATAACTTCATTGGGTTCAGAAAATGGTTTACAAATTGGTGTTGACACAAAAAAATGCCTTTTTCGTATGCTTGGCATTAGGATGTCAGACACTTTATTATAGGAAAGGATTTTACAGCAGGATACAGCTGTGGGATTTCTTGATCAGGGACGAGCCTGTCAGCTTCAGGGATCCTGTCTTCGTAGAAGCTAAAATCTACTCTTTAGAAAGACATGCAAACCAGTGCAGTATTTAAACTATACTTCCACCTCTGCCCATAGGCAAGATTCTTGTGTGGAGAACTCTGAGAGGGAATTGAACGGACAGCGTTGCTCCAAGGTATGACTCATTACTGTCTCTGTCAAGGACTTTGAGAATGTTTTGGGGATCAAATGGCATCACTGCTATTCTGCAATTTTTCATTTTCACAAAAAGTTCCTTCTTGGGGCTCATTCACATTCATATGCACAGATTCAGATGTAATAGATTTTATACAGGGAAAGCTAGAGTGAGGCTTTTAACGTGTTTACACTTATCATAAATATTTATTGTGAAAGCATGACTGATGGATTTGTCAATTATTGTCCCTCCCGTACCAGATCCCCATAAAAATACACAAGCTGCTTGACATGGATTTTAAATGACCACAGCAGTCCTGTTATAAACAATTTATAAACATATAAAAACCATTAACATTCATTTTGTTTACAGATCATATGGAACTTTAAGTGTATTTAAACTCAGAATAAAAATATATGGCAGCTTACTAGTCTTTAGAAACAGTAGCTTAAATTCCCTTTTTTCAGATTTTTTTTCAAATCTTTTCACCTGATGAACCAGCCAGTAAAACATATCCTTTTATAATATGGTGTATTTTTCGCCACATAAGCTGCATTTTATTAGGGGGAACACTGAGTACAAGAATGCATAACCACATGTAGCTAAAATACTATTCGGCCATGAGTGGTCATGCATTCTACGTACCCTCTGCCTCCCCAGCAAAGCACTTAGCTGGCAGAGGCGGAGAAGCCTTCAGAGGAAAGCGCCACATGTGGGCAGGTCTTCCCTCTGCTTCTCCACCTACTTTCAACCTATGGCTGGTAACTTCATGCTATCAGCCACATACTGATCAGGACTGGATGTACCCAGCTGGCAAGCTTGCCAGGATAGAGCTTTGTAGCTGCTTTTGCTGTGCATGTTAGAGCTTTCCAGCCTCCTTTAACTCCTTCCTGTCAGTCTGATATTATTTGGAGACAATTACAATAAATGCAAATACCACCTTACAGAACCAGTTCCCTGCCACTCTGACATATTTAACAAGAGTATATGTACCTACAAAGGTCCCTGCAAATTACCTTTTACATGACCAGACCGCCTTCAACCTTGCAGCTGCGGTGACAATTTGAAAAACGTAAAAACAAAGCAATTAATCAAAGTAAAGTAAAAGGAAGAAAATTAGGGAGGGAATGTTTACCTGACCTATACTCTCCTTCAACTAGTGTTAGTGTGGTCTACTGTCTCCCACATATAACTACAGCATGACCCCTCTCACCAACTCAACTTCAAAGCGCAGAAAAGCTCAGCTTAATGTACTCCATGCCCCTCATGCCCCAACACCCCATTATATTTGTCAAAAATAAATTCAAAAAAAGTTACCTGCAATAAGGTAATTCAGATGATCCCTCATCACTTGTGCCATTATGAAAAATAGTGGCACCCACAGGAAACGACAGTCAGTGACATTGTCATATTCCAAGTCTCTGGAGATATGTTTTCTCCATTGTTTCTCCTTTATCTAGTGACCAAACACTAGATCAGAGGTGCCCAACACGTGGCCCACGGGCCGCAAGTGGCCCGTTTCCCGTTAGTTGGCGGCCCCCCGCAGTCGGCCGCTTGGGCCCGTTCCCTTACTGACAGATGTTGGCCCCTCTGCCCACCGATCCCATAGAGGTGCTTCTTCGCCCGGGATGTTCCTTCAGCAGAGGAGAGCTGAGGAAACCTGTCAGCCTCCGGCTGGACTGATTGGCGCATGTGTCAACCAATCAGCAGCACGGAAGGCAGTTCTCACCTCTCCTCCACTTCCTGCTGCTGATACCGGGCTGGTACGCGTGGGTAGAGGAGCAGAAAGAAGGTAATTTCTTATGCTCCCATAAAATCCCACAATTAAATCCAACCAATGTTATTATTGCCTAGTCATAGAAATAGGTCACATGACAACGATGACTTGGCAAATGTGACATGGCTAAGGTGACATGGGCTAAAATTACATGGACAAAGATGACATGGGGAAAAATTACATGGACAAAGGTGACATGGCAAAGGTGACATGGGGCAAAGGTGACATGGGGAAAGGTGACATGGGGAAAGGTGACAT
>CM070033.1:127549303-127560605 GCA_036250615.1 Ptychadena robeensis
GCGAACATGCGATGTTTGCTGCGAATAGTTCTCCGGCGAACAGTTCGGGCCATCACTACTCTGTGCCCTGCCTGTGGTTTACCAACCCTTCTTGTATTAAAGAGGACCTATACACACATTTTGTACATCATATTCCTTGCAGCCATACCCCATTTTAGGGATTTTATTACCCCAAAAACCTTACTGGTAATTAGATAATTCGGAATGTCCCAAGTCACTGTTCCTCTCTTATGATAACACTTCTGAAAATACACAGTCTGTATACAAAACTACAGACTACAGTCTTCTCCATTGAAAACCATTATCTGGCAGCTTTCAGTGGTCATTCTGCTGTTAAGTAAACTTCAAAACTGGCAACAATTAGGGAATCTCTAATATGATTTCAGGGAACAGCAGGTAAGTAATTTTTTTAGGATTGTGGGCCAAGCACCAGAAATTTATCATTGCATGAATGGTACTAGAAATGTTCATAATAGGGAAGAAAGCACACAACAGAAAAAGTACCTGCAATTAGTAATTTAAGAAGGTCCTTCACAGCCCCTCCTCTCCTCTACGCACAGTGACAGCTGGGTAATTCCCTAATCTCGGTTGAAATGTATACAGCAGTGATATTGCACCCCGAGTTAGCTCTTCAAAAAAGAGTGAATCTCTCATATGATTGTGAATCTCTCATATGATTCCAGGGAACAGCAGGTAAGTATCTTATTTTAATATTGTGGAGCGCTATACCATTATACCAGATCAGAGGTAAGTTAAATTTTTATTTTACATATATATATTTTTTATTTTGAGTATACATCCCCTTTTACTTACGTAATATACATATTATTTTGAATATAAATCTGCTTTAAAATCCATCATCTAAAAGGTATTTTCCCAAACTTCTATCATATTCATCATCAATGTAAATCGTTTAACTTCACACATACATACTGTGACTTACAGACACCAGTTTAAAAAAAATTGCTTGAAGGATTTATCACACAGCAAGTCCTAGCATTTCAGCCTGATATTCAATCACTCATACATGCTGTGAGAAATCAAATTTAAAAAGCACGCCTTTTTATGATTATTTCCATTGTTGCACAACATATTCTTACTATTTTGTGTGTTCTAACAAAAAAGTTGTTGTGGTAGAGTGTCTATTCCAATTTGTGAGGATATATGTTACACTGTTGACAGCCACACCCATTATGTTATCACCTGTACTGGTACACCATTCATTGTACTCATAGACATTTTTCTTGCATCCTTTTGCTTAAGTGTCAGTCCCCCCTTTGCAGCCATAACATGTTTCCCTCCTTTGGTAAGGCTTTCCACAAGATATATTAGTGTGTTTGTGAGTGAGCCCACGTCACCCTCTATATTGGCATCCGTGAAGGGTCCATTGGCCATCTCAGTCTTCACAACAAGAATGTGAAGGGGGACAAGCAGGCAGGAAATCCAAACAGATTAGGCTGTAATCTGGTTTGATTACCTGTACCAGGTTTTGAAAAACAAAACAAAACAATAAACAATCAATTGGCAGACTGCTAGGTGGGTTTATCAAGCAACCAAGTAAATTTGGCTTAATTACACAGTTTAAATAATAGGAAAAAAAACCAAAATGTAAAAAATAAGGACAAGCTTCTTCTACTCCAACCTTCCAGGTAGAACTCCCAGCAGTCCCCAGCATGGACTTCCCTGCAGCTTTCAGTAAATCTTTACTAACTCTTTAAAACTATTATGGCCCTGCTCAAGTACCCACCTTGGGCATCACACAATTTATCCAAATTGGGCTAGTTCACATGTCCCAGTTTTGTTTCAACATCTTTCATTACAAGTCTTTTTGATGTCAATGACAATGCAAGAAAGTGACCAATAGGGAAAATAGGATGCTGAAATTCAGCATTAGCATGCATGTTACATGCAGACTGAAGCTGAGCCAATCACACTCTGCAGCTGCTGTGCATAATTGAGTGAACTTCAGTGCATGCTAATGTTCAAATTTTAGCATCTTATCACAGTTTGGTGAATCCTCATTTATGCACACTTAAGCCGGCCATAGACGTCTCGATCTATGGCCAGCTTTTAGCAGACTCCTCACAGCGTGGTGACGTCACCATGCTGTGAGGAGTCGGCTACAGAATGGACAGGAATCCCATGTGTTCCACTAACACACGCGATTCCTGTCAGAATGTAGCCAATTAACTCGGAGGGGGAGAAGACTTCCCCTCAGAGTTAACAGCCTGCAGCACAGGATTGGAGGATTGGGCAGAAAAAGAACCAGCAGGACGGATCCGTGTGCGATCCGACCTGCCGGCTCTTTTGGTCAGTTCCTCAAGGTGGGCTCTCCTATAGTTGCGGCCGACCAACCTTTATGTGCTCGGCGGGAGCGCGCACGGCGGCCGCAACTATAGCCGGGAATCGGCACGTCTATGGGGGGCTTAACACTTGTATAGCCTTTATTTCTTTCCACTTACTGCATCCAGTTTTTTTAAAGCAGCCTTTATATGTGCACCAGGCACTTCTTGTGTTGTTGTGACCACCTTAGCTATTGAACTTTTGCATGGTTGGTTTAACTTGGTTTAACAAAGACAGACCTGCAGGACAGGATGGACGTAAGGTTTACATGACTATGGGAGGCATAATTCTCCAAGCTTATATGGCCGTTAAAGCCCCATATATTGTGTATACCAAGAATAAATAGGTATCCCGGTATAGGGTGCCACAATAGAGGCCAGTGAGTATTCTGGTCTTTAGTGATATTTTTATATATCTCCAAGCATTGAAAGGGGTTTAGGATTGCAGAAATGGGGGTGGGGGTGAGAAATATATGGGCTTGCAGGATTGGAGGTAAATGTCAGGTGACAGGAGGAGCTACAGGGGAAGTCCATGCTGGGGACTCCTGGGAGTTCTTCCTGGAAGGTTGGAGTAGAAGAAGGTTGTCGTTAATTTTCACATTGTGTTTTTCTTTCCTATGCTGTTTTTGAAAAATTAGGTTATTGGTGATTAGGAGGAGTTTTGCTTCTCTGTATAAAGCTATTGAAAGAGAATGTTGAGGTCTACAAATAAGACTATCTTGTTCCATTTGGTAAACACATGATTATGCAATTTCTCAACAGAAATGAAATATTGAAGGACTACTGGCAGGTAGTGATGGTCAAACAGTTAGCACGGGGGTCATTTCGCCATGAACATCGGGTGTTCATAGTCCACTGTCATATACATTAGATGTTTGTTCCACCTTCCATACTTGGTCAAAGTTTGACCCCTCACCACACTGTCAGATAGTACAGCCAATTATGTATTTTTCCCATCCGGGCCTCATCCCCTATCCAATAAAAAAGTAGGATTTATATTTACATTAAAAACAATATAAAAAAAGACTTAAAAACAAGCATGGGTCCTACTTCCAGAGTATACCAGACCCCCCTATTAGCATAGGGTCTGGTATGCTCTGGAAAAGGGTGACCACAAACAACATGGGGTTCCTCCCAGAGCATACCAGACCCCCTGCTGGCATAACGTCTGGTATGCTCTAGAAAATGGGGCCATAAATAATGTGAGGTCCCCCCTCCAGTGCATACCGGAGACCTTTTTGGAAGTAGTATTGTGTTTCTGGATTACAGCTAATTGTGGGTTTTAAACTTTGTTAATACACAATTTTGAAATAAATCTTTACACAATTTGTATTTATGTTTGTACAATTACATGTTCATTTACCCTATAATGGATTTCTTCCATTTTGTTATAAATTGGAAATTCCCATTTAAGCAAAGTTCACCCACTCCTGTATCACTCTGGAGTTTATTCATCACATGCCCTACAGATCTAAGATAGCTTGCTATAAAGAAATACTGTTTTGCATGTTTATTATTGATAATATCCTTAGTGGGTTGCCTATATCATTTTCTAATGGCAAGACTTCTTTTTATCAATTATGGTTCCTAAAGAAAGACTTTTTGCCCAATAGATATACATAATGCTAATTTTTCCATCATGTCTTATAGTAAGCACTGAATAATATGATGCTTTTTATAACTTTCACAAAAAGAAGTGTAGAAATCAGCTTTAATAAATATTATTCAATAGAAGCTTGTATATTCTTACATGAACCTTGGTTTGCTCTGCTCATTTTCTTTAGATCTATACAGTTATCCAGCATTAAAAAAACCTATACCTTGCCTATGTGTAGGAATTTCCTGACTTTGTTGCTCTCGCTCCTTCTAAAGCTTGATAATCATCTTGTTCTCCACTGCCTTGTGATTTTCTGTAATCACCTTTTCGGGGGTATTATTGCTAGGCCCCTCTCATAGCATTACAGATCAATAATAGGAACCAATACTATTGGGCTTTCTTCCTTTTGCCTGTTGCTCACTCTGCAAACATGCTCTTTTTGAAAAGTATTTTTGGGGAACAAATCGTTTTGTTAGGGTTTTAAATCACATGCTCATGCACTTTGCTACTTCTGATGAAGGTAAAACGTTAAATATGCTGTATACTTACACATTGTATGTACATTTCTGTAAATAATACTCTACTGCTACAAAGGGTATGATGAGAAATCAGTAATTGTTACAAATAGTCAAAATAGCTCAAAATGTTGAATTCTCTCTATAAAATGTCACAAATATTCAACTTATATATTACTTTGTTTTAAATATTTAAAACATTGTAATAATAAATGTACCTGATTTTTTTTTTAAAAAGTACTCGTTAAAACTTTTTCTAAAAATGAAATTTGGGGTTTACATTTTTGTTATAAGATTTATCATAGACAAAATTTAAGTCCTGCCATAACTGATGTGAAATACTTCCGGTGATGATCTGGCACCTGAGAAGCATGTAAAATGTGACTCCTTTATATTCTGCCGGTATTGCCATAGCCTTCAGGACCATGGACAGAAGCAGAAGAGGTTTGTAAAGAACAATATAGGTTGTGCTCTTGGAAGGGCAATTGGGTGGTAATAAAGCACATAGTGTAATATTATCTTAAGCCATACAGGGGCAGATTCCTGCCCAAAATTTTCAGACAATCGTCTGCCATGCACTTTCCTACCCGGCGTTAGAAGATGGGTGTGCCCACCTGGCAAGATCGACTAGGTATCTCCTGCATGTCACAGTGATTCAAAATGTTGGTAGATTCCTGGCCGATCCCATTACTTTAGATGGGGATGGCAGTTCCCATCCAAAGTAATGTTCGGCACACAAAGGGTGCCCAGCGATCCTCTGAGGGGCTGGCCGCATCTATCGAGGGAGAATCTCTCCCTACCTTTACTTTAAGCTCTGCATGCAAAGGTAAATAGATGGTTAGTTTTTTAACACTTTATAACCAGTTATATATAAAATATATAATCTGAAAATCAAGAAAAAATTTGTCTTTATCAAAAATGAAGACTAATAATTTTACAATACATGAAGAGCACATAGAATCTCATATAATATTGCCTTTGTCCCAAACTTGCAAAAGTCATAAATCAAAAAGAAGAGGGTTTCACCACGAACCCCAAAAGGGAATTTCCAGGCAATATTAGAATGTTCAGTAAAAGTACTGTTTATTGTTAACACATTCCCTTTTCGGGTTTTTTGGTTCCTCTCATAAACCACCCCTCAGGTTTCCCTAGTATCTCCTGCTTTGTTTGACGTGGAAGACAGGGAATGCTACCGGTCTTATCTTCATGTGTTTCATTTATTTTGTTTCCATCATATCGCCTATCATATTATTCCAGGAGAACCCTTAAACATGAACAAATTGTTTGTACCGTACTTCAAATAATTTAAAATAATCCCAGCTGGTAGAATCCCCAACACGTTTCCCTCTATTGCTTCTTCAGGAATAAGACGAACCAGCTTTTGTTAACATTTGTAGTGTAGCATTTTCTTGCTGTACATTCAAAATATAGTTCACTGTCAGAAACCACATATCTGGGCTGCAAGTAATTTTTTTCCCACTTTTAGGGGAAAAAAAAGTTTTTCACATCTCATCTATTTCAGTGGAGTAGATTTTATTGCTATCCATTAGAAATAGAATTCAGTGTCAGATACCACATATCTGTGCTGAAAGTATTTTTTTCCCACACTTTTAGGTAAAAGAAATAATGAGGAGAAGGAAAATTAAGGGACGTGGCCGTGGCTGTGGTCGTGGTGTTGCTGGTGGTGGACCTGCAGGTGCAGGCAGAGGATGTGGTCCATCTCTGCCATCTACAAGCGGAAATGAACCACCTTGCTCGAAGGAGTCATCACCGATATTTTATAGGCCCCAATACCACTGGTAGAATTGTTAGGCCAAAACAAGTGCAGGCCATAGTAGATTGGGTTGCTGCCAGCGGCTCCAGCCCTTTCTCCACGTCTGCCACCCGGTCTTCATCCCAAAGCTTACAGTTGGCACCTTCTGCAGCTGGACATCCATCCATCTCCATGAAAACTGATTAGCAGCCTGAGCTCCAAGTCATGCAGCAGTCTCTCCTGCTTTTTTATGACACCGCTGAGCGTTTTGCCATGGGCCATCCACCTAGCCCTGCCCAAGAAGTGGAAGAGATTCAGTGCACCAATGCTCAACCGCTTATCTTGCCAGATGTGGAGATGGAAGGACCTGTCTAATGAGGATGATGACGAGACATAGATACCCTGCTGAGCCTTTGTACAATGTGGAGACTGCCAAGAAGGGCAGAAGGGTCAAAGACTTGGTGGAAGATGATGGCAAGGATGATGAGGTCCTAGACCCCACATGGGATGAAGGTCAGGTGGCAGACGTGTGCACTTCGGAGGAAGAGGTGGAGGTAGCACATAGCCCCCAGCATAGCAAAAGAGGAAGCACGGTGCAGAGTCTGAGAGGCCGTGGCCTAGCCGCTCAGCCTGCTGCTGTCCACAGCAACCAGGCACCCAGAGCGTCAAAGGCCGCTCCCAAGAGTTCCCTGGCGTAGAATTTCTTTAAACAATCTCCTGAGGACAAGACACAAGTGTTTTGCACGCTTTGCAATCAGAGCCTCAAGCGAGACATCAATGTTCTGGACCTTAGCACCACCTCATGACTAGGCATCTAAGTGCAAAGCACGAGCTGCAGTGGACTCAGCTCCTTAAAGACAAAGAAGGATCTCTTGCTCTCCCGGCTCCCTCTTTTGCTGTGGACTCTTCAAACACCGCTGTTGTGGCACCTGTCACCATGCCAGCAATCCATCCGCATTTCAAAATTGCTGGCATTGGAATTGCTGTCCTTCCGTCTCGTGGAGACACCAAGTTTTAAAGAAATGATGGCTCTGGCTGTCCCACAGTATGTTGTTCCCAGTTGCCACTTCCCTGCCTTGCACGACCAAGTGGTGGACAAAATCTGATGTTCCCTGCGCAACGCCATCTGTGGCAAGGTGCACCTAACCATCGATGCGTGAACCAGCAAGCACGGTCAGGGGCGTTATATCTTCCTAACGGCACACTGGGTAAATGTAGTGGCGGATGGGGTGGAGGCACAGACCAGTTTGGCGCATGTCCTACCCCCGCCCAGGACATTGCAGGACATTCCTCTTTGCCTCCTGTTGCCTCATACTACGCTTCCTCCTCTGTGGCATCCTCCTCTGCCACCTCTTTTTCCAGTCAGTGTTGCAGGCCCTGCACCACCGACTTCAGCACGGGCAAGGGTAAGCGCCAGCAGGCGGTTTTAAAACTCCTGTCTTTGGGACATAAACCGCACACCGCATATGAGCCGTGGACTACCATCGAAAATCAGACCCAAGAATGGCTGCTGCCAATGAGTCTTAAGCCTGGCCTGGTGGCCTGCGATATAATGGGCAAAATCTGGTTGCAGCTCTGGGCCTAGGCGCTTTGACGCACATCCCTGGCCTGGCGCATATGCTGAACTTGGTGGTGCAGAAGTTCTTAAAGAACTACCCACATATGTCTCAGCTGCTGTATAAAGTGAGAGCAGTCTGTGCACGCTTTAGGCGCTCTCACCCTGCTGCTGCTCGCCTGTCTGCGCGTCAGCGTACCTTCGGCCTTCCTGCTCACCGCCTCATATGCGGCCTGCCCACAAGGTGGAACTCTACCTTGCATATGTTGCAGAGGCTGTGGGAGCAGCAGAAGGCAATAGGGGAGTTTCAGCTGCAGCACGCACGGGTCAGTTGGTCTGCTGAACAGCAACATAGTTGCCCGGCACTACATAGTTGTTGGTAAATGTAAAGGAAATTGTATGGAGTGATCTAAAGGTGTATGGGGGGCTTAATCCAGTTAGTGGATGGGATGCAAATACCCACATAATAATTTAATAAGCTGACCAATGCTACTGTACTATGGTCTTCCCCATTGGTGGTGTAGTGGCAAGTATGCCACAAATATGTGTACTTCTTGGAACTGGGGTTTATGCCCCCTTTACTGTCTCCAAAAGTGCTTTGGAGGAGGAGGTACTTGGGAGGAGGCCCTGAATGCCAGCATTTCTAAATTGCTGCCATTTGAAATGCTGTCCTTCCATGTCCCACGCACTGTGTTATGGGTGTGTCATGGCTTTTGTGTCCTTCTCTGCCTGTGGTGTAGTGGCAACTATGCCACAAAATGGCCATTTTTCCTGGTGGGTGAGAAGTGAGACGTATTTCTGGTACCAACTATTGACTATTGACCGTGGGCTTCATTGCCCCCTCCTCTATACTGACCTCCTCCTACTCCTAATTTTTTTTCGCTTCAATGGTTTTAAGTCTTTCTCTATACACATTTGTTTGCAGATCATTAGTCCAGATCTCATGGTCATTTTGGTGACTTTTGCAGCCCTCTAGCCTTTTCCCTGAGTGTTTTAGAGCGATTTTAGTGCTGGAAAGTTTGTATCCCCATTGACTTCCCCAATCCCCAATAGGGTTCGGGACAATGTTCGATTCGGGTTCGAGTCCCGAACCCGGAGTTTTTGGCAAAGTTCGGCCGAACTCGCTGAACACGGGCATCCAGGTGTCCGCTCAACTCTACTGATTACCCATTCTCAAATTGTATTAATATTTTACCTTATTTTTCATATTATTTACTTTCCTTGTCACAGTAGAAATCTAATTCAGACTTAGTTTGCAGAAATAAGATCTGAAGGGAAATACTTTTGCCATATTAAGATGCAAGGCTATGAAGTTTTGAAGGATGAATGAGGAACTCTGGGAGCTCGTCTGTGAAATATTCTTGGTTTCAAGTTTATTTGTAAACCTGCTGTGAGGGAAATATGTAGGTTGTCATGAATGACCTCTATATGAGAATACTATTTGCCTGTCTATATCCATTTTCAACCTTTTATGAGTATAAAATGTATTTGGAGATGAGCTTTAAATAAAAAAACTATTCACTCCTGGCAATTCTTGTCCCAATCAATATCAATTTCATATACACTAGTCAGAATAGTCTATAAATACACAGAGAAAAGGAATGGAAGTTGAAAAAAGGAAATCACACATTTATACACATGAAGCTTTATAAAATATGAGGATTACTGGGACTGGGAATTTAAACATTTTTCAGATATTTTTGGCAAATAAATATGTTTTTATGTACCTTATATTGAAATGATTGACCCAATATATTATTTGTGCTAAAAGAGTTATTTCTATATAAGTTTGTATGTCATGGTTAGAAAAGACATGTATGATTTTAAAAGAGATGTAATTGTTATATGTAAAAAAATATACTAACCATGCAAATATATAAATGTATTATATGGCAAAATCATCACTTGCAAATATCACCAGACCTGTTAACCTTCTGAATAGTTTGGTTTATACCTTTAACCTTCCTTAGTGTATAGACCAAGGGAGGAAAGGCTCTAACTGGGTACCCTCATACCCTGGGACTATTATAGGAGCTGGAGAATGATACCCCTCAATACATACTTGAAGTAAAAAAATACATATTTTATTGATACATAAATACAACCATTTAAATTGCAGCGGGGTGGTAAATTCCCCTTGACATACAAGTTAAAATTCAAGACAAGGTGCAAACAGTGCTATACAGTGCATACAGTACCAAAACATATGAATATCGATTTCTTTCAACGCGTTTCGCCCCTACACATCAGTAGTATCGTGGGCTTCTTCAGGAAAGATTAATAGATGGGGACTCATAACATCAGTTAAAGCAGGTTAGAGCAGATACGAAGTTCCAATAACGCTTATAATTTGACAAATAATCTGGAGAGTGAGGAGCATACATGTTAAATTTTATAGTTAAATCACATTAATTTACAACAGGAGCATTACCCGGCGGATGACAATCCAGGTTTTATTTCTATTTATCCTCCCACACGTTAGTTTTGCATGTTTTAATAAATTTTTTGACCCCCAGACTTACATTTTTTTTTTACATTTTGTGTTTTTAATTATTAAACGAAAAGAAGACAATGTAGAAGAATTTTTGTTCTTTTATATTGACTATTAAATGCCTTTTACTTCCTAAAGATGATAATAAAATATATAAATTTACCCTATTCTTGTATAGATCTCCTCAGACATCCGTTACGACACCAAACCTAGGTACTCCCTATGTATAGGGAGGACCTGATTACAGGTATAATGAGGGCGAGGAAACATCCAAGGGGGGTCCCAGACAAGTGCTGCAGAGTTTTTTGCTTCTTATTATTTAGTACCTATAATTATATAACATCAGTCCTATCCCAAGGAAGTATGTACAATTTAAGTAATTTATCATGGGGATTAAGCTCACCCAGTTGGTATACAACTCTTGCCTCAGATCCAAGGAATCTTTTTCACTGGTCAGCCAGAGTTAGTCTAAAACAATTGTATTCTGTGACAGAATTCTCTTTCATAAAGAAAGATTTTAAGGGTGGCTTATCAGAGGCTGAGGTGATAAAAAGATATTCTCCCCAGGTCTGCTACATACCTTCGTTCTCTTGTATAAGGATTAAAAAATTCAGAGGAATGCTCTGGTCAAGGAAGTCATCCATACTTGTCAGGGATCCACAATGGAATGTTCCCCCCTCCCTACCTGTATATGTTTGGGGCGAGTTAATCCGTCTCAGGTGTAGAATTCGGGAAAGGCGCCAAACAGCTGATTGTGCGCCATCCCCCTCATACAGCCCAGTGTCCGGTGTTCGAGTGAGCGCTGGTGGTAATGCGGCACTCACACAGGCAGAGCGCCGGAATCGCGCCACATCATCCGGGCTGCGCGGAAGTCCCCGCCTTGTGGGCGGAAGTGATGTTGGCACTCCTGGAACGCAAACACGGAAATGCCGTGCTGTAGCGCTCCAAGGGGTGCCATGTCATCTGTAGAACTGCTCCTCCGTTGGTGGTGAGGTGCAGAGCCCCATCTTGTCATATCTAGTGCGAACCGGCGGGGGGCGGGAAGCCCC
>CM070033.1:127571322-127596751 GCA_036250615.1 Ptychadena robeensis
AAGATAGGGGGCGAATCGAACTCGCCATATGTTCGCGAAAATGCGCGAACGCGAACATGCAATGTTCGCCGCAAATAGTTCTCCGGCGAACAGTTCGGGACATCACTATACATGATACTAAATGGCACATGCAGGCTGAGAAGAAAACAAAATGCTATCCTTTCTGATCAGTTCATTATATGGTAATGCTAAAAGTGCAGGCCATCATACCAGTGTACAAGAAGAGCAGTTCACCAATACATACCAAAATATAACTAAAAACCATGTTTCAAATGAACAAAGATAGGCATTGGTATGACTGTAGAGCATATAATGAGTAAGAGAAAGATGTGAAATATAGCGAGGCAATTGTCTGGAGTAATAGCTTTTCTTACTTAGGTGCTTGAACCAATGAAATAGTAAAATCCCTTGCTTTCACAACTAGGTATTACTGTTGTTGAGATGCAGGTAAATTGATAAAACTTTAAAGCATCATGCCACACTTCAGATAAAAAAAAATAGTGCAAGGCTTTTTTATTTTTTATTTTTATGTCTGAAACTCGTATTCTTTTTTAAATACATGTTAATACATAGTTTAAAATCTGTACAGCCAGTGTTTATGCCATTTTAAAATAAGAGACAAAATATTTCCAGTGCTTTCACATGTTCCATCAGGTCTGATAAATAAGAATAAATAAGATTCAAAACAGGTTTAAAGCATTGCCTGTGAAAATTCAATTTAGTTTAGAAACAGGGAAAAATTTATTTTCCAATGAAGATGCTTCTTCCTCTTTATTTTTTTATTTATGGTAAGTAATGTAAAGGGCCTTGGGCTGGGTTTGATTATCCTGTTTGTCTGGAGTGCTGATGGCAGTGTAATACCGTAAATACAGAACAGAGGCTTGCTAAGCTCCATTCCCCCCTTATGGTTCACTCATTTATGCCTCTAACCAAAGACAAGGTTTTACAGCTTGTATAACACGGGTCCTTTACACAGCCAGTGGTTAGAAAGTCATGTTAGGCTATGCTTAATTATCAAAGTTAAGGAAAGGAAAAAGCTCAGACAACAGAAAAATTTGATGACAGAAATGTAATTGCAAACTTTTTGCAGTTTTATAACATTTTTGCAGTTTTATAAAATATGGAATACAAATCATTAGCACAAAAATGTTAAGCCATATTTTTTTTTATTGAAAGTTAAATTTTTTTCTGAGGTCTGTTATTAAACCATTAGCACTTCCCCCTATGAAAAAATGCATGCAGCAGTGCATTAGTGTTAAGTGTGTTGCAGGGTAACACACATCCTATGCAAACCTGTCTGTCATATAATAATACATATCCCTATGTGATGTGCTAATAGCAATGCAGCAAGTACAGTGTGCAAGAGTCATAAATGCAAACAAACTTCACAATGGGGCTGCCTATATCCATACGTATTTTCCAGCGTATAAGACGAAAATATGTGCAAAGTTCATGGGTCGTCTTATATGCCACTGTCGGGGGGGGCAGTGTGCACTCCCGTCCCAAGCCAACCATCTAGGGAAGCCTGTAGGTCTGCTCCCTGGATACATGCTCCCTGCACTGTGTGCTGGCCAACAGCAGCCATGGGGAGAGACCTGCAGAATCCCCCTCGCCCCCCTCCTTCTCTTTCCCGATGTGTGTGAAAGTGAAAGTAGCTGGCTGCTACTGATGGCAAGTGCTCACTAGCGACATCGTGGCTTAAATTGTTATTGCAGGGAGATTGAGATTAAAACTAGAACACATTTACTATCTGTACAAAAACTTTACTTTATAATTTATAAAAGTGAATTTTTTATTATTATTTTATTTATTGTTTATTTATTGTTAAATGTATACAATCCATAGATAATCACAGGAACACATTAATAACTATTAAAGATTGTAGTTAGTGGTGTTGAATTGGGAATGTAAATTACTAATCCCCAAAAAAAAGATTGGACTTCTAAGGGTGTTGGAGATCTGGAGGACATGGGCAAACTAAGGTCTGGAAGCCATATCAGGCCCGTTTAGCTTTTAATGGAGCCCATGTTCACCCAGGGGAAAAGATACTCTGGCTCCCCTCTGCTGGTTACCTGCAATAAGCAACCATAATGCCTAGAGGTGTCAGAACAAGGAATTATCTCTGCTAATTGCATGAGTGAACAAGCAGTGGGGAGCCAGTATGTCTAATTTTTTTCAAATTATCATTATAAATATATATTTTTTTCCTTTTTTACTCCATGGCAGTATAATTATTTTGTTTTTGTTGGAAGCAGTACAGGAAGTTTAGAAAGATTACAATGTCACGTGTCCCTGGCATCATCAATGACATCAGGGACACAAGGAAATGGGCCACCTATGCCAGGTGGCCATTACAGGCTCCTAGTCTAGTCACATTTAAGAACCCCTTGTGGCCCATGAGGCAAAAAGTTTGCCTGCCCCTGCTCTAGAGAATGTTGTTTTTGCATAAACTAAGTTTAAAGTCAAGTTGAATTTTGTACTTAAAATTTTTAGCAATTCTGGCAATACTACCATGTTCAGCTAATTAAAAATAAAAATCTCTACTTTTCAGTTGCTGTGGCTATGGTAAAAGAAGAGGAAAACAAACACAGCACAAAAAGCAAAGATGAGTGTGTGTGATAAGGGTGTTAGTCAAGCAGTACAAGTGTAGACAAGTTGTATGTATGTAAAGCAGAATGGGTTAAAGGTACTGTCTGGTAAATGGTTCTGAGGCCCGTATGCCAACATCTAACGGCTTGACTTATTATCTTTTGTAAGCTGCTTTGCTATGGTTCTATCAGCCATTTACTATGATGACTATGTTAAGGAATGTCATATTGTAGTAATAAACTACTTGCACTTTTAATTTATGCACGTTTCACTGCTTATAACATCACTTAACCCCGATATCTATACCCTAGGAAGTGGGAAAATTCTTTCTTATTTTTCTTTTTAATAGTATTTTTTTACAATAAAGTTTATTATAGAAATTCAAGTATTACAAACTTTACAACAAATGGTAAGATGAGAAAACATTGATCATTTTACAGTCTGTAAGAAATTAAGACAATAGAAACATGAAGAAATGAAGATAACTAGTCATGGCCTTAAGAAAAACAAAATAAACAAAATAAAATAATCAAAACCTTAACAAAATGTTATCAAAACGTTGTACCATGGAGACTGCAACCTTTTCATAAGTATTAACCCCCCACCCCGCGCAGTCAGTTTGTCTAGACCTGGATGGAATATACTTGCCAAAAGTGGTCAGCCCAAGCTGGATTTGCAGTAATTGTTTCTTCAGGAGATTATATCAACATCTATTAAAAAATGGATTATGCATCGCTTGTCAATTATATACTAGCTTTACAGTAAAATGCTTCAAAGTGTGCATACTCACGCTCTCCTAGTGGGACAGGTATCAATATGGTTTACCAAATACCCCACCAGGTCACCACAGGGACACCCCCCCCCCCCCCCCCCAACACAACCCCCACACACCCTTGTGGTTTAAAAATTAACATTAAAACATTTAAATAATCACAATACAACATATATTTTTTTATTTCTTATTTTTTTGTGACATGAGT
Organism: Ptychadena robeensis; assembly: GCA_036250615.1. NCBI lineage: Eukaryota > Metazoa > Chordata > Amphibia > Anura > Ptychadenidae > Ptychadena > Ptychadena robeensis. Next base: position 127,574,892 of record CM070033.1, read on the forward strand.
ATTTATGGTTTAGCTTATTTATTTTAGCTTTTTGTATATATATTTGTTTTTTTAGTTGTCAAGTATTTTTTTATATATTTTTTCTTGCTGGGTTTTTTTGTCTACAAAAAGCAAGCATGTGGTCCAAGCAGAGCATACTACGTGCACCAAGTTGAAAAACAGAGAGAAGTTCTATGGAAATGCTATGGTGACACACAGCAGGGAGAAGTGGCCTTTCATCTATACATACTGTATATACACATACAACATATACAGTTATACAGTTAAATAGTAGGAAGACAATAATTGTCAAAGGGCATCCAAGGCTTATCCTGTAAAGTGAACCTCTTAGCTAAAATAAATCTTTTGCCTTAGCCCTGGAAATAATCCATTCTGGAAAACCCAGAATCAACAATCTGCTTTCTACACAGCAAAACTAATCTTCCAAAATGAACAATTTCTTCTAGCCCTTACTGGCTTTCTTAAAGAGCTGCATTATGGTATGCTCAGAATGATAGCTTGATGACATTGGATGAGAATTTCTAGCCATGGGCTTCTGGTAGCTCCATTTTTCATGTTCTCCTGCTAGTCTGTAACTCAAATATTCAAAGATGCAACAAAGAAAATATTTTAAATGATGAAAAACATTGTAAGAGTTACTTTAATCTAAGACAAAAACAATAAAAAAGCAAACTGTATCCATGAAATTTAGAGAAATTATTTAAGTAGGTAAGTAAGTGGGCCAAAAACGGTAAAATTACAAATAGTCTTGTTTACCCCCTCGATCATCCTTTCTCATCTTTGTGATTCAAGCATATTTTACAAGATTTAAGTACCATTTTATTTGTCTCATTTACATATTTAAAGACCACCTGTGTTTTCCATGCCGTCTATGTGTCCCGAGGCAAATAAGGTGTAGTATTGACTGTATAAGCTGAGACTTTAAATTTATTTTTATTTATTTTTTATATATTTGTGTCATTTATGTTCTTGTCACTCTTTGATTCCTCTGCAGACAAAGCATCATCCTCCTTCTCTCTGTGCATGTCTTTTTGGATCCTCCTATTCTTGTTTGTAAGTATGGATTTCAATATAAATGGCTCATACTTCCACCTAGTGCTGTGAATGACTCATTTAGCTGGATACAGGGCACGAGTAATTCATAACACTCAGTGGGCAGTATATTAAAATTCATAATGACAAAGGAGGTTAACACATAGAGAAGAATCAAAATTCTAGGAGGAGACCCAACAGTTTAATAAGGGGTCATTATGTATTGAATCTACACCCTCTATAAGATAATCCATCTTTGTTGAAGAGTATATAATATATAGTTATTTATTTATTTTTGTAATCATGTAATTATGTAAATCATTGTGAGAGCCTAATGGAGGTCCAAGTTCTAATGCATTGATGGATATATGTGGTCATAATCATTCTTTAATTTTGTTAAGTCTACAAATATATCTATGTTACTTTCTTTAAACATGCTATAAATAAGTATAAGTATGTGCATGAAAATAAAAGGGTTGCGTCAAAAAAATTGCAAAGGGAAATAGAGTATTTAGCCAATCAGAGAATTCTGTTATACTGAGAGCAGTGCTCACACTGGTATCTTAAAGACCAACCTTGAAGCTGTTAAAACTAACTTAAAACTTAACCAGGGCAGTTGTTACAAATAGAGAAATGTTGAGTAATTTAACATTTATGTATCCTTTGTAGGAATACCCTATAGATTGAACACTGGTTCTACTATATGGAGTCATTAAGGAGCAAACAATCACACAGCACTTAACATATCTGTATAAGACCTTAATGGTAAATGTGAGCCTCTAAGTTACTGAAATCCAGAAATGGGGGGTACCAGCACTCACGCATGCAATGTTGGCTATGGTAATCTAGCTTGAATCAAAAGAATGTTTAAAAAGAAATAATCACTTAACCCATTTAGGGAACTTAAAAATAACCCACTTCATCTAAATCCAATGTGTTAAATAAATATATGCTCAAATACAACTTGTCAACACACACTTAAATGTGTAAATGTTCTTGTTAATATGCCCCATTGCTAAAGCAGAGGGGTATAATTATTGTCCATCTTACTCCACTGTGTATAATATGACATGTTTGGTGTAATAAAAGAAAAACACATGGCATATTACCCTATCACCCGAACCATTACTCCTAAAGAATTGCTAGAAGAATATAATAATATGTTTTAATCAAAGTGCCAAAAGCTACATGAGTAGCCTACTAATTCTACTTAACCACAGGGGGTCTGGCAACATTAATGACGGTGATTTACGGGCGGTAGGTTTTCCCGCTTGTGTTAACCTGCTGTTTTATGATTACAGTTTATATATATTTTGTTTGTACTATTCCACTCAAACCGATCACATCATATCAGGTACGTCCTTTGTAGCTCTACATGAGCTGCAATTATATTTTCATTTACATTTATATTATTATATCGGTATGCTGTTAAGACTTCAGATGAAAAGGGCAAAAATTTACTATTATTATTGGACGTAAACATTTTAGATTATTAGTCGACTACAAGGTGGTAAATATAAAGCGGTAACTATCGCCAACTTGGCACACGCCAAATAGTGTAAAAATAATTAACACGGTTCATGAAAAAGAAAGGGAAAAATCAATTACCCGATAATGAAAATATCTGCTGCAGTTTCTTAACTCATTCACAGGTAGTTGTGGGAATACAGTTACCTAAATGACTTTGTTTATTCATGATGTTGTTATTATTGTATCATAATAAGGGTTATTTGCATTTATATAGACATTCCTTTAGTTAAGCAAACAGGCATAAAAGGTGCCCCTGGGATGATTCGCTCTAAGACCCTGGCAGAAAAAATAGAACTAGGAGGTGATATGTATAGCAGATATGATATTAAGCCAAAGCCAAACAAGCAAAAGAAAAAACGCATTGCTGGGAAAGTCATTAAATAGAACGTGGTTTAAATGATGATGATAATGTGTCGGAACAGTAAAGAGAGAGAGAGCGTTCAGTTCTATACGTAACTTGTATATGTAGGATTAGGGATTATGTAGTATTACTGATCTCTGCCCTAAGCAATCCCCTTGATTTCCAAGAATTATCCAGATGTTTGTATAATAGCTGAAAAAGATCAAGATAGGCAAATGTATACATCGACCCTCCGATGCTAAACTAAGGATATTTGTATATGGAAAAAAATAAATAAATGCAGATTGATGGCCATTACTTTGCCATATGCTTGCTTCTGAATTAAACGTGTTTTCAACCAGATATAGTTCCCTCATCCTTCTATAACAGAAAACAGATATATAGACATCAAAGCAGGTCACCCAGGAATTCAGTGCAACGTGTATAATGAGGGTTAACTATATCCATACCCCTAGAAAGAATAATGGGGCTTCATTAGAGAGATTTCCTCTTACTTTCTGTTGTGATAATAATCTTTCTCCAGGCAGGAAAATCTGTACCAGGGAAACAGACAACAGTGAAAAGATGATAGAGATTTTCAAAGTTTATTACTTTAAGGGTTATTAAATCCTCATGTAAAAAATATCAATTCCAAACTACAAGCAATACTTGATAGATAAAATAATTTATTTTTAGAAATAACAGTTTCACCCCTTTAATACTTTTATTCGGTGTTCCTTACTTTGTCTTCCTATGCAGTGGAAGAGTACCCTTATGTCTTTACAAGGGCTCCTTCCCTTGGACTACATGTCCCAAGAGCACTTGTGTGAGTTACTTGCTGCATATGCATGCACAAAACAGTGATTTTGGGATGCACACACTGCAAAGGCGCATTTGTTTAAAACATTTGGGTTTCCTACACTGCCGCAGAACTGAAGATCTAAGAGATTGTAGGAGGAGTGGTGGAGCCTTCCTAAGTCATTGCTACCGGGGCATACATTGTATAGGCCAGAAAGTCTGGATGTGCTGCTACTAGAGAGACATTGTTTTAGTAATAAGGGTGTTTTTTTTTCAGCTCTGCATGTTCTTTAGCATAAATGGACCCAAATTAAATAAGTGTAATCCATAGAGTGATAGAGACCTTTGTAGCCCATAGATAACAGACTATGAGTTTTAAGCATGTGAAACCAGTCTAAAGGAAGTCAGGATCTAAGCATATTGCCCTGATTCAGTGCAAGTGTGTAAGTTACCCCTACCTAGTCTACTAGTGAAATCTAGTAACTGAGGTAAGACCTGCTAAGGGTTAGGATCCTAGGGTTAGGATCCACTTTAACCTTAAGAGTTAGCTCGGGGTAACTCTTATAGAACTATACCCCTTACACTGTAGCACAACTTACGTTCAATGGATCAACAAGCTCATTGAAACAATGTTGGCCATAGACATGATCATTGAGGAGCACAAAATTCGACCTTAGCATGTAAACTTCAAGTACACTGAAGGAGACAATCAAATTTTTTAGCTGCTGCACTTGATTGGTGCAGCTTCAGGGTATATTTAATTTGCATGTTAATGTTCAAATTTCATTCAATGCAATGTTACCTGGATGGCAGAGTAAAGTAAGTGTGTAGCCAAAGAACCCTTTTATGCCTACTACTTTCTGATATTTTTTTCTAGTTTCAGTCTTTCTAACATTTCCATTTGATGCAGAATAATGGTTAATCACATTTATTAAAACACCTCATATGTTACCTTTTAATATAGCTTTAATAATGTCCTGTATAGTGATGATTTATGGATCTACTGTTAGGCTTTAGGCACATAGCTTCTGATTTGGAACTATGGTACTTGCCTGCAGTTGTAATCTTAAGTACATTAAGTTAAATGTTTACCTGTAAAACGTTACCTTGTTTTGTTGAATGTTTAATGTGTTGATCATTTCTGCCTATAAATCCATGACCTATTCTTCACATTGTAAAATGGAAGCAAACTGCAGTTTTCAGGGAATATTCCGGATCCCACATTATTGTTTTTACTTTCCATTGACTTATGTTATTTAATTTGTTTATACATATTCATTGTTACATTGTAATACAATATCTGTAAATAAGAAACAACAAACAAACCAAAAAAGTATTCTTTAATCGTGCCTCTGCTTTTCTGTGAACCTTAGACTGAGACATCAGTAACACGGTGATTATATAAATCCAGAATCTACTCATCAACCCTCTGAGACCTGGATTAATATAATCACTGTGTACGGGCTTTCGAGGAGATTGATTGTGTGCTGGATGGATTGGGTTTAACCCCTTATGTGCCAAGGAGGCATGAAAGGAAACATAAATATTAAGATTTTCTTAAACACACCTTTTTGAGGAAATATTTTCTACATCAGACGTTTCTGCCATCAAGGAAAACTAACAGCAACATGGGTATTTTTAAAGTGTTTCATTGTATTGATTGGAAGCTCAATAAATAATGGAAGAAAGTCTCTGTCACTTTGTGGTTGTAGGATCAGTTTAATAAATAAAACAAAGTAGAGTTCAAAACTGTCAGAGCAAATGCAGCAGCTTCCTTTTGCGGCTTGCATCTTGTAGCTACAGATGGTTGAAAAATTCTCAATGGAAAATTTTAAGTCGAAATTCCACATAATCTAATTTCGAAACGTCGAGAATCAAAACAAATTTTCAACTGTAATCTAAATTTCGACTTAAAAATATGTTATAGTGTTGATCATGAATATCAGCATTGCAAATTTTTATTACGAATAATAGTTAAAAAAAACAGCGATAATTTGTAAAGTGCCTATATTTACAGTATAAATTGGTGATTAGAATATTAACACTATCACTTGAAAACTCAAGGCTTATTTCGAAATTGATAAGTCAAAATTTCAAATTAGAGACTTCTAAGTCGAAACTTCGCAGTCAAAAATTTGCATGAAAAGTTGAAAATTCATAACCGAATCTAAATTTCATTGGGAAAATCTAAATTTAAATCGAACCAATTGTACTTCATTTCGACCATCTCTACTTGTAGCTTTGAAGAAGTCACCAGTTGGAGTCCTTGCAGTAATATGTGGTACCTTTGTAACACATGGCTGAAAAAAGAACTGATACAGCTTCCTTTAGTATCATACCAGCCAGAAAACCTTAGTTTTCTACAGAATCCCCCCCCCCCAGAAATCCAAGATGCAAACTTAAGCCCTGAGGAAGGGGGGCTTCCTCAAACATGTTAGATATTCCTACATTTGTATTTACTTATAACTTAAGCCTTGGACTTGACTCAATAAACTCAATACACACTAAGATTTCCAGCTTCCTTTCCCCACTTAGTTTGGAAGTTTTTTCAAAGTATGATATAGTGATAATGTAGAGGTCAAGCCCTACAGAGTGTCAAACCCACCACCCAGTTTATATTCCTGCAGTTATATAACATTCCAATTTTTTAAGGCCCTATTCAAACCAATGCATTTTTATGAGTTTGATCATATGGAAAATGCACATTATATCTAATGGACCAGTTCACGCATGTGCCATGTTTTGTGATGTGTGTCACAGATTGCAATACAGCTCAGCGATCTGTGACTAGTAATGCCCCTGTTTCCATACCACAGAGGATACAGACCTATAGAAGATCAGCTCACTCTGCTGGTGGTGGCAACAATAACACTTAATGTTTCCTTACTGCCTTGTTTTTGGTTTAGCACTCGCACTCCCCCTTAGCACTTCTAGTATATTTACCTCAAGTTTGGAGTTCAAGTGATACCGTTTATTTACCTGAAAGTCCTATCCAATAAGGGCACATGATCCAATATATAAGAAAGTACCTGGCAGCTAGTAGCTGCCTGAACAAAGAGGTTGCTTACACTTTGCTACAAAGGCTCTGATTTACTTCTATTGCTGTTGCCAGTGAGTGTAGCTGAGGGTGACAACCTGGGAGTTCTCTGGTAAATACTGGGGGACTCTTTAGATTCTGTGTGTTGGCCTACACTTGCCTGGTGACATGGTGGGTCTACTGCTCCTGTGGCTTACCTATGACAATGTGTTTGGGTCTATTCTGCACCTTACACCTCAAACCAATTAATAACACATTCAAAACTCATGAGCACAATATCCACAATAATGCACATTACATTAAGTATAAGAGCAATTAAAAATGTGGTAAAAAAATTGTGTTTTTCCTTGATTTTTCAAGTATGACAGAGAAACAAAGTAGATGATTCAATTTAATCTTGCATAGTAATACAAACTCTTAAGCCTGCCATACACACCGACCGGCTGCCAATTTCGCAGCTGACTGATGGGCGTGCACGCTTGCAACAAATCCCTGTCGCCCCACAGCTCCTCATGCGTCTTCATTGAAGGTAATGGCCGGCACACAAAGGGTGCCTGCCGATGCAGTCACACCAGCTCTGTCGGCCCCCACTCAGTGTGTGTGTGTGGGCCTTTACTTCTGTTCTGTCAGGTTTCAATGCCTACACATCAGTGTCAAATTGAAAAAAGGTATACTAGGCTTTAATTATGGTTATTGACATGGCTTAACTATTTGCTGAATTAACAGGATTCAGCAGCATTCTTCAGAGTCTTTACTGATTGCACTTACCATCACAGGAATACAAAAATGACAACAGCCTGGTTAACGCTTATCCATTTTAACACATGTTGGGCAACAAATCACATTATATCAAGTGGGCTACTTTATATTTGCATGTTTCATTGCATTTCTGATTGTGTAACCATCATTGTGCACTACAAGTAAATTGGTGTCATTAAAATAAAAAAATAGGTGTTAACCTATGTTAAAACATAAAACACACACATCAGATAGGTGTGAACCAATACTTATTGCTTTAATTGTCATGTACCTAAAAACTTTTTGAATTACTGAATTACCAGCCTCAATAAAGTGAGTTTTTAGAATGCCTTTACCTGTAATGTAATGCAACGAGTGCACTCCCCTGCCTGCCCCGCATCATCACTGACGTCAGAGAGGTCAATCTAGGAAAAGAGCCAGAGACGCATTGCTGGAGGACAGTGCAGGATTGCCTGGAGCTTGCCTGGTAATAAAAATCTACCAAGAGCTATACTTGGCATAACTATAAGTGTTGTTGTAAGTTTTGTATGCACTTTGCATGCTTTACATGTTGGATAAACTCATATCAAGAGATGAGATTACAAGGGTAGGTGCTAGTTGTTGCAGTGAAATGCTTTACAACCCACGTTCACATACTTTTCCAGCACTGCCATTTAACTTTTTTTTCTCTAATGCACCACAACACACTGGTGTGAACTAGCTCATTTGATATTTTGCACTTTACTTTTTCATGCAAGACAAAAGTATAAAGGTTAAAAAAAATAAAACCTTTCTCCTACCTTACCTATGCTTTTTATTATATTGTATTTATGTCACATGAAAATGCAGTTGAGATTAAAACCTTATTGAAACTACATTTATATTTTGTGGTCTTTGATTTTTATGGTTCGTTTTTCTTCAGGTGACCAACAGGGAGCGGACCTGCTGTATGCCTACCACAGCCCCAACAGTCATACATGTGGTCCAAAAGAAACAAAGACACAAGGCACACAACCTAGTTCAACAAAGTTAAGTTCTGAATATGATAAAGGAAAAAATAAAATATTCACAATAATGGAAGAACAAATCAGGCTTAGCAAGGAGCATTGATCTCTTACAAGGCCTTGTGTGTTCAGTTGTGTGGACACCACTTGGTTATGGGTGATATAACTGCCTGGTTGAGGGTGCTGTAGGGATAACAGCAGAGAGGTCTTTCCTTAGTTACAATCACACTCAGTGTTCAATAGAAGTAATGGATATAGTAATAAAGGAGCAATTATTTTTTTAGTGCATACTGGTACTAATACCATAACATGCATTTATTTACAATCAATATTCCTAATTTAGATTATTATAATAAATCTGTGTTTGAAGTGAAAAAGAGAAACTCTCTCACAGTGAGAAGCCAACATCCCAAAAATTCCCAACAATAGAGAACAAAATCTCCCCAGTAGCGAATACCGGGGCGAGGGGACTTTAACGGCTTCAAGGTCAGTGTATAGATAAACAATAGGTAAAAGCAGGCATTTATTGAGTGGACATCCAGGCATCAAACCCAGATGTACATTGATAAACAGAAATATTAAACAAAAGTATAACACAAAAGCATACCAAGATAAATGAAAAACACAAGATGCAATTAAAAAAATCATAAACCACAGGCCTAACACTTAGGCATTTGATCTGGGCATCCTCATTAGATGGAAAAAAGGGATGTAGACCATCCAAAGGTGGTTATCGCCACCCCGACGTACGTTTCATCGTTAGACTTCCTCAAGGGGTAGAGGCTGGTCGGTTAAAGGTTTATGTATAAGGTAGGTAAAAGCAAAATACACATGAGGTGCTGGACGTGGATCCTCCCCCAGAACGGAGAAACACCAGCGGACAGTCGCCAGGCGCGCCTCATTAAAGCGTAGTCATTTGTGAATCAGTCAGAAGCGTATAAGGAACGGGGTCTAAACCTAGCCCCTGGTAGTTCGGGTGTACAGGGTGGTGTAGGGTAGGCGATCTGCACCAGGACAAGCGTGCAAGTCTGCACCGATATGCCTGTGTTTGAAGGATGCAATAGAATAGCCATAGTTAGGTTTTCTTTGCGTAAAAGATTAAAATATTACAGTGCATATGCATCAGTACATATATCTTAAGTAAACCTTAAAAAAAGGGTTTGGTAGACCAAACTAGCATGAGGGGGCTAACCTCCAGGACCTCAACAGCAAACAATATTAATTAATGGTTGGGTCTAAAAGATCAATTAAGAAATGGTTTATAAAAAAAATAATAATATAATAACAAATAAATAAACAGACCATTTCTTATGCTGGTTTCTTATTCTGACCAAATTCTATCGAATACCATCATTGATATTGTATTGTTTTTTTAAAGGTTGTCCATTTTTTGGTGGTCCTCTAACCCAGAAAGTAATGTTGTTGCTGTTTCCTGTAAGCTTTACTTATTTTAATTAACCTTTGTAAAAATAGCAATGTAAGATTAAGACTAATAATTTTCTTGCTTCATATAAAATGTACTTAAATATACACTTCAGTTGCACTTATCTTAATCATAAAGAGGAAGTTATGTGTATATTGGCCCTTGGTGAGGTAAATAAGATTCTCTATCATATATAATTATTATTGTTTAAAAACAACAAATCATTTTCAAGAGCATAATCAAGATAACATTTTTTTACACTGATGGATTAAAAAGAATACGCCCCCTACATAAGCTATAAACCTACATCCATAAATTTTAATTTAAAAGCTTAATGTGTAAAGGATAATTGTAAGTCATGAGCTGTTTTTAGGTCATTGGAATAATAAAATAAATCGCTTATTTTCAAAATGTTCTTTAAACAGTTTGTTGTTGGATTATAAAAAAATTATAATAAAGTCTGGAATCCTGTTCATGGATTAAGAACTTTGGAATCTGATATAAACCAATTTCTTTACTGTAATAATAATAATTAGTGGGTGCAACTAGAAATGTTCCTTCATTTTAATAAAACTGATGGTATTTGGAACCGAATATTATTTGTAGGGTATCAAATTATTACTAAAACTCATGGTTCATGACATAATACAGTTGTATTAAAACACTGGTGGTGCAAATAATTCAGTTGTATTTTTTTTTAAAACTGGTAGCAAAATTAAAGCAGATTACATTGTAAAAATGTTAAATTGTGCACTATAGGTGTGTGGTGTCATGCATTAACATGTGCAAAATCTACTTATCTGCTATTCCTTCCAGACCTGGCAGTGGTTATCTTTAGTTCTTTCTAGCCACCATTGATGCAGGGGTTAAATACTGCAGTAAAGTTGTCACAGATCACAGAAGGACTAGAGGATCTGTATCTGCTGTAGCTGCTTCCAGCTCTAAGAACCGTCCTTGACACCAGGGGTTATGTTTCAAGCCCTGGAGCTCCCTCTGCTGGATGCTATGGTTCTGCATAATCAGCTGCTCCTCCCTCCTGCCCTTTATAAGGAAGACTCAGGAGACAGGAAGTCACCGGATCTTTGGGTCTTTCATGTGTTTGCTACCAGCCTCCCTTGTTGACTGCTTGTTCAAAGGATTCTTCTCCCTTCCTGATGCTAGTCACTTCATCTCGGTATCTCTCCTGATCTCCTGGCTTCTGACTCTCAGATTGTTAATTTGACTTTCTGTACTCTTAACGTTTGTCACTACATATTGGTTGTCACTTCAGCAGCTTTCTTGCACAGGTGCTTTCCCAGAACTGCAACCTGGGCATTGCCTGCAGCAAAATCCAACTCCCCTTGCAGGGAGCTTTGTGGAGTACCAAGGGGTCCCTTAGACTCTGCACCCTGGATTGCACCCCTGCCAACTGTGCAAGTTGGTCCAGTTGGCCCACACCCGTAAAACACTGGTGTCACAGTCGCTCTGGAGAAACTGGCCTTGACAAAAGCGAAGGACCCCTAGATGGCTAGTTAAGGATTTTCAGTGGCGCAAACGTATTTCCATAGGTTTGTAGAGGGAACATGATAAAGTCACTTGCATGTTCCTTCACAACTGTCTGTGTCAAGCTGACTCAAGCTTACTCATTACAGAATTTTTTTTTGACAGATCATCTGTATAATTGGATGTTGAGCTACAAAGAAAATGGGGTAATTTAGGGGAGTTTAAGTGTACTTTAATTATGCTCATGTTATTATTTCAGCAAATATTGGTAATAAGGCTGACTATGTGGCTTACAAAATATAAGGTCCAAATAGGCAAATGTTAGGACATACTGCCTATGCATTCTCTGTAGGAGCAATCACACAAAATAGGCTTTAACTATATAACCTTTCACGCAAAAAAAAATAATAAATAAAATGTAAGCACATGGAACAATAATACATACATAAAATATTTACGATTTGCGATAATCTAATAAAAAATTTAATCTATTTAATATAGGAATTTAGGAAGGGCAATTGATCATGAAAGACTGATAAGTAATTAATTCCCTAATCTTGTGTGCAGAATCCGCAATACTAATAAGATTACTCCTTCAAAGATGCTTAGAAAGGGCAACTTCCGCAAGGGAAATGCCTAGACGTCTTGTTTTATCCTTGTGTGTAAACAAAAAGTTAAAGTATAACCTTAAAATGTAGATAAAAAACTATTTGTTTTATCTAGGGAAGAGTGGAGCAGGGTAACACAATTATCCTGGGAAAATCCAACCTTTTCTGGTGGCAATGCAACATTTTGTTTTCATTCTTCATTGAGATAATTCTTAATTAAGCCTTAGATAAGCCTAGATAAGCCTTAAGATAATTCCGAGAGTAAGTGTCCATAACCCAGGGCCCTCCCCCATTCAAACCACACAAGTTCAGATTGAGGGTAATTTCACACTAGCCAGGTCTGAATTGCAGTACCCCAATTCAGAGAGATACACAGATTTTCATAGAAAACCTGTTGTACCTTGTACACTGATCCCACCTTGCCTTGCCACAAACACCCTGCAGCATGCCATTTGTGGGCCACACCGCAAGCGTCTCAAATGCACTTGTATGAAAGATGCAAGTGCAGCCCAAACACAAAGTTTTATTACAGGTATTGGACGCAGTAGCATTACCACTAACAGGTCAGTTTCAAGGTAAAAAATAACGCACCACAGTCAAAGCGTGGCTAGGGTGAATTGGGGCTCAAATTTTATTTATTTAGATTAGAAACTTTATTTATTTAGATAAAACTATTAGAAACTCCCCTTTTCTCCATATTATACAAACACAAATCATGAAGACATGCATCTTATACACACGCACCAATCATGAAGGAACATATATCATTCACATAGAGACACCAATCATGCAGATATATGAATAATTCACATACACACACACACACACACACACACACACACACACACACACACACACACACACACACACACACACACACACACACACATTACATGCACTTTATGCAGCTGGTTCCTCCATGATCGGCTTCCTGTTTATCCCTCTTTGTAATTGGCTGGCATTGGAAGGGAAGGGTGAGGCCACTGTGTGCAATTGGCAGAACTGACAACAAGGAGATACAACAAGCAATGGAGCGCTTCAGATTTCTTCTCTCTAGGTGAACCCCCCAGAATACATTGGAATGCATTCCCCAGTTGCGGATACACTGCCATACCAGAAAACAGTGTTCTAACCCCTTGTGTGTTTCTATCATCAAAAGTCATCAGAAATTCATTCAAACAACTAAATATGTTTTAGTAAATACAAAAATATCCTATGTGGAAGAATGGTTGCTGAGATTCCATTTAATGAATTTAATATAACATTTCTAAAGTGCATCATCACATCCAATTATTATACCTTTTACAAATAATTTCTAAGTGTACTAAAGCTTTTTAATCATTAAAATTAGTTAATTGTAAATATGTAACACAAGAAATAAAATTAATAATGTTAAACTGCATTTGTTTATTCTATTCAGAATAGGTTGCTATGGATAAAGCTGGACTTCAGGCAAACTAATAATTAGATAAGTTAATTACACAATGTATATGGGCACACGTCTGCTTAGCAAATCCTGGTTTTTACATTGCTAGAGAGACCCACACACTTAATAACTCCTGATACCAAACGGAGATCACCACTTCTTGCTTTACCTGCATTGTACCTTCTTTACTTTACTACTGCATGTCTCTCCTCAAGGTAATTCCAAGCATTGCAAATCATGCTTTACTGTTTGACAGTCTGATGGAGATGACTGTGTTTGGTGAATAGTTAGAGCATTAATAGGCTGACTGCACTGTGCCAGCTGTAAGTTTTGGCGAGGAAGGTATGGATAATGCTATTCTTCTGGATTCGTTAATGTTTGGACAAGGCCCCTTAGTTCCAGTGAAAGGTCATCCTAATGCCGCAGCATAGACCAAGACGTTTGGGAAGTCTTTGCTTACTTTTTTGTACTTCTCTGCTGCAGCATGACTGTGCCCCAATGCACAACTGTCCAAGACATGAATGGGTGAAAACTTGATTGGCCCAATTTCTAATAACTTGTATTAAGTGTTAAGGGATTTCAAGAGAATAACTTTTTCTGTAATCAGAAGGGAATATTTACAAAAGGGAATATTTACTGTCTAAGCTATCTATTGACTTTGCTATCTCTGATAGTTTTTCTCTATCACTAAACAGTCCATAGGTAGGTTACAAACAAAATGCTGAGACTTTATCCTAGGTGAAGAATTGTCTCTAATCCCAAGGTGCAGTATAAGGGGGAGTTCTCCTTCCACACCCCCTAGATAGGGAAAGGGAGTTATGTGGCAGAGATGATCCTTGAGGTGCCTCACGCCTGGATGAACTCTGCCCTCAAGCCTGCATGTTAAGAAATGACAAAGACAGAAATGGCAAAGACCTCAGACCCCTCCTATCATATTTATACTCTTTATGACACCTCAGCACCTCCCCTGTACTTGGAAAAACCCCAATGCACTCATTGCCAAACCAGCACGATTTTTAGTGAACTTCACTTACACTACATTACTCTTAAGCTATGGACTGCAAAAAGCATGTGTTTTTCAGTCCAGGTCAGTCGATTTACCCGCGGTTTCCCACCCAGTTTTTGCAGCTGTCAATGGGCTAAAACTTGCGGAGAAACCACGCTCATGAACTGTGCCCGAATGTGTGCCCACAGATTCGGAGCATTGCAGTGTGGCCATGGAGCAGTGGAGCTAGGCACATTGGAGGTAATGGGTGCAGAAAAAAATAAAGTGCAGCATCTGCTCCTAAACAACCCAAGTGAAGCATTTCCACTATTGTTGCATGGGGTGACCCACTCCATATTGTTTAGACTGAGAAGTCATAAACATTCCTCTAGATGTGATGGCCTTATGTACCCATACTTGTATGCTCAGTGTATATGGGGAGCTGTTTTTACCTGTGCTGTGCTGTAAAGATCCTTGCCAGACAGCACACCATGATACTCAATCTTTATCACACGGTGTTGATACAAACATACCCAGCTTGCTTAGTGGAGTGCAGCACTGACATTTTTCTTTGCGACATTAGCATGTAGCAGGGTAAGTCCCATTTGAATGACCTCCCGCTTCTAGAAGAAACACCTCACAGGGGATTATATAAGGCTATTATCGATAATAAAATATGTATGAATACACAACTGCATTAAGATGTTATTGTAATTCTTTAATTCAGCTTTAAATCCTACAGCTTCCTATTTCTAGTAACACAACTGTTTAGAGACATCAACCTCCGTTTTTATTCCTTAGAGCGACAGAGCCCCCGGCTATGCAGATAACAGCACAATGACAACTCCACACAAGTACTAGATGGCATTTTATCATGCCCTTTCCCTCCATTCTTCTCACTTTCAGCAGAAATGTTGAAGCAGCGAAAAATCAATGCTAGAAATTGAAGTGCTATTTGTGTTTCAAAATTAATTTCACTGCAACTGAAAAGACAGGAAACTCAGCCCTCTGTCTTGATAATGTATTATGCTGTATACATAGAGACATGAACATCTCTGTTTTGTGTTGGGTGAATGCAAAACCCGTATTTAGATTTAAATGGTTGTACTTCTCCAACGTTTTTAGATGTGGAGGCTGTCTAGTTTTAATCTGAAATCTGCAAAATAGGAAAATACTTGCAGAATTACAACTATGCAGTATTTGGAACTTTAAAAAGTACTAAAGTTATACAGGTCACTGTTTATCTATTAGCTATAATGGTGCATAAGGCTCTAAAGAGACACCATACCGAAAACTAATATATTTCCTTATGATAATGTATAGAGCAGGGTAATATAGTTGTATACACTAATGAGTAATAATGGTATCAAGCCAATAACTGCTTTTGAACTACAGCTAGGCACTTGTATGAATAATCAACCCTCCCAAAACTGATATTATATAGTATAACATTCTTATAGAATGACTCACTAGCTGCATCTTAAACACTACTACCCATGTTTCCTACAGTTTTCTCATGCAATTAAATCGTATGTATAAATAAAGCAATGGGTGGGCATCCCATAATAGCTTGGTCAAATTACAATCTTAATTAAAAGTGTATATGGGTGCAGTTTAAATATTTTTTAAGGGGCACAGGAAATACAGACATTTTAATAGGAAGGAGAACCATGAAAACACCTTTAATTGGGGTTCAATTACCAAAGGAGTGAAGGCTATTGAGCTTGAAAAGGAAACAATATATTTATGTAATAAAAATCATAATTTTTTTCCATACTTGGGTGACTAAAGTCAAGAGGTTCACACTATATAAATAAACTAAACACCTATGGCAAATCAACACCAATTTGTTTGCATTGCTTCCTTTTACTTGGTCACTGCTCTCCCAATCACCTCAATGTAGCTCAAAATAGAATTAAAAATGAACAATTAATAAAGAAAAAGGTACAGTATGCGACGTGTTTTACGGAAATGTGTATGTGCCTATTGCACTGTTATGGTACAGCAATGGTTTGTATTGCATTGGATCCATACATGTTCTGGTTCAGTGAAAGGACAAAAGCTAGAGATGACCAAAGTACAAAATCTGGATATTTTATATAAATACATGTTAAAACAACATTTTATCAATTACACTGGATAACACTAAAGGTGGACAATAAGGGTTCGTGTTTTTTCTTATTCAAACGACAAAGCCAATTGTATGATTCCTTTTTTTTTAAAGTCTAATGGAAAATTGATTGAGCCTTGATCAAACATGTTGGTAAATCCCATCCTTCAAGTATGTGATGGGTTTTCTAGGTAATTAGATAAATTTCGTATCCATTGGTACTATGGAGCATGCTTTGCAAAAGGAAATTTGAGTTTTAAATCAATGTCTGCCTGTTCAAGGGCAGATTAAAATTCCCCACCTCTAGGTAGGGAATTTGAATCTGTAAAACCGGAAGCGACGTCAGTGACGTCACATACGGTACCTGGAACACATAGTTCCTGGTTCTGTTTGGCAGATGTGACGTCACTGACGTCACTCCTGGTTTCGGAGACTACTTTTCACTAGAAGACCAGCTTCTCTACCCGGTCCTCTAGTGAAAAGATTCTTCCTCCAGCTGGATCTTACTGCTCCTGATCCTGCCTGAGAAAGAATAGTGAGCTCCTTCTCGCCAGCGAACGGGGTGGGTTGAACACCTGTACTGCTCGCCAGCTAAAAGGAGTTCGAACATCCATGTTCCGGGCCGAACTGTCCGCCTTGTGTCACTATCAATCACATGATGTGGTTGTAAAAACTTTTGAAATTTAATTTGAAACTAGTTAAGGTCAATGAATGGAAAAATGCAACTGTGTATCCTCCACAACTTTTTAAATGCACATTGGGCAAGGAATGGGCGCATACACAACTCATAGTCAAGCGCACTTTTCCTGTGATTACAGTTATTCTCTATGACATATTTTACTTTCCAACATTAGTTGTAATGTAGCCTTGTAGCAACAATTTACTACAGTAGGGCCAGTAGGGTGAGGGTCATGTTCAGAGGAAATTAGTCTAAGACTTCATGATTCATTAGTGATAAAAAAAAAACTAATTAGAATCAGTTAACATAATGTGTGTCCAAAAGCTCTATTACTGTATTCTGATTGATGTGGTTGTATTATAATTTTTTTCCATTTCATTTCTTTTATTTAAGTTGAATACATATACACTCAATAAAATAATATATTTGAGAAATAAAATTATCTAAAATAAATGTATTTTTTAGGAACAATTAGGCTATAGCCACCATAAACTCATTCATATTCATACAGTGCAAGCGATGGCTGTCAAAGAGTTAACACATGAGATCCTGTGGCTGCTCATGCTAATTTGGTGTAGCATTATAAAATGACTACAACACCCCCCTCAGTGAGCAGTAAAGTCCCGCTACTCAGCCTGCAATTCAGGTTGTGATTTATGGAGCCGATTATTGAAAAGCCATCATCTTAAAGACCAAATTATAATTTGGCACAATGTCTGTCATTGAAGTGATTTGTAAGATGTTTTCAGATGTACTGTGATTGTACTGCTGTGCTTTCCAGCTTGTATCCTGTGATGGAGAAAATTTATCTGTCAGGCATTCAACTTCATTTAGAAATGAACTGCCATCCATTCAGATAATGCCATGCTTTCTATAAAGCCAAGGCCTAAGATGGCAGCCACTAGAATTCTTTCTAAATAAGAAAAAACATAAATATAGATGAATTATAAATATGAAAACAAATCTTATCATCAGATAAATGCTTGCTTTTAAAAAAGCAAACATATTACAAGACTTGAATATTTTTTTTATTTAAAGTGAACCTAAACTACATAAACAACCTGGCTTAAGATTGGAAACCTTCCATTTACTAGTGATGAGCAACACAGGCAATGTCCGTAAAAGAACACAAATGTGTTGCCTAATATTCCCAAGAAACTTGTAGATTAAAAAATTTGTGATCTCCAGTCATCATTACCTTCATTGCAAAAGAGATTTTTGCAATAAAACTGCTGATATTTGCAATATTTTCGCCATCAACACTATTAACCTCCCTAGCGCACTGCTGAGGTCCAGATTTCTGTGCCAAAAGCGCACCATAGACGTAAATGGAATTTTTTTTTGTAGGCCTGTAACTTCTCAATATATGTCTGTACAAGGGTCTTGTAGACATCCTGAATATAATAATGTTTGAAACACAAATAGGTTATGAAATTTTATGTATTTTTAGTTTATTTAAATTTTTGTTTTACGTCACTTCCGGTACCTGGAACACACAGTTATCAGTTTCTCTATCCGGACGTGACGCTACTTTGATGAGAGATGGGCTTCTCTCTGCGGTCTCTCGTCAAAGAATTCTTCCACTAGCCGGATCTTTCTGCTCCTGATCCTGCCAGCGGAAGAATAGTCACCTTCTTTCCGCCTGTGAACAGGGCAGGTCGAACACCTGAACTGTTTGCCAGGGGAATAAAAGCAAACATTTTATGTTTGCATCCGAACTGTCCGCCTTGCCATCACTAGTTATTAGTAGAGATGGTAGAATTTTTTTGACTTGCTGATTTGAGAGTTATTTGCAAAGCCCCTAAACATTGTATCATCATCAAATTGCTGGAGATGTAGAGAAGGGTTGGGGAAACACTACAAAAAAAAATAAAGCATTGTTCTAGCATGTGTAGTTTTTTCATAAATGTAATTAAAATGTAAGTTGAAAATGAAACTCAAACTTTTTTACATGACTAAAAATTTTATTTATGAATAAACTACAAGCGTTAAAGCAAAACTTTCTTTTTTGTAATATTCTTCCATCCCTTCTATCCATCTCCAGAAATTTGGGGGTTAATACCATGTTCAGAAAATCATGTATTTTAATATAAATTTTACATATAAAATGATAAGACTAGTAAAATTAGCACTTCATTCACAAGATAGCAGCGCGATTTTCCAGTCGCCATAGGAAAGCATTGCAGTACATTGAAGTCAATGTACTGCATGCATTTCCCTATTAAACTTGGAGCTCTGCCACGGGGGATGTCACCAGCACTCCAGAGAATCAGGAAGCACACAGAGGAGAAGAGGAGATCGGGAACAGCATGGATAGCGGCTACTTTATTCAGGTGAGTATTTAACATTGACTCATACTGAATAGCATTTTTAATGCAGAAAACGCTATTCAGTATGATTTGTATTGAAACTCCTGCTAGCACCCAGTGTGACGTCATCATGTACGTGACAGGGGGGGCAAGCAGGAAGCATCAGGGAGCCGATCACAGCAGCTGCAGATGCCAGGGACGGTAAGTGAGAGCGGCGGAGCAGCAATCAGCGGTGACGAGTCCAGCTTGTCCAGTGCCCTTTCATAAGTCGGCATTGGACGAGCTGGACTCGTCACGACCGCTAGGGAGGTTAAATGAAAACGAATAATTTATTACCTTCGGTGTGCAAATCACCACTTGTATGTGCACATATTGCGAACTCAATGGTAGTTCCGGGCACTGATGTAAAAAATCTTGAATATTCAAGATATTAAAGATGTTAACAAATATGCCAATATTGTATCAGGAATTGGATTATCTATGGCAACTTGGAAGACAAAACAAAAGATGAAGAGACCTCCCCCCAACTCACAAAGTGAGGATTTCCAATAAGTATAAATGAATTTTTTATATACTGGCGATATATAGACAAAGGGGGTTTATGAGGAAACTTCTTTTGTTTTAACAAATTCTTAGGCAGAAACTTAGGTGTGCATTATGTTCACCCAAAAAGGGTCAGAATTTATTCGATTCTTGGCAATAAAAACAATCTTATACATTTGATGAATCACAATTTCAACACATTTAGAGAGGAGAGAAAGGGGGCCTCCTACAGGTGGTGGTCCTCGTTATCCCCTATCAAAAATATTTAGCAAAAGACCAAACCATTGCTGGAACCATTGCTATTCTAATATTAGAAATATCAACACTACGATTTAGCTATAATTAAAAAAAAAACTGCATCTGCCCACACCCCATGAGTCATCTACTGCTGAAGTATTGAGACTGCTAGTGCTTATGGGTGAGCAAGTAAGGCTAAGGCTAGGGTTAGAGAACAATGGGTGGAATATTGACTCAAAAATTTGATTTCAAGGACATATCGTATTCAACATTAGGCCAAGACTCCACTGCATTTTTTTGCCAGTACACACATGCATGATGCATTGAATTTGGTGCTCTTTGGGCATGTTTTTGAATGGACACACCTTTTTATTGCTGTAACATTTATTCAGTTTTTTCCCCACCCATGCATCTAAAAATCGCATCTGAAGCACTTTGTACGTGCTTTTTAGGTGCACTCATACATTCTCCATGGGTGCATCTGCACGCTTGTAAGAAATATTTTTAAAAACAGAGCATAATGTGTCACATTGGGTCTGTGTCTACTGTAAATGTATCATTCTAAATCACTCTAAAACAGCATCTAGAGCAGTGGTGGGCAACTGAGTTGATATGGAGGGCCACAAGTGCGGCCCTCGGCATCGCTAAAGGGCCGCACATAACATTTTTTTATATGGAAATGACAGCAGGCTTAGCTAGAAGACATTATTTTTCAGTTTTAAATAACAAAATGTATTTTAAATGATGCTTCAAGCATTGGGTAACCCTGTAGTATGGTGATGCACATTTGATGTGATGTAATATGGGTTCCTATGCATGGACAGTAAGGTTTTGGAGGCCACAAGTGGAGGACTAAGGGGGGCCGCCGAAGAACACCCAAAGGGCCGCATGCGGCCCCCGGGCCACAGGTTGGGCACCTAGGATCTAGAGAATATGCTCCAATCCCTAGTTATTAGTCAACATAGTATCTAAATTCACTCCCTTATGTTAGGATTTTTAAGGAGCCAAAGACAGATCAAAAAACATAATCAAATCTATTTAATTATACATAAAATTTATTAAATACACTTAATTAAGACAGCATTGCAATAAATACTGTACATCTATGAATATTGTACACAACACCGCTGCTGAGGGTTCCTCAGAATTTAGTGGGGATTGATATTGATGAATATATGTAGTACCAGGACTTGCTTTTATACAGTAGCAGGTATCATGGTGTACTGGTTTCCTTACCATATTGGTCCCTGAATAGTGATGGCGCGAACATGGAATTTGCTGTTCGCGAACGGCGAACGCGAACCTCCGCAAATGTTCGCGAACCCGGCAAACCCGGCGAACCCCATAGACTTCAATGGGCAGGCGAACATTAAAAAACAAAGGGACCCTTTCTGGCCACAATAGTGTTGGGAAAGTTATTTCAAGGGGACTAACACCTAGACAATGACATGACAGAGGGGGATCCATGGCAAAACTCCCAAGAATTTTTTTTTTCACGCAATAAATCCGCAATAATTGTAGAAAAGGATTTCTACAATGATAGTCAATGGGATTTGAACATAAGAGGGGAGCTGGAGAG
>CM070033.1:127611096-127621481 GCA_036250615.1 Ptychadena robeensis
AACACCCGATGTTCGCCGCGAACAGTTCGCCGGCGAACAGTTCGGTCCATCACTACTGAGATATAGATGCCTGCAGAATTTTCAGCATCCAACATACTGCGTGTACACGAACACAAAGACCTGCAGCCGCCTACAAAGTGTGTGAAATTCTGGGTAGTCTTATTTTTGGGAGAGGCACAGGGGGAAATGCAGTTAGGCCTTACTTTAGGGGTAGGTCTTACTTTTAGGAAAACACAATACATTTGTTTCTGCTGTTGCTAGGCAGCCAGTGGTCGGCCGTTGCTAGGCAACCAGTATACGGAGGTTGCTAGGCTGAGGCTCCACTGGAGTGCATTTTTTTTGACTTGCCCCAACCGCTTCCATTGTATAGCGGCAGATATTTGCAATTTTGAATCTCCGAGATATTATGGCCATGCATTTCGATAATATAATCTCAATATGATAATAAATACCAAAAATACATACATATTGCAATGCATGGCCATACACACGAATTTCGTATTTACGAATATCAGTAGAATTATTCGTGAAATATCAGAAATTGGAATATTGCCTATGCCGCTCATCACTTAGGTAGAAATGATAGCTCTTGTTCCAAAGACTTCTGTATTTCCTTGTGCCTCTATAAGACACTCAGTAAAAAATGCCAGCAGTACTGAGCTCTGATTAAAACAGTGCTCCAGTTCAATGCAATTTAAAATTCATTCCACTGAACTAGCCAAGGGCTTAAGGCTGATAACAGCATAGCTATGATCCTTAGGAGATCTTAATGCCATAATTGGGATGTTAGATTAAATGAAGCACGGCTTGCTGGAGTGATCCGGGAGGATGGTATATACCGGGCAAGGCACTACAGCCTGTTAGTCTGCTAAACACAGTATTTACAAATATAAGAATTTCATGTGGATTAATTAATCCTAGTTAAATATATAAGTATTTTTGACAAATATTTACCACATTACATTGTGTTTTAAGTTAAAATCAAGAAAAGGGAAAAAAAACATGTTTTTTGGCCATATGCAGAGGGTATGGAAAGTATCCTCCTTAATGTTGGGGGGCCGCGGGACATTCATATGCAAATTGGACTGGGAGAGGGGTGACATCGGCCTGGCTTGCTTCAGTGAAGAAGCAAGCTTAGAGCATCAGATCCACCGGGACAGCACAGAACAGAATGTGCTGCTGCCGGGGATCTGAGCTTAGCTGGACGGCTGAAGCGCTAGGGGGTTAAAGAATTTGAGGACATCCTAAAAATGTTGCAGCAAGTGAACCAGGAAAACAATTGGCTTTCCATAACTTAAATAGACTTTTAAGGAATCATCACTTCACCTCTCAGAGAGAGGGGACCGGGGGCTACCTTGGCATTTAATTCTGTTTGCCTTGACTTAAACCCAACTTGATCACCTATGCCCATGGCAAACCTGTATCGCTGAGGAGGTTAAAGAGAAGAGATGCAAATAATATTTTTCTAAAATATTTTAGGGCCATATTAATTAAGACGGCCATAGACATCTCGTTTTATCATCCAGTTTGTGGCACATCGACCATGCATGATGAAGTCATCATGCATGGCCAGTCCTGCCTAGAATCAGCAACGCACCCTTGTGTGCCAGCATTCCAAAGTAACAAGATCGTTTTACAAATTACGGACATGTCCATTAATTGCTAGATCAATTTTGGAGCTGATTCATGGCCGAATTCAAGTTGGGCGTGTTCGATTAGTGGCATGCATGGCGGTCGTTCTGCAACAAAATCTGCCGCAAATCTAAACGTCTATGGCCGCCGTTTGATATATAACTAGGATCTTTTCTGTTCTTTGCAATGACAATTATTTGTGCTCTAAGAGGGTCTGCAAGGAAGTAAATAATGTATTTAATGCCTATAAGAAAGGTTCACCAAGCTGTGCCAAAGACCTTTTGATGTAAAAACTGTCTGGTCATGCAAATTTTCTAAGCTTGAACTGTTTGACTGCTGCAGGTGAGTAAATGGCAACAAAAAAAATCAATTAAGTTGAAAAAACAACCTCTATGAAAAAATAATTGCTTTCCAAGGAAAGAATATTAAATCAATCAAATCAATAAACATCTTTCACTAAAACATAATGCATGTATAATGACATTAGTTTGATATTGCTGAAAGAAGGGAGACACTTTGAGGCTGCATTTCTTATTAGTTCCTTAATCTACTAGTTTCAATCCGAACAAGGTGCTCTGTCACTGCCACTTAGCAAGGAGACAATCTTATGTGTAGATAACCCATGCCTATACACATACCTAATGGACAGTGTTGAAACTGTGGCCAAACCTGGGGTGGGAAAAGGCCCCATTATATCGGCCTTTAAATTGTGTTACTGTTAAATTGGTAATAAGTTAAATTGGACCCAAGTAAAATGCTAATAAGATAAATTGGACCAGAGTATTGTTCATTGAGTTTGGTTCTACAAGACCAGGAAACACTGACATTCTATCAAACCTCGGCTTCTGAGATGGTGAGAAAGAAAACAAGTACAACTAGACCACACATTTCAGAACTTGCTTGCTTCCTAAGACTTATGATCAAGTAGACAGATCAGCTACCTATTTCTGCTATTGGGTCACAATGCTGCTACTGATGGAATGTATTTAGTATCACAAGCTTCAGTTGCTTTTCAGCAACTGCTGATCAGACCTGGCCACATGTAGGAAGAAATAAACAATTTTCATAACCAAATTGTTTGTTCTATGCACTGTTACAGCATTGTGTTTTATTGTCATCTGTGAACAGACTTCCCAGGCTTTGCCAAAATGAATATATAATGTATGGTCAGGACTAAAGACCATCTAACAAAATACAGGTCAGATTGGTCTTTATAGCGCATAAAATATAAACTCTTATTCTAGGTTTCTGAATTAACTTTAGTTTTTGCCTATACACCATGGTACACCATGGTACACCCTATGCTGTCTTCTAGAATGAATTCTAGAAAAGTTTGTTGGGAATGACAGGTCTTGCATTCGGTGAATGAGAGTTAAATACAACTCTGAGGCCAGAATTATTGAAAAAAAAAACCTAATCTAAAAACCTAATACAGTCATGAATATATATGACTTAAGCTGTCCAATTTCTGCACAATACGATCCCCGATCTGATGCCGTGCACGCTCCTGCATCCCTTAAGGATCGGGTCTGCAGGAATTGGATGCAGCAACTAACGAGGATTGGGCTAAAATCAGCCATCCTGTCGGACTGCACAGTTATCCGACATGACGGTAAATTTTAAACCGATCCCATTAGTTCGGCTGGGGACGGCTGCCCCCAGCCGAAGTAATGAGCTGCATATAAAGAGTGCAGTCCGATTCTCGGCACTAGTGGGCGGGCGTGATAACGTCATCACGCAGCTCCTAGTGCAGAGAATCAGATAAGGAATAGACGGTAAATCGTACCGTCTATTCCCAGCTTTAAGCTGGCCATGCACAGCGTGATGAGTGGCCAATCTACTGTGCGTCATGACATCATCACAATCATCACAATTGGCCAGTCATTACAAGAATTGGCACACCCCCTTTGTGTGCCAATTCATCATAGAAAAAAAAAGACTTGTCTGTTCTTTGGCCGATCGATCCTCCAGGATCAGTTACCCCAGCTGTGCAGCTTCGATTCGTGGCCGAATTTCACTCGATTGCAGAGAGTGCGCATGGTGGTTGATTGGTGGCAACAATGCCCGTGGATCGAAGCATCTCTGCCAGGCTTTAGTTTATATCCACTGACCCCACCCCCCAAAAAAATAAAAATAAAACCCCTATATCATAGTTCCATACTATATGCATATGATTTTACCATGAACTCACTCGATTTGTCAAGGCTTGACCAACACAAGCACAAAGCTTTGGGTTCATATGGAACTGTAGCCACCTTCTGTTTGTTAACCATGTAATATCGGTGACAAAATATGTTAATAATGTGCTTCAAGTCTATCATAACTGTATTTGGGTTTGTACCTTAAGTCAATCTGGTTAATTTACTAAAGCGTAGAGCATTCTTATCTTCTCAAATGAATTATAACTTTGCATGAAAAATTTATATTTGTTTAATGACTGTGTTTAAACTTGATTTCAAAAACTTATTAAGAATACTCAATGGCTTGGATTTTTGTTTACACATGAGCTGATTAATAAAGACTCTTATTCAATAAGTTAATGAAAAAATCCCTTAGAAAGTGATAATTTAATTATAATTTAATTATAACACAACAGTAATTTAAATCATTTTTTTTAATATGAAGTAAACATACTCTACTTATTTAGTAAATCAATCCTAATGAATTGCCCAGTCTTTATGAATGCCATGCCCTTTGTTATTCTGTAACTTTTTGGTGTGACCCAGTTGTATGACCTAAAATCTACATCTACACTGTGATGGCACACAATGTAGCCCATTTCTTTCAATGAGCAGTGTCTTCATTGAGCCACAATGCGCCAAATGTGGGGGATTTTGATGCAGTGGTTACATAGCCAAAGAGGGAATTCTCACACAAGGTAACCCAATTCCTGAAACAGGAATCTCTACTAGACATTGTGTAAGAACTAGCCACTAAATATGAACCGCCACATTATTTTCCACATGTATCCACATAAGTTAAACTTGAATCTCTCAGTAAATAGGCTGGTAAAGGTTAACTTTTATTTCTGTTATGCGAAAGAAACGCTGAAAGAAACTCTATAAAATATCTAGTATAATATTTAAAAAAATAATATTACCAATTCCATGTTATGACTACCAACTCACTTATAAATCCTTGACTTGGGTGTGAGATGATGAGATACTTATTCCATTTAATGTTTTCAAACGTTTTGTTGATCATGATTGTCCATCACCCTCGATTTACCCTTGGCTTTAAAAATCCTTTGAGTTCCATTGGATGCTTTCAACATATTTATTATTTTGCCTGTCTGAGTCTGATTTTGTGCTGTACTGACCTGGCCCTTTATCATAAAGCTCCTTCTTCAGAGGACATCACTGAAGTCCAGTAGTGGCCACTTTCACCATCTGAAGATATTGTGTAGCATAGCGTAAGGAACACCAATAAACAGGGATGTGTGAAGTTATTCTATTTAGCACCGAACCCCCCCCCCCCCCCCTGGACCCTCAATGGTCCTGGGACATTTAAGGCACAAAATCTAAAAGCGTGATTTTTGTTGTTGTTTTTTTAGGTGTTTAATAGAATATAGAATAACTTATAGAATGGGATGTGGCACTGGTAAGATTGAACTGTCATTGAGTTACCCTAGGAGAAAATATCAATAGGGATGTGTAATGATCTGAAACATGACATCCTACTACCTTCCTTACTCCTGCCATCATTACCTCACTCTTGAATTTGCAAATACATGGGGAAAAGACTTTGGAGTTTTTATATTAGACTGTGCCAAATGTACTTCCACCTATCCTAATAACTGTAGTGTAGTATAGGTTCATCCTCCTTGGGAGTAATCCTGACTGTGGCTCATGATTACTTTTAGTGACAAGAGTGGTAAGCACAACCCACACTCTGAAAGGCTTATCTGGTTCCAATGAGTCTGCAGCATTTGCCAGGCCAATGATGCTAGTGTGGCATCGGTGCCCCCTGGCCTTGTGTCTGACTGTCTAATTCTGTTCCTCCCTATTTATTTTTCTAAAAATGTTCATGAATAATAATGAAGAATGCTCTATGTTTTCGTAACCCTTAGATTACATAACCTGTTCTGTTAGAGACACTTGAAAGAGCTTTGCAAAGTGAAGAAGGAATCTTGGTGCACCTCACTACGAAAGGATTATCTTTAATGCTAATTTATAACCTTTAATCTTTTATGATTATACCTCAACCTTACTGTGAATGTGGGAAGCAGTCAAGCATAACACAGGCAATGTGTTCCACCAAGTATTCTGATTAATCTAAAAATAGACCTTCACAAAACTCCATTGCTTGTTTCTTGCAGTTTGTTCAATATAGGTTTTTGTTGGAGCTTTTGAGTTTGTGATCTCCTTCACTCCAATTCACCAAACTAACACTTAGCACTCTTCTTAGCATTTAAAAGGTGAAATTGAATCAGCTATCTATATTTTTAGATTTATATTTAGTGCTCCAAAGGGAAGATTTCCCCAGGGTCTACCATATAAGTGCTGCATGTTCCCCACATTAAAAGGGATTTACTATTAGACTGTAAAGAGAATAGCAGCATAAATCCCTGAGGGAAACCATGCTTTATATTAGTACATTAGACAATGTTAAAAAAGAAACTACTGAGAAGATTTCAATGCACAAGCCCTTAGGTGTTAGTGAAAAGGAGGACGTTAAAATACTATGAATTAGCAGAATTTTTCCTTGAAGCTTGGATTAATAAGGATTAGGTACACGTTCCCAGTGATAAATACATTTTTTTAAACTTGATTATGCTCTGTTCTTGCATTCTGAATGATCAGAAATGAAGAAAAGCTGTTTTTCTAATTAACGGTAACAAGCTCATGACAGCCCCCTGCCATCTGTGTCTTGCTTCCTGAGTGTTTAGTTGTGGTCTTGAAATAACAATATTCTTCCTATTCTTCGTAATACTTTTGTAGCTTAAACTCTTACCATTGCACCCTTCATACTTCAGTGCTGCATTATGCAACCCTATAAAAAGAAATGTCTTCACTAACTTTCATTTCTGCTGCTGCAGAATGAGTTCGATATCACTATTTCCACATTAACTATGCTTTCTTATATCTAGTGGATTTCAGCTTTTTGTAAAGGCCAAGGCCACGATAGAGGAAAAAGCTGTAAAAGTATTTTCTTGATTTTGCAAATTTTGGTTCTAACGCAGTGAGAGGTCCAACCCCACCCCGTGGATTTAGCTCACTGCTGTTATTCTTTGATTCCAAGGTCATTGGCTGTTTGCATGCCAACAAAACTAATGTGGACAATGGGACATGACAGAATGCAATGATTAATGATGTATATGTGTTTACAGGCAATTCATAAAATACTTCTACTTCAGCCAGAAACACACATCCTGGTTTGGTGGTGTCCCTTAGCTAAACAGTATATTTGGATAGGGTAAAGTGGCCACCACTGGACATCAGTGTGAAAAAAACATACTGTTTTAGAGATGGTCTAAATGGATAATATTCAATTCTACTTAAATTTTGAGTTTCCCAATCGAATTGTGATTCAACTGCGAAATTTTGACTTTTTTCAAGTCGAAATTTCTAAAGTCAAAAATTCACATAATGCCAAAAATTCCCATAAAGCAAATTTTTTTTTTTGCATAAGGCCTAAAATTTGCATAAGGTCAAAAATTGCCATAAGGTGGAAAATTTTAATTTTCGGTATGAACTTGAGCTATAATAGAAGAATCAGTAAACATAGTAGCAGAGCTTTACAATCAGAGCTGAAACAGCAAACAGTGATGTCACCATAAATCATCCCCAAACACCAGATCACACATGGAGCGGTGATGCTGAAGCACTTTACACAAGAATATACAGTTGTATATGAGAAGAGAATTATAATATAATATGTATTGATATTATCAGATATAATATAACAAGCAATTGTTTGATCACGGAACGGTTCCCGCAAATGCACACAGTGATCAAACGTTCAGGAATAGAGATGGTCGAATTTTTCGACTTGCTAACTTTTTGAGCTGATTGCAAAGCCCCTGAAAACGGTATCATCACCAAAATTGCTGGAGATGTAGAGAAGGGTTGGGGAAACATTTGAAAGAAAAAAGTATGGCTCTAGCACATGTTGTTTTTGCATAAATTAAGTTCAAAGTTAAAGTCGAAATTACGATTTTCGAAATTTTTACTTGACTTTGAACTTAATTTGTGAAAAGACTTTTTGTGTTAAGCTAGCCATACACGGCATGGATTCACTGGCTGATCGATTCAGCACCCGATGGATTCCGGCGATTCCGCCGGCATCCACAGGTGAGAACGATCAGCCAATTAGGGAATCCGATCGTGGCAGCCCACCTTGTACGGCCGGATCCGTGTCCGATGGATCGCCTCCCTGACCGCAACGCCCCCTGATCAGAGCAGAATCGGACCCGAAAAGACCAACAGGTTGGTTCTTCCTCGGATCCGATTCTGTGCCCCCGATCCATCGGATGCGGTCGGACGGGCAAGGTGAGCTGCAGGGGATTCCGGCACGATGGATCCGCGTGCACGCGCCCGGAATCCATCGCGCCGGAATCCAGCATGAATCCGTGCCGTGTATGGCAGCCTTTAGAGACATACTTTATTTTTTGGAGTATACCCCCAACCCTTCTCTACATTTCCAGCAAGTTTGGTGATGATACCATGTTCAGGGGCTTTGCAATTAAGTCAAAACCGTCGAAATGGTCGAATTTTTTAAAAAAAATTCGACCATCTCTATTCAGGAATCAAGCGAAGAAATAACCCGTGTATGGCCTGCTTAAGTTTTAATAAACCATTACATTTTTTTCCCCTACCAAAGTCAAGGGAAGGCAAGCGTATGTGGCCAAAGAGCCAAATCTCAACATTGCAATTCTAGAAATATAAGTTGTGAGCCTGGGGGGTTGCTGTCGAAAATGACTATTAAGAAATTTAAAAGTAAATAGGGATTTGTTAAAACTTAGAATAATAATATTAATTATTCCCTCACTGTCAGAAGAAATGGCAATGTTGTCACTCACTGTAAGGAGGATGGCAATGGTGTCACTCACTGTAAGAAGTAATGGCAATGTTGTCACTTATTGTAAGAAGGAATTACAATGTTGTCACTCACTGTTAGAAGGAATGGCAATGTTGTCACTCACTGTAAGGAGAAATTGCAAGGTTGTCACTCACTGTCAAAAAGTATGGCAATGGGGTCACTCACTATCAAAAGGAATGGCAATGTTGTCGCTCACTGTAAGGAGGATGGCAATGGTGTCACTCACTGTTAGAAGGAATGGCAATGTTGTCACTCACTGTTAGAAGGAATGGAAATGTTTATACTCACTGTCAGAAGGAATAGCAATGCTGTCACTCACTGTTAAAAGGAATGGCAATCGGACGGCACTAACAGGTAATTTAAAATGGGTTAAAACCTAGCTCTAGCAGGAAGAGCCAGACAGGAGGGGCTAGAGAACCAAATATGGCTTGGGAGCCCCAATTTGCCGACCCCTGCCCTAGGTGATGAGTAGAGATGATGGATTTGTTTTTTGAAAATTTGACCACTTCAAATTTGTGAGTTTATTGTAAAGCCCCTGAGCAAGATATCTTTACCAAACTTTCAGGAGATGTAGAAAAGAGTTCAGGATATACTACAAAAATGTGTTGCTCTAACACAAAGAGTTTTTACATAAATTAAGTTCAAAGTTAAGTTAAAATATCAAAAGTAAAAAAATTTAAGTTCGGTTTGAACCCAATTTATACACAAACATAACATGTTTCCCCAACCATTCTCTACAACTCCAGCAATTTTTGTGAGTATACCATTTTCAGAGGCTTTGCAATAAGCTGACAAGTTAGCTAGCACCATGCGAATTTTTCACATGCAAATTTTTCAAATAATTTTTTATTGCAAATTTTCAAATAATTTTCCAATGCAAATTTTCAAATCACTTTCGCATGCGCAAATTTCAAATAACATTTCAAATAACATTTAAAATGGCGATATTTACATGCGAAATAGCGTCACGACAAATCAAAACTAAAGTAATTTTTTTACGACTTTTCGGCAAAATTTCTACTTAAAAATTTGCACTGCTTATTATATAGGCAAAATGTTGTGTTTTCCCTTTGGGATAAAGCTTTTACCATACTGCTTTCCCCCTAAATAATCATCTTTGACTGCCACAGCCCTATACTTCCAAACTGTGAAAAAAGCCCTCAAGATTATAGAGAAGCAACCTGCACACAAAATAACAATGGTAGTGATCACAATAGCTTGTTAAAATGTGAATTTTTACCATATCTAATCTAGAAATGAATACAGGAAAACTTTGGCTTGCCTGATGCCTGATGATGAAGCTGGCTTTGGGACAAACTCTCACAGTACAACACCGCTTGAGCCCCCAGATCTCATAACTCAGTCATCAAACAGTGCTTTACTTTCATCAGATTTTACTCTTAGGCCCTAACTCCAAGTCCTGTTATTGGATCCGCTGGGTTTCATTAAGTCTCCAGTGTGTTCCTATAGATGCAGATCACTGCATCAACATCAACACAACAGAGGCTTGGACCAGTGGATCTGTGGAGACAGCCCTCTAATAGCCCCATTGCTGTCAATGGGCAACTTGAGCATTGCGTTAAATGTTTTGCGAATAGTGATGTCGCGGACTGTTCGCCCGCGAACTATCCGCGGCGAATTCCGCATGTTCGTGTTCGCGTCTTTTCGCAAACACATGGCGAGTTCGATCCGCCCCCTATCTTTTAACATTG